>CM049932.1:19085000-19412500 GCA_027405835.1 Asclepias syriaca | reverse complement strand
ATTATGGCATTTGTTTTTCTTTTTTCTAGCCTTAATTTAAAGGAAAAAAATACGCATATATATATATATATATATATATATTTTATTCGCACTTGATAGACCTATAAATATGTCGGACAAAGAACAAAGCAGCACGAAAAGCAATGGTTCCAAGCATAAGAAAGAAACCATAGCAAATGCAAAACATGTATCCGAAGAAAAATGAGGTTTGCATAAGACCACTCATATCTGATCTTGCAAAGTAGTAGTAAAGGCAATATCCATATATAAATATTCCTGTTGATCCCCCACAAACAAATGACCTGTTTTCACACACACAAAAAAACAAAACCACACAAATTTTCAGACAACATTATATACATACATATATATTTCAGACAAATTTGATGTATATTTGTATATACTATATCTCAAACTTATAATATTTTAAAATTATAAGTGAGAGTGCTACCAATTGACACATTCTTAATGAACAATATTTATCATATGCATATATATTCAAGTCACTCGGAATTATATAATTATTATGGGAGAGAGAGAGAAAGAGAAAGTACCTCCACCACCATTCATGATCCTCAGCAGCAAGCTGAAAATAAGTCAATGCAACAGTAGCAAAAGCAGTGACAATCAAAAGAATGATGAAGACAATGAAGAGAATGCTATATATTGTATAAATTTTGTGACCCCAAACACTTGCAAATATGTAATATAGTTCGATATAAATTGCACTAAATGGCAAAAATCCTGCCATTGCCATCTGAGGAATGGTATTTCTGTACCATGGCAATTCTGGGATTTCTCTGGGATACTTTGTGGTCCGGCACGGCGCCTGAAACTCGATCCGACTACTTTTTCCGGCGATTGCTCCGAACACTAGTAAGGGTGATGTTACTAATGTCCATATAAGAACTATTACTACAATTGTTCCAAATGGAAGTGCTGCTGTTGAGCTATAAGCTATGGCAATGGTGTTTAGGATGCAAAATGTCATGAACAAAGGTCCACAGAATAAACCCCCTGTTAGTAACACATTCCTCACCTGTTCAAAACAAATTGTTGGAGAAATTAGAGTTTTGATTCAAACTATATATATATATATATATATATTGTAACACGAGAACGATACATTTTTTTCGTATAATTATTGAATATTAGAATTTCTAATGTGAGATACGAACATACAATTTTATTTTAGTATCTATCAAATCTAAATTAACATGTCTACTCGTATATTAAACCGGAGAACTCACAATTATTTATATCTCATCATCTACAAATTTAAACTTGCATGTTCATTCATATGCTGAATAAGACACAAACTTACAATTATATATTTCTCACCATCTACCAAATAAGAGTTTTGATTCAAATTATATATATAATATATATATATATATTTCACCATCTATCATATCTAAATTATCATGTCGACTCATATGTTGAATCAGACACAAACTTACAATTATATATATATCACCATCTAAACTAGCATGTTTATTCGAATTTCTAACGAGACACAAACTCACAATTATATATATATATATCACCATTTACCAAATTTAAAACTAGCATGTCCGCTCACATGCTAAATGAGACATGAACCCACAATTATATATATATCACCATCTACTAAATCTAAACTAGCATATCCACTTATATCTCTAACGAGACACAAACTTACAATTGTATATATCTCACCATCTACCAAATCTAAATTAACACGTCCACTCACAAGTTGAATGTAACACGAACCCACAATTATATATATCTCACCATCTACAAATTCTAAACTAGCATGTCCACTTGCATCTCTAGCGAGACATGAACCCACAATTGTATATATCTTTTATGTCTACTCGCACACTCAATCTAAAAATATATGAAGGAATCAATTAGTGGTACATACCCAATTACTTCCTTCAAGTTGACAATAGAATGAAGTTGCAGTATAACCTGCAATTCCAGAAGTAAGAGCATACATGACCAGCAATGCTGTGAACAAAGCTCCTCTGTTATATGGATAGAATACTCCCACTAATCCAAGTAGAAATATGAACACAGTGCTGCATTAATTATACAAAACAAATAATCATTAATCCTTAAACTTTAATATTTTTTTTTATAAAAAAAACTTTAATTTTAATGTTTTTATTACAGGGTAAACAACTGAGTGCCACAACCAAGAGCTGCTGCAAATAATGACTTGTGCTTTGGGAACCTAAATACATCACCATGAATGTATTTCCATCCTGTTTCTTCTTGATCATCAACTGATTCCTCATCATGTGTATACCTAATCCATATACATGTATGATAATCAATAAATGAAGCAAAAAAATCGAGTTCAATTTTTTCATATATTCACAAATTTTAATAATCAGGTCTAATACGTGAACAATAATCAATAAATACGGCGAAGATAAGAGTTAAATTTTGACTTTTTGCTCTAATACGAGTTAAATTGTAATATATTCACGAATTTTTCATTACAAAATAAGATCCAATACTATGTCAAATTGATTTAAATTATCATGTATTCACAAATTTTAATAATAAGGTCTAATACATGAGCAATAATCAATAAATACGGCAAAGATAAGAGTTAAATCTCTGACTTTTTGCTCTAATACGAGCTAAATTCAGAATCTCCTATTGTGATATCATGTTAATCTAAGTTAAATTGTCATATATTCACGACTTTTTCACTTCAAAATAAGATCCAATAGTATGTCAAATTGATTTAAATTATCATGTATTCACAAATTTTAATAATAAGGTATAATACGTGAGCAATAATCAATAAATACGGCAAAGATAAGAGTTAAATCCTAACTTTTTGCTCTAATACGAGCTAAATTCAGAATCTCCTATTGTGATATCATGTTAATCTAAGTTAAATTGTCATATATTCACGAATTTTTCACTACAAAATAAGATCCAATACTATGTCAAATTTTCATAACAAGGTTCAACACGTGAATAATAATCAATAAGTAATATGAATAATAAAGTAGAATTACGTACTTGATGAAGTCATTTTTAAGAATGCGCAGGAGAATGGTAGCAAGAAATCCAGTCAAGAGCACAACCGTAACACAAGAATTAATTATAGAAAACCAATGAATCTCCAAATGATGTGGTAAAGAAGAAGATTGAGAGAATTTATCCATTCTATTCTCAAATGGGATATCTGTTTCTTTCCATTTCACACTATAACTAAATTCTGCATCAATTTCTTTATCTTCTGTTAAATCAATAACCCAATTAGGATCCATTTGAACATTAATTTCAATAACTCTATCTTTATTATGAAAGATTTCAAAATGAATGTGTTTGTAAAGGTAATATTTGTAGTCATTTTCTTGCCTTCCTTCAATATCCATTCTTCCTATGAGTCCCCAAATTGGTAAATCATCATAAAACATTTGGAAAAAGTAGTCCTTTTTTACTGCTCTTCTGAATATGGAAACTTCTTTCTTTGATAGTAATTTTTTGCACAGAATTTCTGAATCTTTGTCCATCATAAATTCAAGGTTATAGGGACCAAGAACAAGTCTGTCTCCATTCAATACCTCTCCAAGACCTTCCTTCTTTTCTTTCACATAATCTGCAATTTTTTATAACACATAAAATCACAATTTATCTCCATTTAACAATCAAAAAATAAATGCATATCCACAAACATCCATTTGGGATGAAACCCGAGTCGGTCTCGAGCAGAATGAAGCTCGAGCTCTAAATTTTAAACAATTGCATACATAAGTTAGAGAGTTCTTTACTAACTCACTTGCGATTTAGAGTTTAATTTTCTGCAATTTGATATAGTATTTGAGCAGAGATTATGATTTCAAATATATCTTATTGTTTAAAGCTTTACAGTGATATCAATTTACTTTAATTTAATTAGAGAGAAATCCAATCCTATTACTTATGGTTTCTAGGAAAGGAAGGAGAGAGGCAAGTATATATATATATATACAAGAACCTGGGATGCAGAAAGGTAGGTCGAAATAGCGGTACGTTTCACTGCAAAATACACACAGAAATTATCAGTAATATATATATACACACACGTACATATGCTCATATATTTGTTCACAATTTTCAATTTATCAGATATAAAATTAAAATGATAGTTTCATTACAAATAATCATCAATAAAATTAATATAAATCTTTGAATACCGTAAAAATTTATATTATATATATATATATATATATATATATACATCTCAAAATATATACTCTAAAATAAATAATTTATGATCCTTAAACCTCTAGAACGAGAAACTTTTTGGATCTATGTGTTTTTAATCAATCAAAACATCGAAAAAACATATGATAAAATTAATTTGATCATATTCAATATGTAAAATGTATAATATGTATGTATATATATATACAAACCTGGGATTATGAAATGGTCCAACTTTATTGGCGTAGAGAGGAACGGCGTCTCCGGGCTTGTACCGATGATCGGAAGCAGTTGATCGGACATGGTGAATAAGAAGGAATAATAATAATGATGTGATAATATTACTGTAAATTAGATGAGTGGATTTCTTCATATTTTGAAAGAGAAAGAAAAGAAATAAAATTAAAATGAAAGTGAATCTTCTAATAAGAAATTAATTAACAGAGGAATATATATATAATGGATGTATTTTAATTGGGTTTAAAATGATTATCTGAAGGGAAAAAAAAACACCAAAAAATGTATGTATGTATGTATGTATATAAACAACGTATGTGTTTGCATTGCATGCAAGAAGAATGAATTCTGAATCTTCTTTAATTGGAAAATTTTAGCGAAATTTGCATATCAAACCTTTATAAAAGAAAATTTATTGTCTTGAAATTCCCATATAACCCTTGTAGAAGTCTGAAATTTTATAGTTTGAATAACTTTTTTGTGAAATTATGTGATATTCGAAGACTGGCTAATTTAAATTTGATCCGAGTTACAGTGGAGTTTAATTCTTACTCATGGAAGGTGTCATCATAACTACGACTAATTCAAATTCGACCTAAGTCAAACTCTTGTATCTATATAACTCAACTCTTACTCATAGGAGGTGTCATCATGATTCGAGGTTGGCCTGTAAAATCTAACTCGAAGAACTCACCCAAATTTTGTCCAGGTTGTCCTGTAAAATCTAACTCGAATAACTCACTCAGGTCCAGGTTGTCCTATAAAATCTAACTCGAAGAACTCACCAGATTCAGTCCAGGTTGTCTGGTAAAATCTAACTCGAAGAACTCACCCAGATTCGGTCCAGTTGTCCTATAAAATCTAACTCGAAGAACTCACCCAGATTCGGTCCATGTTATCCTGTAAAATCTAACTCGAAGAACTCACCCAGATTCGATCCAGGTTGGCCTGTAAAATCTAACTCGAAGAACTCACCCGCTCTAAACATTGTACAGACTCAACTCTTAAAGGCGCCCCACTCTTAACATAGTGCAGACTCAACTCTTAAAATGCATCATCGTAACTTTAACTAATTCAAATTCGGTTCAGGTTATTTACTTATAAAATCTAACTCTTACTTAGAGCTCACTCTAGCTCCCTAGCTCTTAACATAGTGCAGACTCAACTCTTACTCATGTAGAATCCAATTCTTACTTAAAATAAGAACTCACTCTAACTCTTAAAGTAGCGCTCCACCTTGCCTAATGTTTATAATGCATTTTTCATATTGTATCTCTTCAACTATAGCTCTAAATAGATTTATATCTATGTTCAAACAACATTATTTGATATGTATATATACATAATCATAAATATATTTGTAACAAATTATGAATAAATTTTGTATCAATCTAACCTGAGCAACACTCTATATCTGAAATTGGAAATTGGCCAAGATTAACGGCTTTGAAAGGTAGAACATCAAAAAGTTCATCACCAGCAATCTTCCCCGCCATGATTCTATATCCATGTCCACTTCAGTTTTTGAATTCTCTATTCATATGAATGAATTCAATACTGGATTTAACTCGATAACTGAAAGAAAGCATATATATACATACAAATAAGGTCGTAGCTCGATTGGCATCACAGACCTGCTACAGTAATGCATTATCTAGTCTTGGAGTTATCTATCGGTTCTATGGATCCTTCTAAATTAGTCAATAAGAATACAAGATTACCAAAAAGGTCGTAGTTTGATTGGCGTCATGGGACGGGACAATCAGTACTGAAACGCGTTATGTAGTCTTGAAGTCCTTTCAGGTCTATGAATTCCTTCCAAATTAGTCAATAAAAATACCGGATTACTAAATCAGGAAAGCATCCATGGTTGGAAAAACCTTAAATCAGGCTGCAAAAGATTCATCAACAATCAACAGGGTTGCAGCCAAAGGCTAAGTAAGGAAAAACACATGAGGTTGGAGAACTTGATCATCATGTGGGAGACTCAACCCAACTACCAGCCTTTTGTTTTCTAACACGCTTATCTTTTATCATCTTCTTCATCTCAGTTACACTATTCCACAGACCATTTTCACCTTGCATCTTGGACAGCATCAAATACACGGCCGGATGATTTTGTTCCAGCTTGTATATCCCATTGGCAGCAGCTTCTCCAAGCTTCAAACTTGAATGCAAACCACAAGCACCAAGCAGTGCACCCCACACAACCACATCCGGCTCGAATGGCATTTCATTAATCAACTTCTCTGCTTTCTCAAGTTTACCTGCTTTTCCATACAAATCCACCATACAAGCATAATGCTCCATTTCTGGTTTCACACAATACTTCATCTCCATGGAAGTAAATATCATTTCACCTTCATCAACAAGTCCAGCACGCCCACAAGCTGAAAGAACATTAATAAAAGTGATTTCATCAGGTTTAACACAACTACTTATCATACTCTCAAATTCTTCAATTGCCCTATAAGCAAGACCATGTCTTGCATATCCTCCAATTATACAATTCCATGACACCAAATTCTTCTCCTCCATAGACTGAAATACACTATAAGCCGCCTCAATATCGCCACATTTGGCATACATATCAAGAAGAGAAGTCGCAACTATCACATCTAGTGGTATACCAATCTTGCAAATACAAGAATGAACTTGACTGCCCATAAAAAGAGAAGAACAACCTACACAAGCATCCAAAACAATTGAGAATGTAAAATGATTCGGCTGAGTTCCTGTACTCAACATAAACACAAACAACTCCAAAGCTTCATCAAACTTTCCCCATTGCACATAACCCTTTACATAGTAGACCAAGAAACAACATCTTTATAGTTCATCAAATCAAAAACACATCGAGCTTTATCAAGCATCTTATTCTTAAGATAGCCATTAATCATAGTACTATATGAGAAAGCATTTTTGACAGGCATTTCATTGAAAGCCTTCTGAGCATCATTCATAAGTCCAAATTTCATATAACCAAGTATTAACACATTCCATGGTGCCACATCTTTCACTAAAACTTCATCAAACACACGAAAAAAGCTACTTCTATACCCTAAATCTATGTAACCACGCATCAATGCAGACACAAGAGCATTTAGACTAATTCCTAAAGAAATCACCTGACCATGAAACTGAGGGGTCAAAAAAATGAACCCTGAATTCAAGAATGAGCTAATCAAAATTGTAAATGTAAGACCATTAGGCATATAATCAAGCTCACGCATCAATAAGAAATATCTGTAACATTTATCTAAATCCTTCATTTGACGAAAACCAGAGAAGATAGTGTTCCATGAAACAACATCTTTATGAGGCATTCCACAAACAAGTCTTCTGCAAGTTGAAAATGCTTCTTCTTAATTAACTCATTTATCATAGAATTCCAAACAACAGTGTTCAGACGGTGAGAATTTTCATCAAACAGTTGGCGAGCAGAATTTAAATTGCCTTCACGGATAAAACCTTTGATAACTGAAAGAGTACAAAACCGTCGTACGAAGAAGGCGTACGGCAAACACTTGCTGATTCCGAAAAAACTAATCCCCATAAACAAGATCGCTTGACTTCTTGATTCTTCGAATGGAAGACATGGAAGTTAATTCATGATTAACCACATATTATATAGATTAATAAAAAAAATTTCTGTTCAACCAAATTAGCTATAAATAAATAAATAAATAAATAAATATATATATATATATATATATATATTAAACACTATATTTTTCTTTCGAAAGCGGGTGTTTGAAGGTGGACAAGAAACTTTTTTTTTGCTACCCTATTGAAGCGTCTAATGTCCTCACTTTTTTTTTATAAGACTAATTCAACTTGACTTGTAAAGCGTTTACAGAATTTAATTCTTCTTATTCGATAGGAGAGTTATTCAAGGGAGGGTCTAACCCAAGCTTTTGAACCCTCCATCATGAGCTTGTAGAGCGCTCGAGAGTGTAACTCTTACTCGAAATGAAGGCCTAATCTAAAACTTTTAACATGAAATTAACGAAAATTTGAAACACTCCTACAATTTAACTCTTACTCAAGGGAAGAGTTACTCAAAGGAAGAGTCTAACGTAAGAGGAGGGTTACTCAAGGGGAAGATCTGATGCAGAACTTTCGAATCTTCCGTCATCATGTCCTAAAAAAATATTTAAGAGTTTGTTTACTAACTCTCCAAGTCAACGGATTAATGAACAAAAAACTTTTAATCATCTTGTGGTGTGATACGATAATTGTTTATTTTCTTTATAGTTAATCATTTTGTGATGTGATATGATAATCATTTATTTTCTCTATAGTTAATCAAAAACAATTTGCAAAAATATAACAAGAAAAAGTTCTTAAAAACCCCACTTTATACATGATAATCATTGAGTTTCTTTTACTGTCACAACCTTACGTAACTGTTTAAAATTCAAAACTAATTCCATAATACAACATTTAATTGGGTAGAGCTATATATATATTCAAAATCTCCAAGCAGTCTTGTGGATTTCTAGTGTAAGATTTAAATCAATAAACATGACAAAAAAAAAAAAAAACACAAACATGAACTGAACTAATCACTCTTGATATTACCATATATGTGCCTAACAAAAAGTAATGAGGCAATGAAACCAACAGTACCTAACATTAGAAATATACCAAAGCAAATGCAAGCCATGTACCCAAAGAAGAAAGATACTTGCATCAGTCCAACCATGTCTGATCTGTGCAAGTAGTAGAAGATGGAGTATACATAGACATAGAGACTCGTCGAACCACCACACAGAAACGACCTGCTTGAAATGAAGATCAAATCAATATTTCGAATTAGTGTTTATGGAAAGAAATCGTAATGGGGTTCGTTTGACAAAGTTTAGTTTCATGATAAAAGATTAGTTTGTGATATTTCAGCTTTTCATAACAAAGAAAACTCGAGATATGTTTTTCGCTTCCATCAGAAAGTAAAAAGTCCCTAACTAATAGGAAAGTTCTACTAACCTCCACCACCATTGATGATCTTCTGCAGCAAGCTGAAAGTAAGTTAAACCCACTGACACCAGAGATGTAATAATAATAAGGAGAATGAACACAACACTGAGTACTCCGTACAACATGTAGATTCGGTGACCCCAAACACTTGCAAAAATATAATATAGCTCGATGAAAATGACACTAAAAGGTAATAATCCAGCCAATGTCATTTGAGGAAGAACGCCTCTGTACCACCGTAATCTTGGAATTTCTCTTGGGATCTTTGAAGTTCTGCAAGGAGCTTCAAACTTGGGATCCATCATTTTCCCCAAAATCCCACCAAATGCAAGTAATGGCAAAGCTAAACATATCCACAAAAGAATAATGATTGATGTTGTGCTCAAAGGAAGTGCTACTGTAACCCCATAAAAGTTGCTATGGTATTCAGAACACAAAACATGAGGAACAGTGGAAAGCTGAAGAGACATCCAGTTAGGCATAGATTTCCCTCCTGTCAATTCAAATATGAATCTTATTCATGAAAAAAAGAGAAAAAAAAAACCATCACTTCGTACATCTGAAGATCAAAAGGATCAAAAGAATTACCCATTCACTTCCTTCAAGTTGACGATAGAAGGAAACGGATGTAAATCCAGCAAGGCCACAAGCAATGGCATGTGAGATTAGAATTACAGTCTTCATAAATCCACGGTCATATGGACGGAAAACGCCAAGAAAGCCTAATACTAAAATGAATGCTACACTGTAACAAGTGGAAAACTGGTCACTTGATGACATATTTTTGGGAAATGAAAGACAGTTATAATATGTTTAGCAGATGAAGTATTTACAAGTACTAACACTGCAATTAACTGCATTCCAGAACCAATTGCTGCAGCTAAAACATTCTTGTATTTCGGGAACCGAAACACATCCCCGTGAAGGATTTTCCATCCAGTCGTTTCTTGGTTGTCAGCTAACTCCTCATCACCTTCATCCCTTTACAAAAGCAGGAGATAAATGAAAACATCAAAGACAAAGATGGAACACTCATTAGATTACTAGTTCAGCTAGATTCAGTTTCTTACTTGTTAAAGTCTCTTCGAAGCACACAGACATACAATCCTACCAGACAACCAATTAAAATGACCATCACTGAAAATGAATTTGTGATTGCTGATTTATGGATTGATAAATGATGTGGCAAAAATGCAGACATTGTGTACTTGTCCATTCTCTTCTCAAATGGAAAAGCTGCTTCCTTCCATTTGACTGTGTATGAGAACTCCACAAAAACCTTATCCATAGTTAATTCAACTCCATTTGAAGGTTGAGTATGTACATTGATTTCCACCACTTGATTTCCATTGAAAAAAATTTCGAAGATGAGCTGAGTGTATAAGAAGTATTTGTACTCATCATGATTTGATTTCTCCTCCTTATCAACTTTACCTATGAAAGCCCAGATTGGCAAGTCATCATAGTACATTTGTAAGTAGTAATCCAATGCAATAGCAGTTCGGAACCGTGAAACTTCTTCCTTGGTCAGATTCTTCCTACACAAAACTTCAGAGTCCCTATCTACCAAGAAGTCAAGATTAAAGGGAGAAGAAACAAGGCGATCTCCACTAAGCATCTCGCCCAGAGTTTTCTTCTTCTCTATCAGGTTTTCTGCCATGTTCCATCAAAAATTCAAAATATATAAATAGCAAGAGTTAAGGGGAATAGATACAGAGAAGAATTAATAGTTTTAAACTAAAAGTAAAGAGGAAAACAAACCTGGCTGACAGAATGGAAGATTGTAGTATGGGTAAGTTTCACTTGAATGAGAAGCCAATAACAAGAAACGGAGAAACAGGAATTAGATAGATATTCATTATTAAAGTGTAAAATAGCTAAGAAAACTGCAATGATAAAGTTTGGAATAATGAAAAATGCAGTACATGTTACATCATATTGACAGAAAACTGCAGTAAATGTTAATGGAAGATCCATAATGGTATTTCATTGATCATTGCTAGTATTATTCTATTTGGAGCAACAAGCAAGATTTGGGACCGGAAACTAAGTACATGATACATCATATCAACACAGATTAGCTTAAAAGGTGACCTATACAATCAAAGGATAAAAGTAGAATCCAAAATTTACACTTACAATGTAAGGCAGCTAGATCATTCCTATATTTCACTAAAAACGTATAGAAACACATGTAAGACTAATAATACCATCACCCTATACTTACTCTCAGAATGAAGTCCCAATTATGGATGATTTATAAACAACCTAAAGAAAAAGAATATGTGGGAATTCACCCTATACCTCGGGTTGTGAAATGGGCCGACCTTGTTGGCATACAGAGGGACATGATCTCCTTTTTCATACTTGTGGTGTGAGACATCTGATCTAACTTGACTAAACACAGTCATCAGAGTGAGAGTGATAAACACTTCCAGAAAATTTGCCATTCCCTTATTCCTATATTACAAAAGATAAAATACAGAAAACACCAGATGCCAAAGTAAGTGCATAAACTTTGAAAGGCCTCCAACTTATACCACAACAAAAATATAAAAATGAACTGCTTAACTGATTCTTATAATACATCAAGTCATGAAAAACAAAAGTACTGAACCTTTATGAAAAAAAATAAAAATAAAAGGTAATATAGGTTCAAAGTTTGGATTCATATCCTTCATTGCCAATGCAAGAGATCTTATAGTGTGTGCAAAACTTGACCATATTAACAAGAAAAAAATTAAAAAATGCTGGCATTTTCACAAACAATTGGATTACCTGTGTCCAGTCAAAAGGATAACAACAGAAGGAGATATAACACATATAAAGCAAAAGAAATTTTCCACAATAAACAACAAAATGCCCACCCTGAATTCAAAATTTACAACAGGATAAGAAAAACCAGCTAAACCTTAGTTTCAATAACTTCAGATGATGAGACTTAGTGTTTTTTTCTTTCTGATTTTCCATTTTCTGTGCTACTAATATCAAATTAATTTCTAAACCAACAACTGTATGCTATCATCAAGCTCATAAGAAAGTACGTCAGATCGATAAAAAGTATGAGATTTCACATTCCATCACATGCCATGGTTATTTGCAATCATAGTTAGTAAATAAGGAATAGTATTAGTAAAAAAATCAATTAACAAGTTAAAAGGGAGAGAAATTTGGATTAGAGTAATTATCAGAGCCATAGTCTTTGTCAACAAATAATACAGCTAAATAAACTATAAATGATTTTGCTTCATTACATTTGAAAAATACTTTCTAATATTAGCACATCAAATTTCATAAATCTTTTGCAGAATTTTTGCTCCTTTGGTATTTATTGCCACTTCAAAAACAAAGAATCCCAAATACTCCTCCATGTACTTTTATCAATGAAACCTTTCTTTTTCCTTGAAAACTCACCCCAAAAGGAATAATAACTGCATTCAACTACACAAAAAACCTCAAAAGGAACCTACAAAATTGACCATTCATTCTATCTTTAAGTCAACGATGTCCAAAAGTTATGAAATTTCAGCTTTCAGAGCCCATAAATTCCTTTTTTTTTTTTCCATAATGTAGGTAGGATTCATCAACATAACCAAATCACAAATCTAACCTAATCCAAATCTCCAGCTACGCTTAACCAATCAATCATATACAAGACAGAGGATTATTCATTAAAATGAGACAATGAAACATCCTTTCTAAATGAACCCAAAAGCACCAAAAGACCCTATGGCTAAGTAAAACCCAGAAAACCCATCAAAGAAATCAACTGAATGAACTTATTATCAACTTAAAAATATGATTATCCATTCAAAATTCAATGCAGACTTTGCTTTGACTAAACATCCTAATCCTAATAAAAAAAGTCTTACACGAAAGATCGACGTGAACTGGAAAATCCAACAAGTAATCACTGATACAAGAACCCGAGTGACATTCGAGTGAAACAGGGGACGAGTTAGTAGTTTTCCATGGAAGCTTCAGAGGAAGCTCGAACTCAAAATGGTTGACTGTGGAATTTTCCACTGTGATTGACTCGTTTAAAGACTATTGGTCTAAATAGATACTTTTTTCTTTTTCTTAAAATAATTATCTAATTAAGTCCCTAATAAAATTTAATTTTGTGTTTAAAGACCCTATTTTTTCTTCAAAATTTTAAAAACCTCCACAAATTTATTGAATTAAATTAAGGTCCTTTTTTTATTGATATTCTAGTCTTCAAATTATTTACATTTTAAATAATAATATAATAATTAAACTGAATTATAATTTTTTTTTCTCTTATGAAAGAATTATAAAATTTAATAGCAAATTCATTGCTTATATTTATTGTTTACAAAATTAAATTATGTGATAAATCTATTTATTATATAAATAGATATTACATATTTTTTATATTTTTTATATTTTAATTTAAATAAACAAAGAGTTTTATAAAAATATTATATACCTTCATAAAATTACTCTCTACTTTTTTAAAAAAAATTAAACTGTTCATAGTGATTATTATTATTTTTCTTTTTGGGATATACGCTGTTTTGACCAGAAATAATAATAATAATTTAGAAAAGAAAAGAAAAGAAAAGAAAAAACACATTTTTGTTGTTGTGCCCAATACCTTGAAAACGACGTCGATGTCTTGGTGGAACTGGGTAGAATAACAATAGTTCTTATCAATCTACCCAAATCTTGTGCTTGAGAGGCCACGCTCTGGCCTTCCTCAAATCGTTTTTCAGGTGAATTTTTAATTTTTTTCTGTTCTTAATTTCTGGTGATTCAGGCAAGGGTTTCTAATTAAGCTGTTAGTTTATTATATTTTGTTTTCAGGAAAAACGATTCACTGAATTATGGAAAGAATTTTATTTTTTTTGATAATCAGTTGCGTTTCTTCCAGAAAACTTAAAATTTTCACCGTTGTTGTTGTTGTTGTTAATATTATTATTATTATTTTGGTTAATTTTAGATATTTATTTTGCTGGTAAAGGATGTAAAACGTTTCTGTTTCTCATATATATTTTTTTTTTTTGAAGAAATAGTAGATGAATTTGGTCAATTTTGTTCGTGAATAGTTTTTATGGCTGAAGTTTTGGATTTTTTTCATATAAACTCTGGTTGTTTGAGTATTAGATAGTTCTGATTTCTGATGTATGAAATTGAAATTTCTAGATTATTGTGAAATTTTGCTCTAGTTTGACCCAGATAATTTTTTTACCTTTGGGTATGAATATTGACTAACACCTTTCTAATTTTAAGTCAGTTACCTTATTTGCCATAATGAAATAGATTAATTCCAATTGAGCTGGAAAATGGAATAAAGTGCTTCTAGAATTCTTGAGGGATTGATTTGACTATAAGAAATTGATGTATGTTGAAGAAGCATAAAACTCTGAATTTTTAACTTCTTGAATGAGATGATTGAAGGGGCATCTCATAATTGTTTTATGTGACTTCTTGCATCTTAATGCATCTGTGAGTACTTTTATTGCTTGAAGCATTTCTGCCTTTTGATTGAAGAAATATGTTTTATCTCTACCTTGTCAATAAGCATATTGCTTGGGTTTTGAATTTTAAAACTTTAGAGCTAAAATGAACTCAATAGTTACCCCCTTTCATCCAAAAAATGGGTGTATATTGACCGGTAAGAAAAAAATAGATTCTTTTATTATTTTTTTCATAGTAATGATTCACAATATAAGTGTATTAATTTGGTTTTTACCTTGTTATTTAATGAATTTATTTATTTATTTATTTGGTGAATTTTCAATTTGCTCTTGTTTGACAGTGAAATACTGTGGAAATTGGAGCAAAGCACCATACACAGTCTATGTGTCATAATTACAGAAATATTGCTCAAAAATCACTTTGAAATTCCCAAAGAACTGGGGCCTTGTGGTAGAGACAAGGCAGATAAAGCTCAACACATAATCCATCCATCTTTTTCTTCTCTTTTGAGTATTTGATTAGTAGTCCGCTTTGTTTGCAATGGCAAATAATTCTCAACCATCAGGTATTTTCTATTAACTTTCTTTTGTATTCTTCTTTTACTTTTTTCCCCATTTTTCTACTGTTGTATGATTTAGCTGTGTTCTGATGGCATCTATTTCTTTATGTATATGACATAATCTTGCTTGATCCAATCTAATTTGTCTTAGTAAAAAATATCCAATAGTGGAAAACAAAGAATGTTGGAGGTTGAGAAGTTCACTAAGTGAAATGAAAACAATAGAAGAATAAGAGAGATAAACTTGTAAAACACAATATTAAGTTTGAGGTTTATTTGTGAGTGCATATTTACCAAAAATTGTGTATTTTCAGGATTTTGTAGTGGCTTCCTTTGGTTTTAGGGTGGTCTTTGATGTTGACACTGGTGCTACTTTCATTTTGGACAGGAATTTTTTTTTTCTTTTTTCTTCTTGAAGATAGATAATGGCTACAAAGATGTGTAGCTGGTGTCTGTTTTGTGATATGTATTTTATTTTATTCTTGTGTTCATATACTGACATTTAGGCCGTTTAGTTAGAACTTCTTGATTGTTATTTGATTTCGGTTGTTGTGTTTGTTCTTTAAGATTTTATACTGTCTGTTCTTCTGCTTTCAATTGATGCATATATTATGTGTATATTAATATTTCTTAATCTTTACTGAATTCGGACTGCAGCTAGCAACTCCCCTCCAAAGCCTTGGGAACGAGCTGGATCCTCCTCTGGACCAGCACCATTCAAGCCCCCATCACCAGGAGTACAAGTAATGTTGTAGAGTCTTCTGGAACAGCAAATCCTGGTGAAAATGTTTCAACAGCTGATAGGAACACTGGGGTGAACAGAAATGCTGTTGGGAGGCCTATGCCTACCAGGCCTTGGGAACAGCAGCAGACGTATGGCAGCAGTTACGGAGGTAGGTTTCACTTTCACTTTATGTTGGCCTGAAAATTTCATAATAATGGCTTCCTGTTCCTCAAGCTTCTATACTGTTTTTAGTTTAGCAGCTTTTCAGATATATGTAAATAAACTGGTTGCACATTCTTTTACTGAACTTGATTCACCAAAAGATGATTGTCTTTAGTGTATAGTATGGATGAGAGACTTGAGCTTGAAATGTAACTGTAAAATATATTACCCAGCAGAGAGTGTATCATTCATAAGCTGTCTGGAGATGCTTGTTCTTTGTTTTTTTGAGTCTGGTAATGCTATTTGATCCATGCTATATCTTATTTGTTTTGGTAATGATATCAAAATTTTATTATGCTTCATGCAAAATTCTTGCTCCCAAGGAGATTGGGCATCTAATTTTTACAATTGAATGCCAATGGCTTTATAAAAGGAAGGTAACAAATGTTACTGTTGTACTTCCCCCAGAAGAAGGTAAAACCCTTTTAATTGGTACCTCAAGTGGAGTAGTTCATAATTGGAGTATGATATGTATTTTATTTTTTATCAGCTAAATGTAAGCCATGCCCTATTCATTTTCACGATCAATTTAGACATGCATATTTAACGGGCATTTGATTAATTCGTCAACATCAGGTTATGGTTCTGGTTCTGGATTGAATTACAATACTGGTTATGGATCTGGAATGTATGGCAGCACATATGGTAGTGGCTTAGGGGGGTCTTATGGGTCATATGGTGGTGGAATGTATGGAAACATGTACAACCGAGGAGGGTATGGTGGAATTTATGGAGGTGGCATGTATGGTGGGGGAACATATAACAATAGTTTCGGAGGGCCTATGGGTGGATATGGTATGGGCATGGGTATGGGTACAGGTATGGGAGACCCCTATGGTGAGCAGGATCCAAACAGCCCATTCGGTGCTCCGTCTTCACCTCCAAGCTTCTGGATTTCCCTTATGCGTGTGGTAAGCCAAAATAACATTCTCTTTCTGTTAATCTCATGTTCAACACATTGTACTCTTTAACTGAGATGTGATCTGTTTTTCTCTTCTCTTTCTCCTTTCTGTTATCTCTGAAAGAAGCATAGAGAAGTGTAGTAATTCCTTACTAAATGTAAGCCTTTAGAAACAGCAAAACATGCTGCTGATGACTTTGGAAACATTTGCAGATGCAAGGTGTTGTAACTTTCTTTGGTCGAATTGCTGTCTTAATAGATCAAAACACCCAGGCATTCCATCTGTTTATGACTGCTCTTCTCCAGGTATATATTGACGACTTCTTTACAGTTTTCTTTCTAAACGTGATGCTCACTAGTATAAATCAAAATCATAATACTGGAAACTTGATTAGTTCATTGGAGATTCGAATTCATTTTTATCAACATTTCACTGGATTATATTTCCTGTAACCACTCTTTCATGTCCTATCTGCACAGCTTTTTGATAGGTCTGGATTATTATACGGCGAGCTTGCAAGATTTGTGTTTAGAATTCTAGGAATTCGGACAAAACCTCCCAAGCAACTCAACGGTCATCCCGGTCCACACAATCCTCATGGAAACCAAAACCAGATTGAGGGACCTAAGTCTCAACAACCAAGTGGCGGTTGGGACAATCTATGGGGAGAGCATCCAAGTAGTTGATATGTCTGTACAAATGGAATTGATTGAAGAAAACAAAAAGAAGAAAGAACTTCTATTCAGACTAGAATGCAGGTGAAAGACAACTTCCTCTATGGCTTCCTCTTTCAATGTGCAAAAAATCTTTGCAAGGTTTTGTTTGAAACATATCATCATGTTTCTCAGTAATGATATCCCAAAAGAAAAATGTGGGAAAATTAGATTAAAGAAGGAATTATTCCAATAATAAATCTAGATTTTAGTTGAGTGGTGGTGGGTGATGGGAGATGGGAGATGGTTAGTATGAATTTTCTTCTTGTTTGTTGTATATCTGAGGCAATGGCTAGATTCCCTTGTTGTGTTTGGATTGGGTTTTTTTTTTTTTTTTTCCTTTTTTTTTTGGTTGAATAATACTTCTTTTAGCTTTAAGAATAAAAAATTAAGTGTTTGTATTTGAATCTATAGTTTCCAATTTTATGTTTAATATTGGGATGTGATATTTATTTGATAAATTATATAATAGGGTGTGTACTTTAACTGAGTTTATTTATTTCTTGTGTAATATGACACTAAAATAGCATCTTCACTTTTCACTTAGTCACTTATAACTAAATATGACATTTTATTTACAAATAGGACAATAACAAAGGAATCCAGCTATTTAAATTTGCATCTATCCATGTGTAGTCCGAATCCAATCAAATGCATGGTAAATTAGACCCCGACCACCAAACCTGTCAACTTCAATTGTGCATCTTCTTTACAGTAGTATTATGCCCAATAATTTAGGCCTATGCCTTCTAAAGGATGAATCTCAAATTTTAGATTACAACCCATATTTCTTTTTTTTTTCCCCTTTTAAATAGTAAATATAGACACGGGGGTGTTTCAGATGGATCAATTATAAAAAGATACATTTAAATTAATTTCTCATTTGAGATGGATTGGTCTCTTGTGGGATACATGAGTTAGAGATTGAACCATTGACCTTATGTTAGGAGAGTTTTTACTAACTCACTTATTTCGTTCGAGCTGGTTGGTCTCTTGTGATTACATGGTTAAAGATTTAACTTTTGATCTTATAGAATCTTTAAATTCATTTAAGTTTGGAGAATTTCGTTGAATACATGGTTAAAGATTTAACCTTTGATCTTATAGAATCTTTAATTCATTTAAGTTAGGAGAACTTCTTGTTGGATTGGAGAACTTAAACTAAATTTGGGGCCCTTGTGTTTTGTTTTTTTAGATACTTTATGAAATTTTTATGCGTTCAAGATGAAGTAGATTACTTTTGAAGAAATTGATTAGAATATATATTCTCATTTCAAGATAATAATTTAAATTTGAGTTCTCATGTTTTGTCTTCTTTTAGGTACTTTATAAAAAATTTTATGTGATGGAGTAGATTACTTTTGAAGAAAATAAATTAAATCGAATAATTTTTGTATTTTATCTTCTTTTTAGGTACTTTGATGTGTTGAGGATGAAGTAGATTATTTTGTAAAAAAGTAGACTAAATCGAATCTTCCTTGCATATGAAAGTGGCAAATGATAACTTGAAGATTAAAAATTTAGATAGGATTTATGTTGTATTTTTCTTTTATTATTGTTATTTAGAGTTCTTTTCTTTCACTTAAAGTTTTTAGAATGAATTTGTTCACACAACTTAATTTTAAATTGATATTTTATTTTATTACCATAAATAATTTTATTCATTTATTTGTGTAATATTTTATTTTTATGTAAATTCACTTTTATATATATATATATATATATATGAAGCTCGAATTTGAAACTGCGCAATCCTACCTAAAATATTAAATAAGAATAATAATAATAAAAAGGTGGTCACTCCCCAAATGTATTAATCATATCTTATCTTTAGTGCACTTTGTCTTTATTTGACAAATACAATTATAAGAATAATTGGTAAGTTTGGTTCAAACAAATTTATGTTTGACAAGTTTAGTCTCAAAATATTTTTTTAAGTGAATAATAAGGTTATTTTCAACTCTAAAATATTAATAATTTTTACATTTAGTTAATTAAAAAAGTTATTATATGTATATGTAAAAAAAAAAAAAATATAATATATATATTTAAATATGGGAAAAAAATATTTTTAAATTTTAAATTTTAAATTTTAAATTTTAAAAATAAAAAATCTATCAAATAATAACAATATCAAAAATTCTTTTTTCTCCGACTATAATAAAATTTTTATTAATTTTTGACATCTATGACAAAAGAAAAAAAAATAATATTTGTAAAAATACTTTCTATTAAATATTTTTGTTATGAGAAAAACATTATTATTAATAAAAAAATGTTTATGTTCTTTTCTTTTTTTTTTTTTATATATTTTTTTTCTTTAAAAATATAAAAAAATTACAAATTTGATTTGTATTTGAAAAATATAAAGATGGATGTGAAGATAGATTTTTTATTTTTAAAATTTTAAAATTAAAATTTTAAATATGGGGATATTTTTATTTTTTATTTAAATATTATTTTTAATTTTATTTTTTATAATATTTTTTTATGTTTATTTTTAATTAAATTTAAAAATAGTTAAATTTTTAATATTTTTTATCGAATCCGTCTAAAAGACTTTATTATTCACTTGAAAAAAATATTTTAAAATTAAACTAGGATAAAATATTCTATAATTATAATAATAATGACCCGAAAACAAACCATCACATTTACATCAGACCATATGTATGACGACTTTGAATTCTCTACTGCGAAGCAGCCACTTGCAGTTTCTACTGAATTCTCTCAATCTTCAACAAATTTTCTGTTTACAGAAAATTTTCTTTGAATGATTGAGAAAAAAATAAAATAAAATGGTGTCAGTATTCACTGTGGAAGAACTTATGGAGCCGTTGAGATTTTTGCAAGAGGAAGGGAAGTCAGCGCCATCGCCGTCGTCATCGCCGGAATCCTGGTCTTCTGAGCCAACGAATGCTGTGATCTTCGTTGGAATAAGTCTGGTGTTAGGCATTGCGTGTAGACATGTGCTCAGAGGCACCAGAGTTCCTTATACTCTTGCTTTGCTTCTTCTCGGCATTGGTCTTGGATCCTTAGGTTTTCCTTTTTTTACTTCTCATAACTGCTTGAATCATATATATATATATATATATATATATATATATTCCACCTCTTTTACTTGAATAATTTATATGAAATTTATTGTATCCAATGGACTGCAAATTTTTTTAGTGATGCGGAGGCAGCTTGAAGTTACTGTTTAATATGTGCTATATAATATATATTATTTTTGTCCTTGATACTGGATCAGTTTGAACTTTCAATGTATATAAACTATTTAGATAAGCTTAGTCAGTAGGTCATGGGGAGCTGTTTATTGATATACGATACTTACAGTTCACTTTTTACTGGTTAATATTTATCCACATTCACTAATTAATAGAGTGTTCATGTAGGATTCTGGATCAATACTTTATAATGATGAAAGCATTTCATATGCTGCATTTATTGAATGATTGGCAAGATGGACGGTCACAAACGTTTCTGTAGAGTTACAGTTGGCCCTGTGTTTCTGATTTATTTGGACTTAAAATTGATAAGCTCTCTGAAAAATATCATATATTCTCTCTTTTTTATTTTGCTGAGAATTTTTGGTCAGAATGAATGTTCTTAGTGAAAATACAGTAATCTGGATTATTCTTTTCTACTGCTTAACTAACTTCAATTTTTTTTATTAATGGTATACTATTTAGAGTATGGGACAAGTCATCGACTTGGGAAGATTGGAGATGGAATTCGTCTTTGTAAGTCTATTTTTGTTTGCATGCATTTTTGAATTATGTATGTTCTTATCCTCAGCTAAAAGGTTCTGGATGAATTTCTATCTACTTTGGTTATCTGTTTTCTAAATGATGGAGATGTTTTTTTGAAGGGGCAAGTATCGATCCTGACCTTCTATTAGCTGTATTCCTTCCAGCTCTTCTCTTTGAGAGCGCATTTTCTATGGAAGTGCACCAGATAAAGGTCTTTTTACTTTGCTTATTTAGCTCATAAAAGTTTTCTTCTATTTGTTCTTTGGAAACTGTGGTTTATTTCTGATCATTGAAGCTTCAGAAAGATTTTTCTCTTCCTGATTGGTCACTTACTACAAGTTATTAAGGAGTAATTTCGGCTAGATATGCATAGCAATGAATTGTATATTACATCTTTGTCTTTGGAAGAATAGATTTGATTGGTAGCATAATTTTTCTAGGAGGTTACACTTTTATTGTCCACAGGATCCGAATGTATTGGTCTCATTGCTGATCATAGTTGTCTAAGGTTGTGCAATTACAGATTCATATTTTACAATGACTTTTTCTGGTTTTTAATCACAGTTTCTATCATTATCTTAATGTAGAGGTGTGTAGTGCAAATGTTTCTCCTTGCTGGGCCCGGTGTACTCATTTCAACCTTTTGCCTGGGATCAGCTTTAAAGGTTTGTTAAATTCTCTTGAGTCTGTTGTAGTTTTGTGCTGCATTTCTTTCCTTCTGATAACAAATTACAGCTTATTTTCCCATATAACTGGAGCTGGAAAACATCATTATTACTTGGGGGCCTCCTTAGTGCTACTGATCCTGTAGCAGTAGTGGCCCTTCTGAAGGAGCTTGGAGCAAGCAAAAAGTTGAGTACCATTATTGAAGGAGAGTCGTTGATGAATGATGGGTATGATTCCAAAATGATTGTTTTATAAAAAATTGTCCTTTATTGTTGAATTCTTTCTGCTTAAAGGGATAGTGAAGTGCATATGAAACGTTTAATTTATTTGTCTCTTTCCTGCCCTGTAATATAGTTGTCATTGTTATTTGTTTGTCTTTTCTTTTCTTGAAGTAGCTGCTGTTTGTTTATTTATTTCAGGACAGCAATTGTGGTATATCAGCTGTTTTTCCGAATGGTTGTCGGCTGGAGGTTTAGTTGGGGTGCTTTCATCAAATTTTTAGCACAAGTTTCTCTCGGGGCGTAAGTGCTTTTGAATTTTGATAGACGATGCTGAAAATTATGTTAATATTATCTTACAATATGTCTTTACATTATCCAGTGTGGCAATGGGTCTGGCATTTGGAATTGTTTCAGTTTTGTGGCTGGGATTTATCTTCAATGACACAGTGATTGAGATCACCTGACACTTGCAGTGAGCTATGTTGCATACTTCACGGTTTGTATATACCCTTACCTGAGTATAATTGTATATTTTTGGTCTTTACATTTGAAAAACCTTAAGGTAAAATTGAACTATATTGCAATACACTTAATTTCATCCTATGAAGTTTTCAATTAAGAGAGAAAATTTAAATTGAGTTTGATTGTCACTTGCTCTAAAAGATTAAGTTAATAAACAAATGTTAGATTTAACTACTTAAAACAGTCCTTAACGTGTGAGCAGAACACAAATTACATAACTAGGCCTAACACGTGAACAATAATCAACAAGTGAGACAAAAACAAGGGTTGAACTCAGGATCTCCTGCTCTAATACCATTTGAAATTAAAATATTTTCCTCCTACATGAAAAGTCTAATGACAATCAATTCATTGCAGGCTCAACAAGGAGCTGATATTTCAGGTGTTTTGACTGTGATGACTTTGGGAATGTAAGGGTCTTAGATGAGTTTTGGAACATTTCTCCTTCTTGGAAAAACTGGCTCCTAATATGATCCATATTGTCAGGTTCTATTCTTTTGTTGCTAGGACTGCCTTTAAGGGTGAAAGTCAACAAAGCATGCATCATTTCTGGTAATATGTTCTTGAGGCTTTGTGAACTTTCATCAAGTCCATTGAGTTTCTTTTCTTTGTACATCCGCCTCTGTTTTGGTATCTGTATCTAATTATTGTACCTGCTTTAGTTATGCTTCTTTTTGTGTCATAAATGCCAAAGTAACATTGTTTTAGAGGATAAAAGGAAAGAAGAAGGATGAAGCATTTTCCAATTTATGGCCATAAAACTGGATAGGATAATTACTGCATGATTTAGATAATAGCCCAAAGCAGTGGTTATTATCTTTCACATTATTTCAGAACTTATATATGAACTCAAGAACTAAGTGACTTAAAATTTTGAGTTATGTTGTCTCCAGCTTATTATATATTTGGCCTCTCGTGGTGGTGAGCGTTCTGCTCCAGTTCTTTTATTGCATTCCTGGGTTTGTGGGCTTACATTAACAAGTTCTTGATGCTCAGTTCTTAAATTACTAAGATGATAAATTTAACCTTTGTCTATGTTTCTAGAGTAGGTGATAATTTATCACTATTTAACATGGTATCAGAGCGGAAGGTTCTAAGTTCAAATCAAGTTATTGCCCTTATTTGTTGATTATTGTGTACGTGTTTGGCCTTGTTAAAATTTTTTGTGATAGGGGATGTGTTCATAGAGTACTTTGTAATTTACCATTATTTAACATAAATATAGGTCGAGAATGAGATTGACTTGTATGCATGCAAACTTATGTCTGATGTGGTGGAATTCCATTTTGGTGTAAGGTTAGATTGTGTAGTGCTGTTCACATTTGTTTTGGACTGCCAAAATTCAGTACTTGAAATTTCTAATTAATTGTGTAGCTGCATTCTTGAACAATTCTTTTTCTCTATTTTTATGTTGACATAGGACTTTGCTTTTTGAAGTATGTTCACAATCTCTCATCCTCTATCACCCATCCCCAGAACAGGATGAACACAAGAACTGGTGTACTTCTATAAGTTACCTAAAGCCAGTTCATCCATTTTTCTTTCTAGATTAAATGAAGATTCACTATTTCAAATTTCATTTCTTTCTCATTATTTAACTTAATATTTTACGTTTATTTAATTGATCTGCTTGCAAATTCTTGTTTGGATCAACCCTAAGAATACATTTTTCCTTTCTTGCCATACTTCTTTCAGGGAAATGGTTTGCTATATTGCTAATACCTTGATTTTCATATTGAGGTAAGTGACTATTCGAACACTTTTATGTTGTTTATTTTGTAAATGCTGATATTGCCTATATGGTTGTTGTTGGTTTTTTTTTTTTTTTTTTTTGTCCTGTTTCTGATGTTAAACAAAAATATGCATTCATGTCATTTGCTTAAGTTTTTGTTCTTCATCTCCTTGCTCTGGTTTCTTCTCCTCTTCATCTAATCTTCTTACTCGACCAAGATGATTATTTTCCTGGAAAAGGTTGTGTAATAATTATGTGAAGTAGTAAAGGGTGGCCATATGTCACTAATTTCTTACCATAAGTTTGCCATTCTAGAAATTGTGGCACTATTTCGTTATGCTGAAAACTCTCATCTCAATTCAAATGAAGCCTTGTTTTACTCAGCATTGAGATGGCTAAGGACCATTTTCTCCTGTTGATCAGTTTGAACCATCTCATTCAGTGATCAAACTAGTGTATGGCAGCTGAAGTCATTCACAAGCTGGCCAGAGTTACATTTCCTACACGTCTATTTTCCCCTTATTATAAATCATTAATTTGAATTTCAAAATTGTATTTCATGTTCGTCTTACAGTGGAGTTGTTATTGCCGAAGGCATTCTCAGCAATGAAAGCATATTTAAGACACATGGTAAGTACTCTATGTTTGCTCTTGTCATTTCCTATTTTAGTTGTCTCTCTTATCTGTCTTCTTTTATCTGAGATTTAACTTCTTTTATGCTCTACCTAATTATTACCTCTGCCACTCCCAAATTGAATGTCTCTGTTCTATTTTAGGTTGCTTTAAAAATAAATTTCCACTTCCTTACACATTTTTTAATAAAAACTTGTTATTCTGAACTCATCAAAGTCTTTATTATCACAAATTATTCTTGTCTCAGAAAATTCATGGGGTTATCTCTTGCTCCTCTATGTCTTTGTCCAACTATCGAGAGTTGTGGTCGTTGGAGTCTTGTTCCCATTTCTACGTTATTTTGGGTATGGCCTTGATTGGAAAGAAGCAATTATTCTTGTTTGGTCGGGGCTGCGAGGTGCTGTGGCATTGTCACTTTCATTGTCGTTCAAGGCAAGTTCAGCTTCATTATTTTTTCATTTACTTTTGTTTATTCTGCTCTGGTCCTTTTTTTCCCCCTTATTTTGTACCTCTTATGAGGTATGTGAGTCAAAATTTCTGTAGAACTTTGACCAAATTCTCTGGCACAGGCCTGACCTTTTCTTTTGTCATGTATGCTGGTCTGCTTATATCAGTTTTGTGCTGTTGCTTCAATATTTGTGTTGATAAAGCAAATAAAGTTCTTTATGCATGAGTATCTTTGAAATTTCTGAAGTTAGTTGTGTTTTGGTCAAGAGTACCATGGCATTCCACAACCTTCATGGTGGGAGAAGAGTAAATGTAGAATCTTTGTTTTTTAATAACCAATTTAAAAGCTTCCTCCTACTATGTTTAAATTCTCTAAAATGCAATCTGAAAAGTAAGACAATATTTTGGTTAATCTATACATCTAGTATGTTGGTTCTTCTGTAATATTATTTTGTAGTTGCCTAGTTTTACTCCTTCAAATCTTTATATCTTTGATGTATCAGCGGTCCAGTGACAATTCTTCAGATTACATCAGTTCGGATACTGGAGTTCTGGTATGTAATCTAAATGTATTATCTGTATGTATGACCTATTTTACATAGATGTAAGAAATATCAACAGACCAGCGTCATGAATGCCTGGAGTGATGTGATTATTTTTATGACTTCTAATTTGTGACACTCTCTCAATTTTGCAGTTTCTCTTCTTCACTAGTGGAATTGTGTTTCTTACTCTTATAATAAATGGGTCAACAACGCAGTTTATTTTACATTTTTTGGGTATGGATAAGCTATCAGCAGCTAAGGTGGGCCTATTTTTGGTTTCCTGAATCCTCCTTTCTGAAGTTTTATAGATATGAAGTATGGAATCAGTGAAGTAAAGAATTATGTGCTTAACAAATAACTTATTACTTCATTAGAGAGTCAGAGAGAGAAGATCATAAGTGGAAGATACTAGGAGGGTTGAAAATAACTGGATGGTGATAGCATATCATGAAAGGAACAAACAATTGCCGGGTTCATATTTATGTTCTTCATTTTTATACATTAAGTGAACATACAAGAACAAAACCCATGTCACTCACTATTATCCTGGTTCTAGTTGTCAAGCAATACCTAGCACATTTTCTCAGTATTTTTCAATGCAAAGAATAATTTGCCACTCTGAAAACACTTTATGGACTCTTTTCAGCTTTCTTTTTCTGCCTCCTAATTTCTTCCTCACTGACTGGAGAACTGTCTGCTATTCTTTGGTTGCTTGGTGATTGAAATGTTTTCAGGAACATTTTTGCAAAATCATGATATTTTGATTCATGTGCTTGTTTTTCTGACATTTTATTAGTCTTCTTTAGGTTATATATTCTTCCCAATTAGAAAAGTTGCCATGTAAATCAAGAGGTTGCAATTTTGCACTTATCCTTGCATTTCTAGGAATATATTTGTTTCTTTGTATCAACCTCTTCTGATTTTGTATTAATGTGTTTGGCAGAGGCGCATATTACAATTCACAAAATTTGAAATGTTGAATAAAGCACTAGAGGCATTTGGTGATCTTGCTGAGGATGAAGAACTGGGGCCGGCTGATTGGGCCACTGTGAAGAGATATATTAAAACCTTAGAAGATGTAGACAGTGAGCATGTGCATCCACATACTTCATCTGGAGATGATATTCAAGTAGACCATATGAACTTAAAAGACATACGTGTTAGGTTTTTAAATGGTAAAGAGCTCAATATTTTTTGTTTCTTTTGTTATAATTTTCTTATGTAAATGGTAAATAGCTCTTCTTCTTTTTTTTTTCCATGTATACCTAATATTCTCTTCCTTTGGTATAATTTTCTATAGTATTAAGTGTATTCATAATCTCATGTTTTAGTTGATATCTTTGAACATAAGCTTAGAGAAATATCTTTCAGGTTTCTAAAGGAGATTAATGCTCAGGTAGTTGTTCAAGGATAGGCAGCAATAGATTTATCTTCCTTTTTCAATCTCGTTGAAGTGTGATTTTATTGGACAGTTAATACATTTTAGCTTGAAATCTGTGATTCTTCTATTGCAGGGGTTCAGTCCGCTTACTGGGAGATGCTTGATGAGGGAAGGATCACTCAAAGTACTGCTAATTTGCTGATGCAATCTGTTGATGAAGCACTTGATTTGGTATCTCACGAGTCCTTATGTGATTGGAGAGGGTTACAATCTTATGTGAACATTCCCAATTACTATAAGTTCTTCCATACAAATGTAGTATCCAAAAAGCTTGTTACATATTTCACTGTTGAGAGATTGGAATCTGCTTGCTATATTTGTGCTGCTTTCCTTCGTGCCCATAGAATTGCCAGACATCAGTTACAGGACTTCATCGGTCAGGATCTTCTATTTTAAAGACGCATGTCGTGCCTTTTTCTCATTTATTTTATCTGCAGTGTTGTTTGATGGTTTGGTCTTGCTTTATTTCTTTTATCCTTTCTCTAAGCTCTGGAAGTTCTTTAACTTTTATCATCTTTTCTTCGTAGAAGTAGAGCATTTCTAGCCTAGCCCAGACATGACCTTTTGAACAATCAATTAGATATGATATTCTTTAGGGACCATCTTGAATTTTCACCCTCTCTAAATGCTTTAGCTTAACAAGAAGGGTTGAATTTTTACCCTTAAACATTTATTAACTAATTGAATGACATATTGAGATGTTTAAATGATGTTGACTTATTTTGAAACTGCTCTACTTGATTTTCTTGATTAACCAAGCGTGCTAGATTCTTTATTAACGACGTTGTGCTTGGCTTGGAAGTTCTTTTGTAACTGCCCTATGTTGAACACCCTGCCAACTTTTACATAATTCTCCATACTATCATGCATATCCAGATGGAGGAAAGTACCCTCTTAAACCTGTAGTTTGTAAAATAAGTAGTTTGTAGTTTTAGTTTTTTCCCCAACTAAAAGCTATTTTTTCTTGGTTGCTTTTCAACAACACTTTTAGCCTCATAAAGTGGCTGGAAAAGCTACTTGCTGACAGATGTTACTAAAAACAAAACTGCAATGTTCATTTTTTAAAATGTGTCTTTTCAAATAAGTACTTGAAGAGCTTAAAAAGTTGTGGCATTTACGTACTTGTGCTTGCTGATTTTTGTTGACCTGTTTTCCTGGGTATATATGTCAATGAGTTACTGTGGTTGTTGCTAAAATGTTGTGCACTTTATTCTATTTTTACAATATCATCTTACTTCAGGAGACAGTGAAATTGCATCTCTTGTAATTAAGGAGAGTGAGGATGAAGGAGAAGAAGCAAGAAGTTTTTGGAAGAAGTTCGAGTATCATTTCCTCAGGTCTGTATCCCTCATCAGACTGGAGACAGACTATTTCACTCTTCCTTATTTTTCTCTTTTATCAGCCCTTCTAAATCTTGTGTTTTTTTAATCTAATGAACCTTTTCTATGGGGCCCACTAAAATATTCTGTCTTTGTCTCTTTTGGTTTGTTTATAAGTTTTATGAGTTTAAGCAAAATTAGCACTGTGTCCTATCCACATGTACCGGTTCACAAGATAGTTAACTCATGATTGGTATGTTTGGATGTTTTAAATTTTTAACTTAACAAACTTGGGTTGTCAGGTTCTGCGTGTTGTGAAAAATAGGCAAGTTACCCATTCTGTACTGAACCACTTGATTGATTATGTCCATAATCTTGAAAAGATTGGTTTACTTGAAGAAAAAGAAATGGTCCATTTGCATGATGCTGTCCAGGTATGCTTTACGTTAGTCATTAACTATAGTGTTTGATTCAAATTCTCTAAAGTTGGTATTGACAATGACATCCATGTCCATTCAGACTGACTTGAAAAAACTCCTAAGGAATCCTCCAATGGTAAAAGTTCCAAAAGTAAGTGACTTAATTAGGGCTAACCCTTTGTTGGGAGCTCTTCCAGCTGCAGTGAGAGATAAGCTTGCTGGTTCGACTAAGGAAACCGTGAAATTGCATGATTCAACTCTTTACAAGGAGGGACAGAAACCGAATGGTGTCTGGCTTATCTCAAATGGAGTAGTGAAGGTGATAGTTACTTTTGATTATAAACTGATTGGTAGGTGGTGGCTCCTGTTGAGATTATGAGAAATTGAATGATAGATTTCTGATAGTGGACAGGGACAATTGTAAAAAATAAGCATTTGTTGCACCCAATATTTGCACATGGGAGTACTTTGGGCTTGTATGAAGTGCTGGTTGGAAAGCCTTACATTTGTGACATTGTCACGGATTCTGTAGTCCTTTGCTTCTTCATTGAAGCTGAGAAGATACTTGCTGCCGTAAGATCTGATCCTGTCGTTGAAGATTTCTTTTGGCAGGTATTGCATTGCAATCTTCTTTTCAGTTCATAGTTTCATCTGCACCCCACTTTGTTATATACAACTGCAAAACAATATAAAAGGATTTCCATACCTATTGTTGCAAATAATTATTATGCATTTCCACTCATACTGGTAGATATTCTTGTTTATATAACATTAAAGTTTACCTCTGATTCTCTCTAAGTAGGCATAGCAAGTATGATACATATTTATATTAAATAACATTTTACCTCTGATTCTCTATATATTGGCAGTAAATAGCGGTCCTATCTTTTTGAACAATAAATTTCTTATGCCTTTTTTTTTTTTTTTTTCGAATATCCAGGAAAGTGTAATAGTTCTTTCCAAACTCTTGCTTCCTCAAACTTTTGAGAAAATGACATTGCAAGATCTAAGAGCTCTAGTTGCAGAGAGATCAACAATGAATAAATATATAACGGGAGAAAACTTTGAAATACCTCATCATTCAATTGGGTTTCTGTTGGAAGGATTCTTGAAAGCCCAAGGTTCCCAAGGCGAACTACTTTCCTCCCCAGCAGCACTATTGCCTTTATATGGCAATCAAAGCTTCCGAAAATCAGAAACAGCAGGTAAGTTTAGCCTCTTTTGATTTTATTTTGCTTATCACAGAGAAACTGCTTCAATGGTTGGTTTTCTCTATTCACTTAAACTTCATTCAATGTTTATTTCATTTTTCATGTTTCTCATATGATGATTCCATCTGCAAGTTAATAGAAGACGATAGTTTGTACTAAATATGTATGGATTCTTGATTGATAAGGTTATCTTCGTTCCCAAACAGGTGTCAGAATGGACACGTTTTCTTTTCAAGCTTCCTGGTATCAAGTTGAGACAAGGTCAAGAGTGATCATACTTGATATTGCTGGATTTGAAGCTGGTAAACTCTTCAGAGAAGGTCATCCTCATTGCTTTCACATGCAGTTCATCATTCCCCTGCCCATTTAGCTAGAGATCATGTCAGGCTAATGAGTTGGCCTGACCATCTTTCAAAAGAAAAACTGCATCATAATGATGTGGGAAAGGCTAATGAACCGGAGAACTTATCTGCTAGAGCACTGCAGCTGAGCATCTATGGGAGCACGGTGAGATTAATTAATTTTTCTTAGCGTAGCATTTTATTACTCTGCTTGGTAACTAGAGAAAAAATGTGCCGTTTTATGATATGATATGATTTACCTTCTGCATTTGTCTTTCTTCAAAATCAGATAAACAGTGCTGGTTGGAGTGCAAAAAGTCTTCCTAGGATTGGTAAGCAGAATACATCTCATAGCAGATCATTCCCACGAGTATCTTCCAGTTTTGGACGGTCTCTTCCTTCTGTCAAGTCAGAAAGTGCTTCTACTATCCGAAGGAAATTCGAAATTCAAGAAAAGAAAGCTCCACCTCAGGACTCAAGTTCAAAAGATAAGCAAATGAAGGATGAGTCCAGTGATGAGTCTGGTGCCGAGGAGGAACATATAATTAGAATTGATTCACCCAGTAGGCTTTCTTTCCGCTAGCTCTTCTGAATGGCTTTTCCCCCATGAAATTTTAAGTTAAGTTTCTCTCTCTGTTTGATCTTTCTTTTCCTGTGTATAGAGTACTGCATTTCAACTAACAATCCTCTCAAATAAAGCCATGTACCATTTGGGATCACCACATAGTCTAAGTGTCCACCACTCTCAGCATTGAGTTATTCCTTGCATATTGCATTTAAATATCTTATGGAATTGAATTAATGTTTACTGTTAATATATACATGTGTTTGTGTAAATATATAGCATGTTTTGGTCCTTTTGTTAATAGACCATCTACAAAAAATGAAGGGAGACCAGGAGAGAAGGGGCCAGAAGCTTCTCTGTTAAAATTTAAATTATTATGATTTAAAAAATAATAATAATTATCCAAATAGGCACCAATTTGATTGATTAAAAAAATATATGGGGCGGATGATAGATGAAGGACTAAAATGACTAATCTTCCTAAAGAACCCAACCTAAAACCATAGTTAAGCATTTCAATAGGTATGCTATTTCTAAAAGAACAAATTATGTACTGTGCGTTTGCAAGAAAATGTATGATTTCATCATGATTGTAATTTATATGTTGCACATGAAAACTGTATAAAAAAAGATAAAGCATTTCTCCATTACTCAAAAGGTTTAAAAAATCTAACCATAACCCCTTCACATCCAATTCAAATTTGAAAGTATAAACAATTTGATTTACAGGAATTTGGTTTTATTATAATTTGAGTAAATAGTAGCATGCCAACCTCTTAAGTTCCGTATAGCATGCCAACCTCGATGCGCTGGGCTAGAGGCACCCCCAAAGCAGGCAAAGCAGACCTACAGTTACTGTGCAGAACTTCATAGAAAGCAAGCATTATTTTATCGAACCAACTACAGTCATTACCTATATGGAACCTTGTCTTGCCACGCACATGAACAACCCCAGCAAGTTTTGCCTCTTGTAAGTCAGAAATTTCTTCATCTAGATAGGAGATTGATGTTATCTCATCTGACGAATTATTTATTTGAACCTCTAAACTATGAAGAACTTGACTTACAAAATCATCCCCTCTTTCAGTATTAAGAGAATCTGCATATCCATACTGAATAACACATCCATATAAACCTCTGATGCCTAATTTCTTGACAACAATTCTCTCATGTGGTGCAACTTTAGGAACCAGTAAATAACTCAGTGTTGTGAAGATTGTTACCTTGTGTAGTGACTTCACGTTCTTAATATAATGCCCAAGAACTGGTGTTAACCCATCTTGGATGTTAGTATAGAAAAAGCAAACGCCAGGAACCCTTTGGACACCAGGATCTGATAGCAGCGTTCCAAGTCTGTTCAAGTCTATCTTATATGTTAATTCATATTCTATCTTTTTCTGTCTTCCGTAGAACCAGCCAAACATGATAATAGCGAGTATAACAGAAATGGCAAATGGGATCCATCCCCCTTGTGAAAGTTTTGTCAAGACAGAACTCACATAAACACCTTCCATTACAAAAAATACAATGAAGTAAAGTGCAACCAGAATAGGCGGTGTTCTCCAAACAATTATCATGACTAAAGTCAGCAGTAGGGTGGTGATGAGCATAACCATACTGACAACAACACCTATAAGAGAAATTCCAAGATTAGGCAACATCAATTTTGTTAACAAATTGACAATATTGAAAAGAGTTAAAAATACTAGATACAAGAAAAATAATGCTGCAAAATAGATCACATTGATTTTGGCCTCTATATAAGCCACATGTATACTACTACTATTCTAGAGGATTTTAAGGCATTGTGATGATCGCTCATAGGTGTAATTTTGAACTTGTGTTAAAACTATGGTCATGTTATTGCCTCATGGTGATTACTAAAAAAATGTCCAACCAACCCAATGTTAAATTTTGTGTTGAACTACACAATCAAAGAAAATATAGATCTGTTACTCATGTAATAATCTGCTTACCAATTGTGTCCTCTGATGGTAAGAAACTGATAGGGAGGATAGAAATTCAGTGCATTAGAAAGTGGAAAAGATGTGCAAAAGCTACTTTATGCGGCATGTATTAGAATACCCTATATATGTTTTCCAAGTTTGTACTGTTTTAAATAGGTTTGAATGCAATATTGCAGTGCTGTTAGATGGATAAGTATGAATTTCAGATTCAACTTCGAGTCCAACATGCTGTGGCTTAAGTGGAAAATGAAACTATAAGCAGGAAATAACTTGGTAACTAACACACGAAAAAATAAAATCATGTAAACTGAACAAATCATGAAAAAAAAAATTAAAAAAAAAATTAAACTGCAGGGCTTAGTTGATCTTACCAAAAGCATTTCCAATGTCTTGTCCCCCACCAAATATGAGGATGACACCAACACAAAGAACCATCAGGATGTAGTTGACTTCTGGAGAGTACACCTCTCCTTCTTTAACAGTGGATGTGTGGACTATTTTTACCCGAGGGAAATAATCAAGTAAAACTGCTTGTTTAATTACAGAAAATGTAGCTGAAATAAGTGACTGGCTAGCTACTATAGCTGCCAGTGTGGCTACCACAAACATGGGCCAGTACACAGCAGATGGCACAAACTTATAGAAGCCATCTCTATGATCTTCAGGGTTTTTGATCAGATAAGCAGTCTGTCCAGCGTAGGTCAGAACAAGTGATGGGTATATAGTGAAAAGAAAAGCAATCTGCAAGAGAACTAATAGAGTTAGGTACAGTGTTAAACATAATAAGTAAAAATAGATAGCAATGGAAGTTTAGCCATTGACCTGAATTGAACTTTTGCTGAAATGACCAAGATCAGCAAACATAGCCTCAGAACCTGAGCAGGCAACTATTCATTTAGGATAAGGAACACATAGTTCTCCCTTTAGGTTGCTCAAACATTTAAACATTCATTGTGAAAACAAGATATGAAAAAGAAAATATGTTCAAGAATGCAACAATAAAGTAGCAGTTCTTGAGATGAAAAAAAATCAAATAGTATCGCAGCTACATAATTGATATAATGTGTCACATCTTGTATGTAAGATGTAGACCCAATGACTCCTACCATTAGCAAAGCCTCATTTTACTATCCCCACCCCATCCCCCAATATATATATATGCACAGATAGAGAGAGAGCTCAAAGGAAGGTCCATAAAACTGTTAACACTATTTCGCTCATGAGAGGAAAAAAATTATGCTCCTCCATATGTAGAATTCTCTAAGTAAAACTATCTTATATTTCTCCGGTCTTCAATCCTTCTTATCTCCACAAAACTATTGAAGTTAAACATTTGAGCAACAATGTAGAAAACCCCAGAACTTCCTTTCTAATTACTTAAGGTCATTGCTGCTGGATCAGATTTTATCTCTTTCTGTCCTATTCCAGTTCAGAATGACTCAGGGCTTTCCAGATCAACGATTGGCCGGGGACATACCCCGATTTGCTTCTAAAGACTTTTAATGGATAAGTGAATTTTGCAAGAGCCTTAATGAAGATTAAATCAATGCTTCTCTTTAAGTTGAAAAGCTGACTTGAGTTCCAGGATGGTAATTCATATTTATTATTTTTATTTTAAAAGAAAAAGCTATACTGAATTTTTAACCATATGAAGGTGTTATATCCTGCACTACATCAAAAGTACATAAGAATGTTTAACTGTATATAAGTGAAGGGATTCATGCAGGATGATCAATAACCTACAAGACAGACCTGTTATACAAAGGATGATACCACCCAGCAGCAGCCAGCCTTCCTTTTGTTTTCTGCAGAAAAAGTTGACCATATAGTGTGGTGATATTGCCTTAAATATCCCCGGATAGTGCTTGATGATACTATATATTCCTACCATGGGGGTAGTAAGAGTCCATGCCCCCATTATAGGAGAAAAGAGAAAACTAACTCGTGAGGTACCAAATTTCTGCAGGAGGAATAGTCCAATGAGAACAACAGCAGACAAGGCTTCCACTAGTGCTGCAAGTCAGAAGTCTAATCTGTAAGCATAATTAAAAATTCCGTAAACTATTCTAAAAAATGATGGAAATGAAAAATGAATCAATTTCGGCCGATCTTGAAAGTATGTATGATATATCCTTCTGGTTCTAGCTTGTCATCTGTTTGTCATGTTAACATTAATGTACTCTTCCTCCAATACCAATTTCTTTCTTTCTGATATTTATTAGAGCTAAAATCTTCAAAATCTTCTGCAGTGAAAAAAAAATCAAATAGTTGTCCTGCATAATTTTCTTTTAAACAAATGTCCACCGTCTATGAAGATTTAGAAGAAACTCTATCTGATTAATTTTCACACGTCTCAAGCAATTTTCACCTTTGAAAGACTAACTGGAGTGCGAGTTTCAAGATTGTTTTTAATTATGCTTTTCATCAATACTTACATTTACTAACTGACGGAAAAGGCGCTCTTATCCCATCCAATGCTGATAACACTGAGAATTTGAAGGAAAATTTTAAAAAAATATTAAACAAAAAATAATGCTTTCACAAAGAGCAAAGCATTTTAAGAGATTATCCATATGAAATATACAACAATCAGGGCAATAAAACATCAATCAACCTGAAATTGCAGGAGTTAGCACACCATCACCAATTAACATGCACATGCCCAGAATTGCAAAGAAAAGTAATACTCTTCTTGCAATCAAGCTCCTTTCAAAAAATTTACCAAGCCTACTTTGCTTCTCAGATCCCTCATAGAGACTTGAACATGGAATGGATGAATTCGCCTCCAAGCGTTTAGTAGGGAGAATTCCAATATTTATATTCCTACATAGTAGAGAATAAAGTGCAAATGTTCCACCTGGAAAAACATTTCAACAAGATTAAGGAAAAAGACGTAGGTGCAAGGAACAACTAACTTTCTTTCACATGGAAATGAGCTGTCCTCTGAAATACGAAAATGCTGATGAACATGTATATTAACAGGTTTATACGTAATGTAAGAGCCATTTAGCATGTAGAAGGACTGAATTTGACTCCAAGCATTTAGTGGGGATAATTGCAATATTTTATATTCCTGTGTAGTAGTAAATAAAGTGTAAAAGTCCCACCTTGAAAAAATTCCAAGCAAGATTGAAGAAAAAGAAGCAGTTGCAGAGACAAGTTAGTTTGTTATACTTGTAAATAAACTGTCCTCTGAAATATGAAAACACTTGCATGTGTTTAAACAGGTAAATTTAGATTGGGAGAAGTTTGTTGTGTGACTGTGTCCGTGTTTACAAGTTAAATTAATGAAACTTGTATACATGGAACAGCTGATGTCAAATCAAGCCTCTCAAGCTGAATTTTAATATCTTTTGTTCAGTAGGCTCAGCTTTAATAACTGCAGGCTACAAAGTTTATTTCTTTGTTGTGAAGCATGACTTTCATCAGAGGCTCCAGTTTAAAGGAAAATCTGTTAGAGTAGAAAATTATTCTCAAGCTGTCTCAGTATTCACACGTACATCATTCCATGTCTCAAAACATCCAACAGAACAACTAGAGTGAAATTAGTAGGATGAACTTGTGCCTAATTTAGTTCTTGATAGGGAAGGAAGAGGAAAGGAAGGGGACATCTACAGTATCCCAATAGATATTTAAGTAAAATACGAGTAAGCAGAGGACAAGCAAGCTAAGTAAAGTAGGACTTTAACAGTTAAGAAAATAAAATATTTTAATGGATAAATGATTATATCTATACCTTCACCCTGATCATCAGCTCTTATAGCTACGTTAGCATACTTCACAACTCCAATTAGACTAAGAGTCCAGAAAATGAGGCAGTAAATTCCCAAGTAATCTTCTTCAGTTGGAGATTTTAGTAGCATGGATGGAAAAACATAAAGTGGAGATGTAACCAATCCACCGAACACAACACCTAATGTCTTGTAAGCAAGTAGAAGATTCTCCCATTTTCCTGTTACCTAAACCAAGTATAGTATTTTCAGTAATTAAAAGATTTAAGTGCTTATAGACTCACGAGACAACACTATAAGATGCCAAAGCAGTCTTAATGGAATAGTTAAATTGAAATCCTATGAAAATGAAGAACGGCATCTAAACCCCAAAAAAAAAAAAAAGGAAAAGGAAATCAGAGGGGGATACATAGTAACCTAATTTTAAAATGAAAAACAATTTCTAAGTGGATTAAAAGACTTAAAAATTAAATTTAAAAAAAAAGAAAAAGAAAAAGAAAAAGAAAAAAAACAGAAGACACAGTATGAAACAGTTTTGAAGGTTAAACAGAGAGCACCATGATTGGGAGACAAAATTTCACATAAGAATATCAAACACGTTAATCAGAAAAATATCCTCTAATGTAGTTATTTGCCTAATTTCACATAAGAATATCAAATACGTTAATAAAAAAGCATGATTAGAAAAAATGCAATACAAGACTTTTCCAATGTGCCAATTTTGCATTTTATTGAATCTGCTGCCAATTTCTCCTATTGGATATTTATGATTGCTTTCAAATTTGTCTTTTGCTTTGACATTAGTGGAACACTTCTTCACTCTTAAGTAATAACAAAAATACAAAAATTTAACAACCACAGGATACACCTCCCTAATATCAGTCACTACTAACAGTAGCAGATGGTTATGGTTCGGCTAAACACATAAATTCAAAACCTTTTTAATTCTTAATTTCCTTTATATGCTTGGGAACACAAATAAAAAAAAATGCAGAATTACATCTCGTCTCAGTATTTGATCTATCACAAAGAGGAAAATTTTGCTTTTAGGCAAACAAGAGTTAATTCTCAACAATTCAAACAAATTAAAAACTAGAACTAGTACGGAAAACGATTATTATCAATTCAACATGCAGATACTCATACTCCACAGTCAAATTATCATGCACATTTGTTTTTCCGCCATTTTTATTGCGGAAAATGATACTCTGACTATATACCTTATGATGATCCAAAGGCGAGGATGCGATTAACTGGTTAAGTATACGAAAGCGACGGTTTGGTGCGACCTCCGGTACGAATTCATCAACGCTCGTCGCTGCCATTTCCGACCGAGCTACCATCGAGTGTCGTTGTTCCATTCAGACGCTCTGTCAAAGAAGCTCGCTCTCTCGCTCACTCACTCTTTCTCAGTTACGTCCTTTTAAAATGGGCGCACTAGAGAATGCAAGTTACGTCCTTTCAAAATGCGCGCACTAGAAAATGCAGCATTTGCCGGTCAGTCGTCGTGGGGCCCACTGCGTTTTCTGTTAAGTGTCGAGGAATAGATTTTTTTTTTTTTTTTTTTTTTTTGTACGCAATTAGGAGGACTAATTGCGTACAAATAATCAATTCGAATGGGTTTAGGCCCCGTCAGAATGGGTCTAGGCATCGGCCCGAAAGGCCGGATCGTGACAATTTGAAAATATATATATTATGACTAATTTATGTATACCTAAATTGCATCATATATATATATATACCCCAAATTGGAGAAATCCTTTCCATCCATCCATCCATTAGATGTTGAAAGTTAGGAATGAAGTCACGAGTCACATTTCATAGCCTCTCATTTTTTAGTTACCTATCACATTAAAAAAAAAAAAAACAATTCCACATAACATTCTTTTCTTTTTTTTCAAAAGTATTACGACTTTCACTAATTCAAATAAATGAAAAAATTTTATTTTAATTTTTAAAATAGTGCTTATAACAAGTATTGAACGTAAATTTTATGTAAGATTTACAATATGTATTTCTATCGTATTAAATCAAAATCAAAGATTTAGAATACACTATTTGTATGTGTACTAATATTCGAGGGCAAATTGGCATAAATAGTCCCCAAACTATATAGAGGTTTGGTGACATTCGTTTCCAAATTATTTTTTTAAGTGGAATTGGTCTCTGAACTATAAAAAAATTGTAACATTAGTTTTTCAGTTAAATTTTTAATGTATTTATGTCAATGCACTGTTTAAATATATTTAATAATAGACAGATTGACATAAATAGTCCTCAAACTATAAATATTTAACGACATTCATCCCTAAATTATTCTTTTTTTTAGTGAAATTGGTCCTCAAATTATAAAAAAATTACGACATTGATTCTTTCATTAAAAAATTATTATTAAAAAACTTAAAATATATTTATGTCATTATACTATTTAGATATATTTAATATATATATAATTTATATACATATATCTTCAAATAATATTTTAATATCATTTTCTCATATTTTTTCTTTATATTTATTTTTTCTTCTTCTTCCTATTCTTTTTGTTTGAAAATCAAAAAAAAAATTAAATTTTTTTTTCATAATGACATAAATATTTTGAGTTTTTTAAAAATGATAAATCTCACAATTGTTTTTTATAATTTGGGGACCAATGTTACCAAATATCTATAGTTTATGGACTATTTATATCAATTTGTCTATTATTAAATATATTTAAATAGTGAAGTGATATAAATACCCTTGAAATTTTTTTACTTAACCGATGATGTAACAGAATTTTTAACGGAATGACTAATATCATAATTTTTTGTAGTTCAGGGATCAATTTCACAAAAAAAAATAATTTGAAGACCAATGTTACCAAATTTTTATAATTTGAAGACTATTTATGTCAATTTACTATATTCAAGTTCATAATGAATATAAGTCTATATTAGAGTTATGAGTTTGACAACAAATCTTAATGTAAAAAAAAAAAATTAAAAAAAATTAAAATTGAGTATAAGTATTTAAATTTTTTCATACAATATCAAATCCCAAATATTTTATATTTAAAAATAAAATAATTGGTCAATTTAATTTCAAATACCTTTATGTTTTGTAAGCTCACACCCATATATATATATATATATATATATATATATATATATATATTTATAAAAGCTTTTAGTGGTAGTGCTTAGTAGTTACAAGAATTAATGAAAATAAGGTGGTAAGCCACGTGGAACGAACGTTTTTTTCTGTTAACCGACCATTACAAAATAAATTATTAATTAATTAAATCCCCACCAATTACGTATTTCTGATCTCATACCTTACGATTGCTATCCCTTTCGTAATTCGTACGATTCAGCTTATTTATTTACTTATTTATTTATTTTTCGCATAAATAATTTTATTAATGATAACAGTATATATATATATATATATATTTATTTATTTATTTATTTTTATTTATTTATTTTTTTTTAAACCAGAAAGTAAATATGATTCATTCAAATCCAACCAATCTGAGTGCAAAATATCAAATACGGGGATGAATAGACTTACTTAATCCATATAATTCCAGAAGTTAATTTAGCACCTATAAGGACTAAGTAATGAGCAGCCATGTTTGTTTGACGATGGTTGTGAAGAAAAGTAATGTATGGAATAACTATTGTGTTTATTGATAGGATTGATTGTTGTTTTACATAGAAGAATATCCTATTTATAAATGTAATTGTAGCTATACAAGGAAAATATTGTAATGATTACTTTCCCATTGAATCAAATAACCGTTACTTTTCCATTATATCCACAACGGTAACAATTGTCTTTTATTCTTTATTTTCACACTCCCCCTCAAGTTTGGCAGTGGGATTGCCAATGCCGAACTTGCGTAGAACTCCATGGAATATTCGTCCATTGACTGCTTTTGTGAGGATGTCAGCCAATTGGTCTTCAGATTTGATGTACGGCAATCTGATAGTACCATCTTCCAGTTTCTCTTTGATGAAATGCCGATCTACCTCTATATGTTTGGTACGATCGTGTTGGACTGGATTTTCAGATATACATATTGCTGATTTTTTGTCGCACATTAAAGCATATGGTCTTTCTTGGTTGATTCCAAGTTCACTTAGCAGTTTTTTAATCCAGATGAGTTCTGCAATTCCTTTAGACATGCCTCAAAATTCTACTTCGACACTTGAAAGGGCGACCACCTTCTATTTTTTACTCTTCCAGGTGACAAGGTTCCCTCCAACTAGTGTAAAATATCCGGACGTTGATCTTCTGTCAACTTGATTGCCTGTCCAGTCTGCATCAGTGTATCCCTGCACATCAAAATTTATATTATTATTTCTAAAGAATACTCCATGATCATATGTACCTTTTAGATATAGTAGGATCCTTAGAGCAGCTTCCATATGTGCAGTCTGAGGTTTGTGCATGAACTGGCTAACTATTCCGACCGCATAGGCAATATCCGGTCTGGTGTGTCCAAGATAGATCAATTTCCCGACAAGTCTTTGGTATTTCCCGTGGTCACAGGTTGATGTTTCTTCTTCGATCTTCAAACCATGATTTACGATGATTGGTGTCTCGGCTGGCTTGCAGTCCATCATTCCTGCCTCAGCTAGTATGTCTAGGATGTATTTCCTTTGGGATATGAAAATTCCTTCTTTGGAGCGTAGAACCTCTATCCCTAGGAAGTATTTTAGGCCCCCTAGGTCTTTCATTTCAAATTCTTTGAATAAGTTGGCTTTCAAGCAAGAGATCTCGTCTGCGTCATCTCCAGTTATGATCATATCATCAACGTAGATTATCAAGCAGGTTATCAGTTTTCCTCGTCGTTTTAGGAAGAGAGTGTGATCGGAGTGACTCTGACGATACCCATATTTTTCCATTGTTATAGTAAATCTTCCAAACCATGCTCTTGGTGACTGCTTTAGTCCGTAGAGTGCCTTCTTTAATTTACAAACTTCATTTCTTCCAAAGTTCTTGGTGAATCCGGGGGGTGCTTCCATGTAAACTTCCTCTTTGAGTTCCCCATGAAGGAAAACGTTTTTAACATCGAACTGGTGTAAGGGCCATTCCATATTAGCAGCTATGGAAAAAAGGATTCGGATTGTATCGATCTTTGCTACTGGACTGAAAGTCTCAGAATAATCCAGTCCATATGTCTGAGTGTAGCCTTTTGCTACTAATTGTGCTTTGTATCTTTCAACTGACCCATCAGCTTTGTGCTTAATTGTGAAGACCCATCTGCAACCAACTAGACGTTTGTTTTTAGGAAGTAAACATTTTTCCCAAGTCTCATTTTTTTCTAGTGCCGCCATTTCGGTTTCCATTGCTTGTTGCCATTCCTTTATTCCTTGTGCCTCTTGTATATTTCTAGGCAATTTTTCTGAATATAGTTTTGTCATGTATGACTTTGCTTCCTTAGTCATTTTCCCTTTTACTATATTGGAGACAGGGTATCTTGAATTTCGGGGCAAATGTTCCGGACTGTAACGTCTTGGAGGGACTCCTCTATTTTGCCTTCGAGGAAGGTTGTATGTACCTGTATTTTCAACAACTTCTTGCATGTGGGAGTTAGCAGCAGGAAGATCAATTGATTTTTCGGTAGCAGCGGAAACATCATTTGAAGTAGTACTTACAGTATTACCTTCTTCGATAGGAATACCTGAAGAGGACTCATGTGGCTGGGCAATGGGTAAGATGGGTTCTCTACTAAGGTAGAGATCATTGGTAGAGAAATCGAGTGAGTCATCTTTTTGTTTTTCCCCTTGAGCATGAGATTTGTAAAAATATTCAGTTTCGACGAAGTCGCAATCCATAGCGGTGAATATGCGTCGGGTAGGGGGGTGATAACACCGATAACCTTTTTGATGTACCCCGTACCCAATAAAGACGCATTTTAAGGCACATGGGTCAAGACCTTTGTGATTTTGGAATGTGAACAAAGACGGAACAACCAAAATGTTTTGGAGAAATAGTTTTAAGAGGAGACTGAGTTATATTTTTATTAAAGGTGTCAAGGGGGGTTTTGAAGTCAAGAACTTTTGTTGGTAAGCGATTAAGAAGGTGAACTGCAGTGGCAACCGCCTCTGGTAAAAAAAAGGTTGGGACTTGTGATTCAAGTAAAAGTGCTCGTGTAATTTCCGAAATTATGCGGTTTTTCCTTTCGGCCACCCCATTTTGTTGGGGAGTGTTTGGACACGAAGTTTGATGAATAAGGCCGTTGTTTTGAAAAAATCGTTGCATGGCTTGGTTCACAAACTCCCCACCATTATCAGATAGGAGAATTTGAATAGTCTTTTGGTATTGTGTGGAAACCATTTTGTAAAACATTTCAAATTTTGATGGTACTTCTGATTTTGATTTTAAGAAATAAATCCAAGTCATACGAGTGTGATCATCAATAAATAAAAGAAAGTATGTGAAAGAATTTCGTAAACCAATAGGGGCGGGGCCCCAAACATCAGAGTGTACTAGTTCAAAGATATTTTTGCTTTTAGAATTACTTAAAGGAAAATGGTTACGATGGCTCTTGGCCAAAACACAAGTATCGCAATGTTCCGGTAGAGGTAATTTAGGAAATAATCTTTTAAAATAACCTGAGGAGGGATGTCCCAAGCGTCGATGCAAAAACCAACTTAGGGAGGGCCCTTTTGTTTGAAGGGCAGTGCCAGAGGTAGAAATATCGCTAACGTAGTAGAGCCCATCTTTCTCAATGCCACGCCCAAGTATCCTCTGAGTCAGGATGTCCTGTATGAGGCAAAAACGGGGATATAACGAGACAACACAATTTAATTCCTTGGTAAGTTGACTTATAGATAAAAGCTTACAGGTCAAAGAAGGAATATAAAGGCAGTGAGAAATATCAATAGTATGAGTAAGTTTGAGGTTTCCTGCCTATTTTACACGAGCAATGTCACCATTAGCAGTACTGATATGTGAGATTCTCGATTTTGAAAAAGTGTCAATATCAGTGATATCATAAGTCATCGTGTCTATTGCCCCGGAATCAAGGAGCCATCCATTTTCTTTATCGGAAATATTATTCTTAGATTTTGAAATATAGGTAAAACCCTTATTAATTAAATTACTTTCATTAATTAAATGATTTTTATCAATTAATTGATTTTTATCAATTGAAGTTGGGTTGGGTCGATTATGATAAGGAGTACATAAGAAGTTGTCTGGGCTGGGATATTGAATCCCAAGCCCAATACCTGATGGGTGGCTGAGGGTATTACCGTCGTGGAGTCCTTCCTCCATATATGTTTCATTGTTTGTTCCTCTAGGGTTTGTGATCCCAAACCCCATGTTTTGACTTGGCGCTGCTCGGTCGGTATATCAGGACTTAGGGTTCCCGGCCCCTGATCGCGCCGCTGTCTCCGGTCTGAGGCCGCCGTCCTCTGTGATTCTGTCGAGCCTCCTCTGATGTCCTTCCGCCAGTAAACCTCCCCCACTGTGTACCTTGATCTGTCCGTGCGCAACCCCTGCAAATCCAAACTCTGTGGCTACCGGTCCTCCGTGATGGCCGTCGTTCATGGCGGTTGAGCGGTTGCGACGGTGGCACCTGGACGTCGTTTGAAGAAGGATGCGGGGAATCCATGGAGATAGTAATAGGCCTCCTTCGTGTGTCCCACCTTGTGATAGTGGGTACATCGTTGCTTGGATCTGTCAGTGCCGGGACTGGAGGGGAGATTTCTGGTGGAGGGGGTCCCCGAAAATGATGACCTAGATTTGATTTTATGGTCATGGTGGCATGAGTTGTCTGATCCTGGAGGATTGGTGTGCTCGTGGTGAATAATTTTGTCGGCGTCGGTTTTGGAGATTTGCCACGTGGTTAGCCCCATTCCGAGACCTTCACTAGCGTCGGCGGACTGCTTGTGGAGGATATCTATACGGGTAGATTCTCGTCTTAAGGCAGCATAGGCGGATTCAACACTCGGTAAGGGTTTCTCTTTGAGTAGATCCCGTTTGATCATGTCATATTTTCTATCATTTGTTCCAGCCAAAAACTGATATAGACATATTTTCTGTTTGTTTGTGTTAAAAATACCTATGTCTGAGTTGCACGTCATGGGGTTTGGATCGCGCCGGTCGATTTCTTTCCACAACCGCTAGAAACTCTGTAGTAAGTTTCAAGTGTTTGCTCGCCTTGCTGGAAACGCATGGCCTGAACATTGAGATCAAAAATCTGAATCTCATCTTCACCGCTTTTATATGTTTCGGCAATGCCGTCCCATAAGTCTTTAGCATTCTGATAATCTAGGAATTGATTGGATAGATCTGGCTCAATGGATTCGAGTATCCATGAGAATACCTGCAAGTCGCCTTGCTCCCATTTCTGAAATTGTGATCGTTGATATGTGGGGGTGGAGTGGAGTGGGTGATAAAGTGCCATCTCCCTCGTCCCCCAATTGCAATCTTGATTTTTTTGGCCCAAATCGAATAATTTGTATCGTTTAACTTGGGCTCAATATGTGGTGCAGAAATTATTTCTACAGGTTGCTGATTTTGTGATTTTAGCATGTTGATCATTTGGTCGAGGGTGAAAGTGGTTGTACTGCCACCCCCTCTCGTTTGGCTAGATTCATCGTCAGACATTGTTTGTTTTGGGCAGATGATGAGTAAAGAGATAAGATAAGAACATATGTGATTCTTTTATGGATCGAAATAATGCTCTAATGCCATGAAGATAAGTAATGTATGGAATAACTATTGTGTTTATTGATAGGATTGGTTGTTGTTTTACATAGAAGAAGATCCTATTTATACATGTAATTGTAGCTATACGAGGAAAATATTGTAATGATTACTTTCCTATTGAATCAAATAACCGTTACTTTTCCATTATATCCACAACGGTAACAATTGTCTTTTATTCTTTATTTTCACAGGTTGTATACTATCGAAACTCCATTTGTCTGCATTAGTTTCTGCAGACCAAACCTTTGTAATCAGAAGCAATGAGAATGGGTATATTCTAGAAGTCACTGATTTCAACAAAACCCATAGCCATTGCCAACAATTCAGCATGTTCTGCAGAGATACAAGCATGTAAAGGATCTGCACCTGCACCTGATTTTAAGATACAACCATCTATTGGGCCCGAATGATCCCACAAGGTTGGGCTCCCACCACTTAACTCTATATTAGTATGATATTGTTGGATTTGGGTCTAAGCCCTCACGATTTTGTTCTTGGCTAACCACCCAAAAGGTCTCTTACTAATGGAATTAGTGATATTTTTATAAGCTAGTCACTCTTAGCATTATCTTCAGATGTGGGACATGGGTTGACACCCCAACACCTCTCCCCTCAAACCAAGGACCACATACCCGTGTCCTCCCCTAAAGGGATAATCATCTTGCATCCTCCACAAGGCACCAGACTCTCCACATCTGGTAAGCCCAAGCCCACTAACCTTGAGCTCTAATACCACTTGTTGGGCCCGAATGGTTGGGCTCCCACCACTTAAGTCCACACCCCAACACTCATCCCCTCAAACTAAGGACCACATACTCGTGTCCTCATCTAAAGGGATAATCATCTTGCATCCTCCGCAAGGCACCAGACTCTCCACATCTGGCAAGCCCAAGCCTACTAACCTTGGGTTCTAATACCACTTGTTGGGCCCGAATGGTTGGGCTCCCACCACTTAAGTCCACACCCTAACACTCCTCCTCTCAAACCAAGGACCACATACATGTGTCATTCCCTAGAGGGATAATCATCTTACATCCTCCGCAAGGCACCAGACTCTCATCTTGCATCCTCCGCAAGACACCAGACTCTCCACATCTGGCAAGCCCAAGCCCACTAACCTTGAGCTCTAATACCACTTGTTGGGCCCGAATGGTTGGGCTCCCACCACTTAAGTCCACACCCCAACACTCCTCCCCTCAAACCAAGGGCCACATACCCGTGTCCTCCCCTAAAGGGATAATCATCTTGCATCATCCGCAAGGCACCATACTCTCCACATCTGGCAAGTCCAAGCCCACTAACCTTGGGCTCTAATGCCACTTGTTGGGCCCGAATGGTTGGGCTCCCACCACTTAAGTCCACACCCCAACACTCCTTCTCTCAAAACAAGGACCACATACCCGTGTCCTCCCCTAAAGGGATAATCATCTTGCATCATCCGCAAGGCACCAGACTTTCATCTTGCATCCTCCGCAAGGCATTAGACTCTCCACATTTGGCAAGCCCAAGCCCACTAACATTGGGCTCTAATACCACTTGTTGGGCCCGAATGATCGGGAGCTTTGAGCATAAGCCCCTCACGGTTTTGTTCTTGGGTAACCACCCAAAAGGCCTCTTACTAATGGAGTGAGTAATGGTATTTTTATAAGCTAGTCACCCCTAGCATTATTTTCAGATATGAGATATGGGTTGACACCCAACACCATCTTCATCTCTTAGTGTAAATCCTTACCCATCTACATTAAATTTTACCCATCCTGGGAATGGTTTCTGCCATTTAAGTTTTCTAGACAAAGGGGAAGGAGAGATCAATTCTCTTGCATCACCCACCTCTTGAAATGCACTCAAACTATCAAAAACCCGGTTGATACAAGTAGATGCCAAAATGTACTTTCGAGAGAAAAGTAAGGAATTATGGGCATTCCATAACCCTCATAATAGCATAACAAAAAATTTCAATGATTGCTCCACTGTCGGCATATTCATGGCTATAAGCTCAAACAATTGTAACCAAAAATTTGTTTTCAGCCAATATGAGGTTGTCAAAAATTCAGTAGCATTCCAGACTTGTTTTGCATAATTACAATAGAAAAATAAATGCAAATTATTTCCATGTGATGTTTACACCTCGGACAATTAGCAGAAATCTTAATACCTCTCCTTACCAGATTAGTTCTAGTCGCCAAAGTATTGTGACCTAGTTGCCAAGCAAAGATTTTAATTCTTTGTAGGATCTTGCACTGCCAAATCAAAGAGTAGCTTAATTTAGTAAGAAATATAATATAAAGATCAAAGAGAACATTTTATATATATATATATATAATTAAAAATGTTACAAACTTAATTTATAAGTAAATAATATATGAAGATGGTGAAAACAGTGGAAGATTATATAGATATACGAAAGGATTTATAAAATATTTTAAATTTATTTTTTATAAAATAACAAGTTAAAACTATATATATATATAAAACAAATATTTTTAATTATAATAATTATATCCAAAAACATGAAATAACAAAAGATTCTTTAATTTTAATAAATGGATAATAGATGTAGTAGTCACTTGTCAAAAAAAAATGTCTAAATTTAACAGTCAATTTAGGAAAAAGAATTATTAATTTTTTCGAAATAAAAAATTTAAGATCAATCCGAACAAACATAAATCACTCAATTGAATAATTTTTCTTAATTTATTAGAAAAATTCTCATAGTAATCTAAAATTTATAAAAAAAATTTAAAATATTTTATTTCTACAATATTTCAAATTAGTAAGTTATATTATTAAAAATTTCTCCAAAACAACAAAGAAATAATATACTTCATTGAAAAATAAAAGAAGAGTCTTGATACTTGGTGCCAACCAATCTCTCTCTCTCTCTCTCTCTCTCTCTCTCTCTCTCTCTATATATATATATATATATATATATATAGTCATAAGACTTGTTCAAACCAGTGTAATAGTAATAGTACTAGTAATAGATAGCAAAAGAAAAAGAAAGACATCTAATAAACAAGAATGGTTCTTTTAAACCCTCCCAAAACCCTGTTTCTCTCTCCTCTCTCTCCTCTCTCTCCTCTCTCTCTTATATATATATATATATAGTCATAAGACTTGTTCAAACCAGTGTAATAGTAATAGTACTAGTAATAGATAGCAAAAGAAAAAGAAAGACATCTAATAAACAAGAATGGTTCTTTTAAACCCTCCCAAACCCTGTTTCTCTCTCCTCTCTCTCCTCTCTCTCTCTCTCTCTATATATATATATTATATAGTCATAAACTTGTTCAAACCAGTGTAATAGTAATAGTACTAGTAATAGATAGCAAAAGAAAAAGAAAGACATCTAAAAACAAGAATGGTTCTTTTAAACCCTCCCAAAACCCTGTTTCTCTCTCCTCTCTCTCTCTCTCTCTCACACACACACACACACGCTTCTTTACTCGTTTCCGCGGTCCATACTTCATACACGATACTTATATATAACTTACGTCGGTGCAGCTTAATTTCTCATCATCCCAATTTTCCCTCCATTTCCCTAGCTAATCATTTTCTATTCAAGAACAACAAAAAAAAATATATATATATATATAATGGTCGGAACCACCGGAAGATCATCGGAAAGACGGGGCACACCACCACCACCACCACCGTACCACGGCTGATACCTAAAAGGGGTCAAGTTCTTAGGAATATGATGAAAATACTGTGCTTCCGATGCTTTTCTTCTTCTTCTTCTAAAAATTCTTCTAAGGTGTCTTTGATTCTTGACGCAAACTAAAACCTACACCATATTTAATCATCCATCCATTCATCAATGGTGGCATAATGCTAGCTAGTTACTTGTAAATTTTGTACTCGAGCTTCGATTAATTTAAATTTTATTATTAAAAGTAATATTTAAAATGATAAATTACGTGTGTATTATTATTTTAAATTTATTTTAATGTAAATTATCTTTGAATTCCTCTTAATTGTTGTGGCAATTGGTAGAGTCAAAGGTCAAAACTAGTAAAAGTTTTTCTTTGGTGAGTATTTCTTGTATTTGTGGTCCAAAGTCAAATATTTTCCATCAAAAGTTGGAACATATTTTATTATATATATAGAATGAGACTTTGAATTGAAAAATTATTGTCCGGATTCTTTCCCCTTAAAACTTGTCTCATTCCTTGTTGGGTTGACTTTTTAATTAGATTCCATTTTAAATCCAATATATCTACAAAATTTATTATACCTATTTTTTTTATAAGTAAAATTTTATATAAGATTAAAATTATTTTAATAATAAAATAAAATAAAATAATAACTTAAAGTTAGGTCGAGATAAAAAAATTTAACCTAAAAATATTTAGATAAAAAAAAATAACTAAATATAAAAAAACAAAACGGCAAAATAAAATATAACAAATATTTTATTTCACAAATACAAAATTCAGTTGCATTGATTTCACCTTCTTCTTTCAATAATAATCTTAATCCATTTTGAATGTATTAAAAATTTAGTCAAACAAAAAATCAAGATTTAATCAATCTTGTTTCACAATTTTTTATTTTAAAGAAGAAAAAATAATTGATATATATATATATTACGTCTATTATCATGCACTTACTTTTATTGCTCCAACATTCTTAAAACTAAACCGACAATTCTACAAATAGAACAACAAGTTTAATGATCACATTTAATCATGTTTGCATTAATTAGCTTTTAATATGAATAAAATATACAAAATATTATCTAATTATTTTAAAATAATATGTTATATTTCTTACCTTGTTAAAAAAATTAATTGTATTTTGTGTAAAGAGACAATATTTTAAATAATATGTTTAAATATTTTTTAGAATTTAGGTTTTATCCTTGATTTTGTCCTCTGTTTTTTTTTTCTTCCAAATTTTACTTTTCAAAACGCGCAAAAATATGCAATTTTGAATTTTGCTAGTTTTACGAGAAAGATTGGTTGGAATTTGTAAATTCCATAGTTGTGTGAAGTTTTGGTTTGAATTTATATAACTATTGGGAAGCATTGTTTGAATTAGTAAAACTTAAATTTACAAGATACTAAAATTTTGATACTCACATTCACTAATAAAATTGAGATTTATGGGGATGAATTCTTGAGATCATAAAAAAATTAGAGTAAATTATTCCAGTAGCACTTGAACTTTTCAAAAATCTAACTTTTGCACCTCTATTTATTTTTGCTTTGAATTGACACTCAAACTACCAAATATCACCTGTTTTGCACTTCCGTTCAAAATTTCGTCAACCTTTATTTTCTATCTATTTATCAAGGGCATTTTCATCTTTTAATTTAAAAATAAATTATAAAAAAAATTCCACTCATCACTCACTTTCTCTAAATATCTCTCTCTTCTTCTAAATCTCTCCCCCTTTTCCTATCTATTCTTCAACTCTTTTTTTCAAATTATTTCAATTTAATCTCTGATTGTTCGTTTCTTTCAAATTAAATTAATTATTTTTGTTCTTACCCGACAAATTCTGAACGGAAGCGAAAGAGCATGAGAATAGTGAGGGAAACGGAAGCGGATGCAGCGGCGGCGGCGTTAGCGGTGGTTACAGGAGTTTGAGCGATTGCCGCGGGGTTAATTCCGAGATACTGTACGTGGACGGATTGCAGGTCGAACTGTGACTTTTTAGGTTTAACGGCTAAGACGATGACGAGGATTACGGCGACGGCGAGGAGTAAGAGGAAAGCAAATAGGAGGAAAAGACAGCAACAACAGCCTTTGAAAGAAGCAGAAGAAGAGGAAGATGATGAAGAAGAATGAGGTGGGTAATAGTGTGTTGGTGGATGGTTGCCATTGATGTTGTTTGAAATTCTGGTAGTCATTTTTCTTTTTTGGTTATTGAAGGATGGCATAGGGTTAGGAGAAGAAAGGAAGGAAGGGAAAGCAAAAAAAGAGCAGCCCCACCTCAATGCCTCTCTTTTTCTTCTTTCTTCTTTCTTCTTTCCTTTATCAGTTCTTTGTATCTGTCTCTCACACACTCTCTCTCTCTCTTTCTTGCTTTTGCTGGGTTTTTTTTCAAGAGAGAGAGAAGAAAGAGCTGGAGATTTTTATTTTATTATAACGATAAGAACATCTCAAATTATGATGTTCTTATCCGACAAATTCGACCTCAATAACATTATGGTAATGATAAATCTTGCTCACTATGAATTTTGGGGAAAAAGTATGAAACAATTTCAAACCAATCGACTATAATTTCGGGATAAAACAAAGCGTAACAACAACTCTTGCATATTGGGTATTGGATATTCTGCAAAAATAAGTAATTTAATTTGAAAGAAACAAACAATTTGAGATTAAAATTTGAAAAAAAGAGTTGAAGAATAGATAGGGAAAGGGAGAGAGATTTAGAAGAAGAGAGAGATATTTAGGGAAAGTGAGTGATGGGTGGAATTATTTTTTTTTTATATAATTTATTTTTAAATTAAAAAGACGAAAATGCCCTTGATAAATAGACAGAAAATAAAGGTTGACGGAAATTTTGAACGGAAGTGCAAAACATGTGATATTTGGTAGTTCGAGTGTCAATTCAAAGCAAAAATAAATAGAAGTGCAAAAGCTGAATTTTTGAAAAGTTCAAGTGCTATTGGGATAATTTACCCAAAAAAATATAATGACATATATATATATATATATCAATTAGTTATCATCTTGTTTTCAAGTTTTAGCATTGTGAATTTAATACCAGATTGCGAATATGATACTTTTAATTACATAATAAGGAAAAACATACAATTTCAAGACATACGGGAACTATGAATGTTATACAAAGTTACGAATTTGATATTTTCAAAATTTAGACTTTGTAAATGCAATTTTGGCCGAATACAAATTAGTCGAGATATAGTTACATAACAAGAAAAAAAAAGAAGAAAAAAATCATATAATCCTAAGACGCATGTGAACTGTGAATATTACACGAAATTACAAATTTGATTACATTCACAAAGTTGCGAATTTGATACTTTCAAAATTTAGATTTTATAAATGTAATCTTGGTCGAATACAAATTAGTCGATATATAGTCACGTAATAACAAAATAAATAAAAGTCATATACCGCAAAATATATGTGAGCTAGTAAGAAGATCTTTTAGTTTAACTAAGGTAAAAAATTCAAACCCTAACTCATTAATATAAATTTTTAAAATTTAGGATTAAATTTTTTTTCAATATTTGACTAACTTGACTCGAAATTATATAGAAAGGTATAATAAGAAATGAGGCCCAAATATGAAATGGCCCAAATAATTTAATTTTTATATAAATTTTGGCCCAATCTTATCTATATTGGCTAAAATTGGGTCCTTATATAAGTCCAATATCTTCCCAATTTATTATATGCAGTTGGTTGATCGTTTTAAGTTGAATTAATTTGAGTTAAATTGTAATAATGGATTAGTAGTTTATATATATATATATATATATATATTATTTAATAAAATAATTTTATTTTATTATATTTTTAAAAAAGCTAAAAAGTATGCAATTTTCAAAGATAAATACCAAACCTATTTCTTTGTTCTTTCAAATTAAAATGCAAAAGGGAAAAAAAGGAAAAAAAAAAAAAGACATAAAAGAAAAAACTAAGCTTCATAGAGAATCAAATCCCTTGCTTCATCAAGGGGAAAAGTGCCTTCAACCTAAACATACCTAATTTATATATATATTTATTTATTTATTTATTTATTTATTATAATATTTTTCTTTTTATCGATAACCCTAAACCCTAACCCTAATTCTAACCCTAAACATGGTACTTCATATAAAAAATGACACTAAATATGATGTTTATATATAATTCTGTTTTTTTTAATTATCTTTGAACTTTGCAAAAAGTGGAAAGGAAAGGAAATAAAATCCCAAGACAACATTAAAATAAAACAAGAGAATCCAATTCTATTATCATTTGAGATTTGGAAAAAAGTGAAAGGCAGATCCAAAAATATTCTCACGTTCCTCTAGGTATTAATATACTATATTATTTCTCTTTTTGCTCAATATATATACATACATATATACATATATATATATATATTTTTTAAAACTTTATAACTTTTTATTAATATTATCACACGATTTAAATTTATAAATTTATAACATAAATATAACGATTTTTTGTATTAAAAAAATATTTTAAATTGATAATATATATTTATATTTATATTTATATTTATATTTTAATAATCTTTTTTAATAAAAAATATTTTGAGTTGAAAATAAATAAATAAATATATATATATATATATAATTATGAATTGTAGAGTTGTACCTAATGCAGTTGCAGTTGTACTGTCATTGCTGAAAAGTGCTGACGTCAGAGATTTTTTTTTCCAATGTTTTTTCTTAGATTTCTTATAACAATTATTTTTGTTTGCTCAGAATATTTTCTCTTCTTTTGATCCACCATTTCCGTTTGCTTTTTTGACCGTCATAACATCACTTGCATTACTTCTCTTCTTTATTATTTTTTCAAAGAATAATTCTCGAACACAAAATATACATATTATATATATAATATATATATATATTATGTTGCACTGAATTCTAAATTGCATGATAAAGAATTATATATATATTATATATATATATATATATTCTGAAGAGAAGTAATTTAAATTAGTTGATAAAATTTTTATTAATTTAAAAAAGTTATGAATTAAAGAAATAGAAGTAAATTATTTTTTATTTTAAATATATATATATATGTATGTATGTATTCACATTATTTTTTATCAGAATTTTGGCATTTCTCTTGTCCATTTTTTATGAAATTATTTCTAATAACTGAATAATATATATATATATATACGACCATATTAAATTTAGTACTTTTGTCTTGTCTTATCTTGTGGGATATATAAAAGAAATTAATGGATGAAATTGGATAAAGAGAGTAATATTTTAATAATTAATAAGGACAATATGCTCTTCTTTTTCTGGACTGAACAAAAAGACAATACATCTTCTTCTTTCTTTATGAATTTTGTACCAAAAAGTTAAGCCTGGTTTCTGTTTTCCTCTTTTTCTTCCCTTTCTTTTTCTTCTTTGGAAAAAAAAAAAGAAAGAAAGAAAATTACGAGTTGTAGTATAATTAAGAGTTTTAAATTATAGTTTCACTAAGGGAATTGTCATATAATTATAAGTTTAAAAAATAAATATATATATATATATTTTTTATTATTATTATTATTTATTTTTTTATTTTTTTTTAAAGTTTAAGATTTTTTGTTTTTAACCTGTCTTAAACTAATAATTTTTCAAAGTAATAAGTGAAAGTGTTTTAATAAGTATAATTTAAAAGAAATAATTCAATTGATAGCAGTTTCACTTATAATTTTAAAACGTATGATCAATTTGAAACATGATAAAAACACATTTGAGATTTATTTTTATCCGCAAAGAATTTTGAGTTCCAACCCAAAAAATAGGTGTAAAGAGAGTTTTTCAAAATAAAATTTTGCTCGAATCTATTTTAGTTAGAGTACAATATCATATAAAAATGAATTGTTAAAAAAATAAAGAAAAGAGGAGAGAAGAAGAAGAGATAGAGAGAGAAAATAGAAAAAATATTTGGAGCACAAAGAAAAGGAAGAAAAAATGTAGGAGTGGTGCATAAGTTATGGTGGATGGATCATGCGCAAACTTTTTCTTACTGCTGCTTTCTACACTCAGTTGGAGGAGATATATTAGTTACTTTTTTCTTGAAATTGAAGAGATAAAATCAAAAGAAAGTTAGATTACAGTAACTAAGAAAGACAAATTGGTTAGTTACTTTACACAAATATTCAATATATACAAGTTATGCACATATATATATATTAGTTACTTTTTCTTGAAATTGAAGAGATAAAATCAAAAGAAAGAAAAAAAAAGTTAGATTACAGTAACTAAGAAACACAAACTGGTTAGTTACTTTACAAAAATATTCAATACATACAAGTTGGTTGACTAATTCAATTTACGAATTCAAGTTGCATCACAAAAGTTTAATTCTTAATAATAAAGATTTATTTTGATTTAAATTCAATTTTAATTGCGATAACAAAGAATTTAGAAAAACTCACATTTATTTTTATATAAAATTGAATCATCGACTTTTTTTTTATAAGTCGAATTAATGATCATTTAAAATAACAAATAAAATTATTATCAATTGAGTTATGTCGTCTCTACCTTTTAAAGTCATAACTAAAAGTGCTACTAATTCAACTATCATTCTTCATTTTAATATATATATATATATAATTTAAATATTTGAAATTTTGAAATTTTTATGAATAAAATATTAAAATTATATAATAAACTTACCTAATATATATATATATATATATATATATAGACACTATATATATATAGAGAGAGAGAGAGCAGACCATACTTGAAAAAAAGTCAAAAGGTAATTACTAAGCTAGAGAAGCTAATTATTATTGTTTTAAACAAAATGAAGCAAACCTTAAATTTGATAACTTAAGGTGCACATGCAATGCTACCTTCCTTAAAGCTTTGCCTTACAGCTGTGTAACATATATACATACATACATACATCATATATATATATATATATATTTCCTTACTTCAAGTTTGGTCTGCCATTATTCATTTTCTTAATATAAACCCATTATTACCAACGATCAATCAAGGGCCCCTTAATCAAATAATATATATATATATATAATTCTTTTTCTTTTTGTTTGTTGGTAGCTGATAAGTTATCCTCAATATATAATATATATATATATATAATAATATAGATATATTTTGAAAAGTAAAGTCCAAAAAAAATAATGTAATATCATAATCATTTAGGTTGAATAAATTTTAAAAAATGTCTACAAAAATCTAATCAAATTCATTTATATATATATATATATATATATATATATATATATTATTCTAGAAAATTACTTAAATATCAAAAAAAATTATTGAATTTCACCCTCAATTTAAAATAGATTTTTTTTTATTTATTTGTATCTTAAATTTATAATCTTAAAAAAATTGATTGAATTATGTTTTGTTGTCAGAATTTTTCTTTTTATATTTATGATTTAAAAAAAATTGGACTATAATATATATTTCTTAATTTTGATGTGAGATCAAAATATATAAAAAATAAATTTGATTAATTATATCATTTATATTTTTATGGTAAAAGTTATATAAAATTTTAAAATCAAATTTTCCCCTTATTATGCAGGCAAGAGACTCATAGGTATTTGTATTAGGTAAATATTATTATTATTTTTAATTATATATATATATATATATTAATGTCTCAATTGAATTTAAATCAAGTGACAATATAAAAAACAATGTAGGTGAACATAAAAAATATCACCACTAATAATTATAAATTTTAACTAAAAAAAAAAAAAAGGTATTAAAGTCCAAGAAAGGTCCCACAACATAAACACTAAAATCTCGAGATAGGTAAAAAGTTTGAATTTGATGCACTAACGAACCTTGTTGACCTTACAACAAAAAGACACATTATATACAACACTATTATATATATATATATATATATATATATTGTATAATAAATTAATTATGTATCTTTTAATCCTTTACTTTAATATATGAAATTACGAGTTTAATATTTATTATAAACACAATATAAATTTGAGTGAAAGTTTTATTTCAACAAAAAAATAATATTTTAAAGACGTTAAATTTAAATTAGTTAAAATAATAATTTTAATTTTAATTTTAAATAGTGAAATTCAAAAGTATATATAGATATATATCATAAAAAAAAAAGAAAATGGGAAAGAGAAAATAAAAAGTAAAAGAAAAATCTATCAGAGAATCAAAGTTAGCAGTCTGCCAAGGCTTTTATTTACTTTTGCTTCTTCTTCCTTCTTCTACTGTTTTTCTTTTCTTTTACTTTTTTATAAAAGAAAATTATTATTTAATTCATTACTTTGGAAACATAAAGGTTCTCTGCAAGGCTGAGAGGAAAAAAGTTTGGTAAATTAAAATTCCCTAAATCGATTTTACTTATAATTAAAATTAGTTAACATTCGTCATTTTTTTTTTGTAATTGGTATATTTATTAAATTTAAATGTTATTTTTGTCATTTTATATCCTTCTAGAATCAAGACATAATTATTATTATGTTTTTTAAAATATTTTTAATTTAAAATTTAACAAAATAAATATTTAGCTATAATAATTATATTCAGAACGATAATAAAATAATAAAAAAATATATAAGTTAAGCTTTGGTTTATTATAATAGAAAAACGCATTACGCAAAGCAAGATTAAAAGTTGGATACTTACACTAAATAATAATTGAACACAACACAAGTTAAATTTAAATTAATAAAAATCGTGATATTTTTAGATACAATATATATATATATATATATAAGTTTAATGGATATGTATCAGGCAATAAAAAAAAGAATAAATATTATACATATATATATATATATATTATATGTATATATCTCCAAACTATTTATATTTTTTCACATTTGTCTGTTAATTAAAATTGGTCAATATATTTTTTTTTTATTGCCTGATACATATCCATTAAACTTTTATATATATATATATATATATAGAGAGAGAGAGAGAGAGGTATGTATTACATAGTATTTATATAATTATAGAAAATATAATTTTTTTTTCATTTATCTTTATTTTTGTTTTTTTCTTCTAAGATTTGGCAGACTAAATTCATCACAATTTTTTATTAAAGAGACAAAACTTACTTGCAGGCTACAGTGCATCAGGTGGGAAAGGCAACAAAAGGTTTGAAGGTCCACCAATATACATACATATATATATATATATATATATATATATATATAATATATATTCTGAAAAATGTTTCGTGTCAATTTTTATTCTTTGTCTATACATTAAGGTAGCAGTAGCAGAGAAATATACAGCTCTGTTTTTTTGTCTATTCTATTTATTTTCTTTTGTCTCATATGGATCCTAAAATGACATATAAACTTACATAATAACAAAAATTTTATTTTTATATATATATTTATTCACATAACTTTGCACATTCCTCCTCTGAAAATATTATTGCCAATTATAAAATAGGTCTAAAATTCTTTATTATTATCTATATATAAAAAAGATAATTAAAACACTAACAGATTTTTAATGAATTCCACAAAATGTTCCGTTACAAAAAAAAAAAAAAAATTCTTTCTTAATATTTAAAAAAACTTTTTAAATTAACCCAAATAATCGTCGATATATTTTTAAATTATGAATATCGTTGAAATATATTAAAACAGATAATTGAATTTCTCTTTTCGTATTATTATTATTTTTATAACATAAAGTTTGATAGAATAATCTTGAAATTTAGACTTAATTTATATAATTTTTGTTTCGTTTTTTTGTAATGTAAATCTTATCTTATCTTTTTATATATATGTATATTTTTTTTTGTGGTTCATTTGTTGTGTGTAGCTGTTCCACACGTTTCTTTTAAATCTGTGGAATTACTTGAACCCTACGTTTGAAGTGAAAAGAACAAAAAAAGTGGTCAAAGATATATATATATATATATATATATTATATATCAGTATAATTTAATTAATATTAATTTCAATTATAATTTTTGAATTCGAAACAAAATAAAGAAAAAAAAATCACTATAATATTCTCGGAATATCATTTATAAATTTTTCTAACACACTTTCTCTCTCTCTATATATATATATACATTCTAAAATTTTAATTTAAACGACAAAATGCATACATAAATATACGATAATATCACTAATTTCAATATTACAAAATCATTTATAAACAAATTTTAATCACCATATGTTACATACCCTAATAAATATATATATATATATCTTTTAACTTAACCTTTAGTTCTTATAATTGTGATTGTTCCTCTTCCTTGAGTATGAATTCTGGTTAACGCCACCACTGCCTTCCCGGACAATCCCGGTCCGTCCGGGGCCGATACAAGAGGCCGGCAGGCAAAATCTCCGACCGGATGTCTCACCGGCCTCGTCGGCGGCATCAAGATTCTCTCGTTGATGTCATTTAATGTCACGTCCCCTTCTTTTCCTCCCGGTTTTACCACTGCAAATGGGTACACCACCTTGTAATTACTATTATTATTATTATTATTGCTGCAACCAATATCCACCGTTGATCTCTTCTTTCTCTTCTCTTCATCACTACTATTTCCTGTTACAATATTTTTCAAAATTATGAATGTCACATATACAAAAATATATGTATATGTATATATATTAAAGAAGAAAACCTATAAAACGTTTAAAGTTTATAACAGTTTTATTTATAATTAAACTGTTATAATATCTTTTAAAATTATGAATATTAAGCTTTATTTATGATCGAAACGAAGTTTGAAATTCAAAAAAAAAAAACTAATAATTTGGTGACTTTTTGACTGAATTATTATGAAACATGATGTTTTTGAATAACAAGATTGTATAATTATATACAAATATTCAATGCATTAAAGATATAGAGAGAGAGAAAAAAAAAGAAAAATTAAGAGAGAGAAAGTATCCTATACCGGAAGGAAATATATTGTTGGGGTCTACTGAAGAAGAAGAAGGTAGGGTTTCTTTATAATCATCATCGGAAGTGGACCGACGGTGACGACTACGGCGGCGGTGATGATGATGATTATTATTATTATGATGACCGGTTACCGAATCTTTGTGGTGAGAAGAAGATGAAAATGTATCAAAAGTTTCAGAAGAAATTGCTGTTTCTTCACTTGTTCCTGTACTCATTGGTTCACCTATATATATATAATTACTCCATCATCAAGAACATAATTAAATAATTAAATAATTAAATAATTAATTCAAAAATATATATATATATACCTGAAATAGTTTCACCTTTGCTCATTATTATCTGGCTCAAGTAATCATAATTTTCGTAGTAATTCAAGGAGAATTTTGAATCATAACAATTCTGCATATATACCCAAAAAAAAAAATCAATTTCTTGATTACTATAACAAATCCTATTACATATATATATATATATATATATATATATATATATATAAAACAGGAATTTTGCTTACAGAATATTCAGTCAATTGTTTGGTATGACCATCATCATTGGAGAAGAAATGCAGTCTTCTTCTCTTAGTGCTGAATTCAAATAAAGCATCTTGAAGATAACCAGTGGAGGAGAAATCATGATCGTCCATTTCTACTTGCTCTGATGAAAATGGTGGTGTGCTCTCCACAACTATATATATATATATATATATAGATAGATATGTAATTAATTAAACCCAGAATTAAAAAACAGAGATGGATTGATAAATAAATTGTTTTGCTGAAAGAGGAAAAGGAAGAAAAAAAGAAGAGAACTTACATTGAGACATGTCTGCGTTGAAAACTCCAAGATTTTTAGTATCATAGAAGAAGTCTTCCCAATCTCCTAGGGATTTTTGTACACTGCTATGACAAGCAATGGAGTGAAGGTCACCCATGCTTTTCTTTTTTTCTTCTTTTCAAGTTTTGAGGCATGAAAGGAAAACTCAACAATTATATATATATATATATATGTATGTATATATATATCATGAATGTGTGTCCAAAGTATTCTTGAATGACAAAAGGGATGGCCGGTATTTAAAGAGTTTGTTAATATTAAAAAAGAAACAAACAAAACCACACTAGTGTGATATATATATATATATTATATATATATATATATATATATATATATATGTATGTATATGTATGTATGTGTATGTATATGTATGTGTGTGTGCTTGTAATGAGTCAGTCAACGGTGAGGAAGGGAGAAAAAAAAAGACGGAAGATTTGGTTCTTGGGATTCTGAAAATTGGATGACAACTTTTTTTTTTTTAATATATATATATATATTGTGGGTGTTTGTTGGGGGGTGTGGGGGGGTAGGGGTATGTGGGGAACTAAATAATTGCGGTGGTTATGATATCATGTTTGTGCACACAAAAGGAAGGCAATCTAGGAAGAAGGGAGGAGGGGGGGGGGGGGGGGGTGGTATGACGTGCTTATGAGACAGAATTCAAATTCAGCTTTTACCTTTTTCTTTCGTTTCTTTTCTTTTCTCTTTTCTTTTTTTCTTCTTCTTTTTTTTTTTTAATTACAATTTTGAATTGAATTTATTTCTTTCGTGAGACTTTTGTTTTGGTTAGATATCCGATATACAAAGTTATTAATTTCACCAATTTAAAACTAGTTGTATTGTATTAGAATAGTATAACTTTTGTTCGAAATATTGTATGATGCTTACAATAAGTATTGAATATGTAATATTTTCTCTTTACATTCTTTACATTTATGGGAATCTATATTCAAAATTATTAACTCGATTAATTCATATTCAATTTGAGTTGTGTTCACAAAATACTCTTTCTCGAAAAAACATTTCTATAAACGCTTACAATAAGTATTGAACGTTTAATAATTTTAGTGAAAATTTGGTGACACTTTCTCTTCACTTTTATACATTTGTGGAATCGATATTCAAAATTATTAACTCGACTAATTCATATTCAATTTGAATTGTGTTCACAAAATTTACTCTTAGGCGAAAGAAAATCTAATTCGAGTTATTACATAACGGTTACAATAAGTATTCAACATGTAATAATTTGGTGAAAGTTTTGGTGCCACTTTCTATTTACATTCTTTACATTTGTGGGAATCGATATTCAAAATAATTAACTCGACTAATTTATATTTAATTTAATTTGCGTTCAGAAACTCTAACTCTTAAATTCGTACGATATTGATACATTTCTGTTTTTGTCATTCTTTACATTTGATAAGAATTGTGGGGTCATTGACACAACAACATGTCACACTATCTTCTGAAATCTTTTGGGGGCTTTCTAAAGAGGGAGGGAAGAGGAAGGTTGGCTAATATGAGTCATTCTATAGGACCACAAAAAAAGAAATTAATTAATTAAAAAAAATGGCATGCTGTCTTTTGGACACTTTGGACACTAAGTGGGGGCACAATATGCAGCAATTTGTAAAGATTGGAAATTTTGTTTGTTCAAAGTTAGTTCATCTTCATCTTGGATTTTGAAACACAATTTTTCTTTTTCTTTTTTCTTTTCTTGACGGTGGGGGCACAATATGCAGCAATTTGTAAAGATTGGAAATTTTGTTTGTTCAAAGTTAGTTCATCTTCATCTTGGATTTTGAAACACAATTTTTCTTTTTCTTTTTTCTTTTCTTGACGGTAGAAAATGTTTTAAATGAGTATCAAATAATGTGAAGTGTTTTTAAGTGAATCTATATTTAGATTAATCTCGTTTTGAATTAAATTAGTCTTTTATGAAAAGAAATTTCGTTTCATATTTAAAATATGTGTATAAGTGAATTGATTTATCACTTTAATTTTGTTTGTTTTTTCTTTTTGTGTAATTAGTTGTGAAGTATTTTATATTCAAAGAGTGATAAGTTGAAGAAAAATGTATGAATTTTTGTGGAAATTTCAAATGAGGAGGTATTGTACCTAAATATTATGTGTAGAGATTTTTCATGTATTTGCCGGAGAGTACATGGCATTTTGGGTAGGGAAGTTCAGTTATTGCTTTGATTTTGACTTAAAAATTTTGAGGCTTTAATTAACTTGCTTGTTCATGTTAGGAAGGAAGGAACATATTTGAATTTTTAGCTTTTAAAAGTAGGTCCTCAAAATTTAAAATACATACATACATACATACATACACACACACACATATTATATATATATATATATATTTTCGGATAAAATTTTTAAATCAAAAGTTTAAATATTCATTGTCAACTTAGGATATCTTTTTTCATATAACGAGGATAGTGTCAAGTAAATGATTATATGTGCAGTTAGTCATATGGTTGCGGCACAGGCTCATAGGCTCACATAGTGACAATTAGTGTTAGAATGAATAGTCAATTCAAACTACGAGAGTTTAGTGCAACACCACATGAATTAGAGTCACTTCTAGAATTCGGAACGTTTATTGGTTGATCTTGAGTTTAACTCAAATTTGATTAGTTAGACTGTACTGGGAAAATTAAGATTTAAAGAATAAATGTGTCTTTCTTTTCTGTACTGGATTAGGTACTCATTGTCAACGCAAAATAACAAAAATAACGACAGTATCAAATAGTTCACCATAAATGGTACTAAATTTATAATTACGGCACGTAATTCAAGCCGATATCATGACAATGTTTAATCATATGAAATGATAATTTATTTATATTTCACTAAAAACAGAAAAGAGTATAATTAGGGTTGGTTCACCTAACCAAAAGTGACATAAGTAAACTTTGATGGAAAAATAGTTGAATTTTGATGGTAGGATTGGTAAGCTATTGATAGGATATTAGCCACTGAAGGAAATTCGATTGAAGACATTTGTAGTACTATCCCTATATTATAACCCTACTTTTCCATGAATAATTGGTACATATTCACTTTTCAACCATTTTGTTTCAATTTTTTTTAATTTTTTACTATCTATATTTTATATTTTATACAAAAAAAAAGCTATTGATACATGGTAGATATATATTTTTTAATACTATACGAGATTATATATTTGATATTTATTATGAATTCATGTAAGAAATAGGGTAAAAGTTTTTCTCGAACAATAATTAAATTTAATAGTACAATTCAGACTGAATCAAATATAAATAGTCCAAACAATAGTTTTAATATATATATATATAAAAAGATGATCTAACAAAAATATTATTACGAGTTGGCTTAGCTCTTACAAGGATTTTTAATCTATAAATTTTAAAATTATTAATTCGAGTCATGTTAAAAATAAAAATATTTTAAAATTTTTTAAAAGAAAAAATAAATAAGTAAAAAGAAGATTACCAAACATAAAAAAAGGTTAGCAATTAAATCCACCAATTGTTCATACCTTTTTCCTAAACATATGCATATTTTCAATTTAGTCCTTAAAATAATTGCAAAATAGCCTCCTTAACTTTTGAAAACTACTTATTTGCCTAAAACCCTATTACAAATTTTTTGAGATAATATATATCTATAATGTCTTAAACTAATACAAAAAATTTTAATTTTAATAAAAATATTCTTAAAAAGATAAAAATAAATAAATAATTGTTGGGCCGATATTGGACTTAGATTACTAAATAATGGGCCGCAGCTGAACATAAAAACATACAATAAAATTGTTACTAGATATGGGCCTTTAAGCCCATGGAAGATAATTTGTATATATTAATCATCTCTTTGGGCCATTGGACCTATTTTAACAACAATTATATTGGGCTTTTACTAACAATCCATTTAATAGCTTTAAAATTTAGAGTCAGAATTTCTTTTCACAACATCAACCTATCAACCTAACTCTCGAAGGATGATGATTCTAAATATGGATTGGTTTAAAGGAAGGTGTCTTCCCATATTTTAGAGGTGTGCCCTTAGCAAAAGTTTTTTTAATTTGGGGTAAGAACTCATTCCTGAAAAGGATAATTTGGATCAAAAGATTAGTTTTGATGTAAATTAACTTTAAAATATCTTCTTATAATTTGGTGGTGTGTCCTTAGTAAAAATTATTTTGTTTGACTATCACTGTGCATATATATTATATATATATATATATATATATATATTTTTTTTTTTTGATTTATATACAAATATACCACACACAATAATTTTTCCACTTATTTATATTAATTATTATATCGTGGATATTCTGAGGATCTCTTATTTATTATCTTTCCTTAAAAAAAAAAGATGAATATTTAAATAAATTAATAAAACCAATCAAACTATAAATATCTCTCAATTACAAATAATAGTTTGAGAACAGAATTATATTTTTGAGAGTTTAATAAAAAAGCGATCTAGCCACCTCGGAATGTGGCAACGTTAATTTATTTAAAAAAGGAAAGAAAAAGACAATCACTAAATCATGAAAACAAAACATTACATCATGAGATGGAAATATCTCTCTCGAATTATAGGGTCATTTTCATATTTAATAAGAAATATGACCATTTATTTTATTTAGTACAGTATTCTAATTCCAGAGCTGATTTTTTAAGCCACCCGAATTCAAGGTACGATGTAAGCTGCACCACAAACAAAAAAAGTAAGTACTATAAATTCCACAATTATATAAAGATAATCGAAAATTCAAGCATTTTCTTTTCATATATATATATATATATATGTATGTATGTATAATTGTATAACTAAGTATTTTTATATAGAGAATATAAAACTAAAGGGTCTTCAAGAAATGATATAACATTATACTCAACAAATAAGAAAAGTTGTGTCATTTTTTAATTTTATATATATATATATATATATATATATATTTGTAATAATGGTTTGACTTTTAACACTAAGGAAACCTTAACTTATAATACTTGATAGCCATTTGTATAACCACTAAAAAATATATATATATATATATAATTATGTTATATATATTAGTTAATAACATCTTTAAATTAACAAAGAAAGATATAATATATATATGTATACTTACGTCCACATTTCTTGCCAGCAGGTCTGTTCCTAATATTGCAACGTTTAGGAATTCCTATGGCAATTCCAGGCTTAATTCCAGCTTTTTTAGCCAAAGGAGAAAGAAGAACAGCACAAAGACATCTGGGATCAGACTTTATAAGTGCACCAACTTTTGCACAACATGGCGGTGGAACTTTGATTCTAGGGTTTCCAGCTGCACCAAGACATGGGCTTAAGCTTACTGCTGCTGAATTTATTGGTGTTTTTCCACACGCCCCTCCTGCTGCTATACCTTGGTAAACTAGAAAATTGATGATCAGAAAGAAGAACAATATTGGTACTGTTTTCTTGGAAATTACTGCCATTCTTGTGATGAACTAATTAGGGTTTTTGATAACTTGTGATGGATGGACGATATGGTATGCGTTTTTTTCTTTGCACATTTGGGTTTTTTTTTGTTTTGTGATTGAAACTATTGTGTATTTATAGGTGAAAGAAAGGGTGAACTAGCTTGAGAAATTAAAGCAGGGTAGGTTGAAGGAGATATATATGGTGATATACATTTTTTATATATTCTAGTGTTTTTTTTGTTAGATATGTATCTATTTTATAATATTAAGATATATCGGCCTAAAGTTTTCAACGAATGTAACAAGAGGTTATGAGTTCAACGTCTGTTATGAACTTTATATAAAAGAAAAAATAAGATTTTTTTATGAATAAGAGTTAGACTTTATTAATATAACATAAATCGAATTTAAATTAGTTAAAGTAATGATTTTGAATATAGAGATCTAATATATATATATATATATATATTATCATTTGTTCCTTGTTCTTTTACTTTGGAAGTTTATTGCCTTGTATATAGAAAATATAGGTTTTCATATATGGTGAATTTTTTTTTTGTTGTTGTTTTGAAAGAGTGTGAAATGAAATTAGTGGGGTGGTTGAAAATGGCAACGTGGTGGAATTCTAATTAAAGATAATGCTCCTTATATACAATTTCACAAATGTAATCATTGATTTTATTGCATGATTGTATGAACCCTAGAAAAAGAAACTTTGTTGAGTTTTTTCATGGAAAGAATAAAATGACTGTTTTGGGGTTTTTCCCTTTCATTTTATTCTTCTTATATTCCATAATTATTTTAAATCTCAACTAATTTACTCGGTTTATACACAATTTAAATTTAATAAAAAATTTATTTAAAAGAAATTAAACTATTTTCAATTGAACTAATAAATTCTAACATTTTATTGGTAAATTTTATGTTTATTTTTAGAATATCATAACTAATAAACTTTGAAACACAGATAAACTGATAAATAACTTTTTTATCTTAATTTAAAATTCAATTTATAATTCATATATATATATATATATATATATAACTGCTTTAAATCTTATTCTTCTCACAAAAGATCAACGGCTAGATGTGAATTGGATTCTACCAACTAAGACACTTTGTCAAAAAAAAGAAGAAAGATAAATGAAAGAAAGCCATGAATAGCTTCTACCATCTTCAATTTCCTTTTGTCCTATATTATATTTATGTGCTTTTCAGGCGTGAACACACCCCCCCCCCCCCCCCTTTTCTTATGTGTTCAAAGAGGAGTCCACGTGAATTCCATGATATATATATAATAATATATATATAAATAAATATATATATATATATATTAATATATATAATATATATATATGTTATAGAAGACAGGTTAAAAATTAAGGTTGTTTTATTTGTCTTTTCTAGTGTACTGACTAAGTCCAAAGATGTCCTAATTAAACAAACTCCAGTGGAGCACAAACGTTGTCTGAGAGTCTTGTTTTCTATATATATATAGTAAATCTTTTTTTTTTCATGATTAAGTAAATATTTGTTTTGCCCTCAACTTTTTTATTTTTCCCTATTTATATTTTTATTACACAAATGTTTTTAATTTTAAATAAAATCTAAATTAATTCATCATAATGTTTTTCAATTCATAAATAAAATTGTTTTAAAAGTATATAATATATATATATATATATAAGATTTATTTATATTATTTGTAAGACTTTTTGTAAGCAAAAAGTTATCTACTTAGTTTTTCCTTTTCTTCCTCTATACAGTTTAGTCACTAATAAGATTTTTTTTTCTCTTATTTTAAATAAATTTTAAACTACCAAAAAATATATTTAAATCAACATATATTCATATTAAAATTTTTTTGAACATTCCTTTTTTTTAAATAGATTTTTGTCTTAAATTTTTAATAATTACATATATTGAGTCAAAAAAATTCATTACCAAATTTAATGAAAAACCAAAACAAATCAAAACTTCATCTAATTACTATTTTTAAGTGTAACAAAAAAAAAATGACAAATCAAAATTTTTATTTAATTATTTCTTAATCAGTACACAAAGTTTTCAAATTTGGTAAATAAAATTACAAATAATAAATAAATTCAAAACAATTATTTTTCTCCTCTTTTCTTGTCAATAAAAAAAACCCCAAAATATTTTTTTTTCCTAGCAAACTTTAGTTGCTTTCTTCATCATCACAAACTTCTTCCAAACTTCAGTAATTTCCCTCTGTTTTTCAATGTCGGATTTCTTCACAACAACCGTATTATTAACAAAATTAACGTTCGCCGTATTCGTAACGGTCATCAATCTCGACGGCAGCGCATCCAATTCGTGCAAAACCTTAATAATATCGAGAACGAGTCTTTCGGCGAGCGTACGAGAAAAATCTTCCCTAATTACGACGCGAAGAACCGTCACGTGCTGGGCATCTGCCGGCATGGTGTACGCCGGCACGATCCATCCGAATCGCCGGAGCATTTCCGATACCTCGAATTCGTTGTGGTAGCGGTTGTCGTTGAGGGAAAATGCTACTACGGGTACGCCGATGTCTTTTGAGATTATGTTGAACCGGCCGGTTTTTTCTAGTCCTTGTTTTAGTACTAATGCGTTTTCCCGACAGTTTTCCATCACGTTTTGGTATCCCTATAAATGTGTATATATATATATATATATCAAATTTCTAAACATAACATTGTAATAACAAAAAATAGAAGTATTAAAGGGCTTTTATATAGAAAAATTTTAAAATATAAATTTTTTTTTTTTTGTTAAAAGTGATCAAACTATTAAAAAAATAGAATTCAATTAATAACAATTTAAAAATAGATAAATTAAAAAAATTTATGAATTTATACTTTTTAAATAATTTGTAATTAATAAGATATCTTCAATAAGTTTACAGTGTTAAAGGGATTTTATGGATGAAAATTTTAGTAAATAAGAAATTTTATATATATATATATATGTGTGTGTGTGTGTGTATAAAGACAATATTAGTATAGTAGGGTTCTTACCTCGAAACCTAAGCGGATGAGTTGATAATATTGAGCAATAACTTGACTAGAACCTATAAAGAACAAATTCCAAAGAAATGAATTATTTATTATTGACCCAAAATTAAAAATATTATATTGATATCGTAATTTAATTATTATATATATATATATATATATGTATGTATGTATACCTTTGGAGAAATTTAGGGTGAAAGTAGGTTGATCAGCACCAAGATAATTAATGTGGAAGATGAGTTCGTCAGGTAAGTCTTGTTTGGTTCTCCAAATAACCCAACCAATACCGGCATAAACAAGACCATATTTATGCCCACTTACATTTATACTTTTTACCAATGGCAATCTGAAATCCCACTCCAACTCCGGATATAAAAATGGAGCTATGAATCCACCACTTGCTGCATCTACATGAATTGGAGTATCCCATCTGCAGTAAAAAAAAAAGTGTAATTCAATTTATAATAGTTTCTCTTATAATTATAAAAGATGCGTGAATTCAAGATATAATAGAAGTAAATATTAAGATAACTTACCCAGTGATTTTGTTCTTTTGAACCAAAAGATCACTCAAGAGTTTGACGTCTTCAAACTCTCCATTGAGAGTAGAACCCAAAATAGCAGCCACACAAATTGTATTTTCATCCACCATTTCTACTGCTTTTTCAGGGTCCATTACGTAATACCCTTCTCTCAATTTCACTTCTTTTAGTTCCACTTCAAAGTAATTTGCAAATTTCTCCCAGCAAACCTGCATTTACCAACACAATAACCCAAAAAAGTCAACGCCCATACACGGTATCCGAGGTAAGGCCACCTCACACACACACACACATATATATATATTATTATGTCACGTGGTATAAGAAAAGAACTTTCTTCACAAAATCCACACATATATATATATATATATATATATATATATATTGTAATAGTGATTTTTTCAAATAAATTTTAAAAGTGTTTCTGAGTTGATTTGAAACTTTTCTAAATTAAATAAGATTATCATAAAGTAATTATTTAAAATTTAAAATTAGAATTTAACAAGAAATTAATTCCATTTGAAAAAATTAATACATATATATATATATATATATATAGAAAATAATATAAAGTACCTGAACATTGGCACCAGTGACAATATTGGGTTTATCACAAGGTTTTCCTTCAGCTCTACGTTTATTCTGCCACAGTCTTTTAAAAGCAAGTCCGGCAAGCATTATAGCCTCAGAAGAACCAACGGTTCCGACGCCGACGGCGGCTTCGGAATCTTCGAGAGGTGCGTTGAAAAGACGGGCAATCATGTTTACACACCGGTTCTGTAACTCGGTGGTGACCGGATATTCATCCATGTCTACGTAGTTCTTGTTAATGGCGTCCATCATTAATTTATCACATTCTGGTTCCATCCATGTCGTCACAAATGATGCTAAATTTAGCCGTGGATTTCCGTCCAACATTAATTCGTCGTTTATTATTTGGTATGCTGCTTCCTTTGGTATTGAATTTTCCGGCATCTTGAACCTTTTTCACAAAAACCCATCAACAAAAATTAATCAACAATACCAAATATTATGTACACTTTTTCCAATAAAATAATATGTATGTATATATATATATATACATACATATATATATATATATATGTATGTATGTATATGTGGTTTACCTAGGAAAAGAAGATCGAACGTAGCGAGAAGCGAAAGTGGAGTGAATAGAAACATCAGATTCAGAAGAGGTTTTAGAAAGAACCATTTTTTCTTAAAATAAATGTAGAGAGAGAAAAAGTGTGTGTTAGTGTGTGAGAGAGAGAGGGAGAGATTTTTCTTTGTTTCTTTTTTCTTTTGGTTTTGGATTGGAAACGAGTGTTTGTGAAGAAAGGGAAAAGGAAATCTTCGGATATTTATAGTCCGTTTGTGAAGAAATGTAAATGCAATAATAATAATAATAAATTTTGTCTTTTTTTTTCTTTTGTTGGGATTTTGGTACGCGGCGAGAACAAGGAATATGGTGACTTTTTGGTTAAATAATAAAAGTTGCCTTTTTCAACGAACAAAAATTAAAAAGAAGGTTGGAATAATTATATTTATGGCAAAGACTAGTTTTCAAATGTTCTTCAAACTTTTTGACCAAGACTATTCAATTCTTGTACACATTGGACCATACCACATTGTTAGATACAACCCATGTTTATATTATATGCATCATAATATATATATATATATATATATATATATATAACTCGATTTTTAAATATAATATATTGTAAGTATTATAAATATTATATAAGATTATAAGTTTCACATTTATTATAAGTATTATATATAAAAATAAATATAATCTCAAAATGCAAGTGAATGTAATTAAAAATTTAAATTTCGATTTATGCATGCAGTTATTTAAAAATTTTGTAGCCAAAATTTCTTTCCCTAAGGCCGGACCAACCACCAACTCAGGTTGATAATTCAAATTTTTAAATTTATATATGCTATTATTTAAAATTTAGAAACAAATTTTTGATAAGACTAAACAAACTTGATAAGACTTATCTAGAATATCTCCTATTCCTAAAAAAAAATTAAATTTTTCGTGTTTAATTAGGGAGAGAAATATAATTTTTTAAATTTTTTTCTACACGAAGAATGCACGTGGGCTGAAAACGTGATCAAGTTTTTGCGTAAATTACCGTACCAAAGAATTAATAATAATTTCACCTCTTTGCAAAAAGTAGGATAACCCATGGATTTGGCTGAAAGGTAAAATTGGATTTCTGGGCACACAGTATGTGTGTGTGTGTTTTTTTTTTCCCTTCATACAAAAACAACGTGTGTGTATATATATATATATAATTATATATATAATATATATTATATATATGAAATTTTATATTGCTCAATTTTATAATTTAAAATTATTTATTTAGTAACGATGTTTTAAATCAGTAATTGAATTATTGAAACAATTGTATATATAATAATATATATAGTTGTTTTGATTAAAGGGTGGGTAATTAGTTTAGTTAGTTGTGCAAAAAAACCAGCGGCTAATTTAGTGTTGCATAAAATTATTCTCCATTGGTTTTATTACCCACCGAAAGCACATATCACATGCATCCCACTTCTTCTCTCTTTTCAATTTCTTAATAATCCTGGATTTCTTTGCCAATTGGTTCTTGATTCAATTCATCCTATTCTTTACATACATACATACATATAACTATATATATATATATACATATATTATATTTAATTTATACATTTTTTTCTAGAAAATAATTAAATTAGTAATGAATTAAGAAGGAATATTCTACAATATATATATATAAAAAAACTCATTAATAATTTATATATTTTTTTTACTCTGTCTCGAATTCATAATATGTTAAAGTTATAAATAAAATTTGTAACAACGGAACTATACATTTTTAACATTCTTTATGTATAATAATTATATATCTAAAATTTTTTTTGAGTAATAGTTAGATTTTACAGATATAATCTAAATCGAATTTGAATTAATCGAAGTTGAATAATTATATATCTAAATTTTTTTTAAGTAAGAGTTAGATTTTACGGATATAATCTAAATCGAATTTGAATTAATCGAAGTTGTGATGGCTCTGATAATTTAACAAACTTATATATATATATTATCAGTCAAACATCAAATAAAAGTAATCTAATTATCTAACATTAATGATTTTATAATTAAATAAATGAATTTAATAGTGTGGTTGAAATTAGAAAGTGGTCATTGTTTCTAAATTTTAAGCATTGATAAAATTTGTCTTGAACAAAACCAACACTCATAACAATTTTTTCTTAATTATTAGTATTAATTATTTGTTAAACCAATATAATTATATATATTAATTGACTGGTTTAGTTAGTCAACTATTGGAATGGGTATCTTTGTTGACTTATTATATGGTAAGGTGGGGAAATTATTTCAGGGTGGAGCCCTAAAATAAAGTCAAAAGGGACAAAAGAAAAGTCAATAGTCAAAGCTTCTTATATTGCTTACAATTCATGTTTTCACTAGTAAAATTATGAATACTAATGACTTGGTCTTTGCTAAACAATATATATATATTTATTTATTTATTTATTTATTCTTGAGGAAAGAATTTATCATTGTTTCAAATCTCTAAGTTCAAAATTAAAGATTTGTTTTAGACTATTTAGTATTAAGAACAATTACAATTCTGAATTTTAAATTTGATCCATGTTACATTTGTAAAATTTAATTTTTATTTAGAAAAAAATTTATGTTAATTTTTATATTGCGTTCATAATATTTTTATATTGTGTGAAGGTAATAATTTTGAATTAAAGATTTGTTTTGAAAAAAAATATGTTGTAGATTATTTCCAAGATTTAAGTCGGTGGATTTGTTTGTAGCGGGTCATATACCCGGAATCCAATAAAAGGATTTATTTAGGGGAGGTTCAATCTGTTGGGAAAATGCAATTTTATTACAAAATTAATTATACGTCAAACTTTAGAGGAAAATTGCTTAGTCTTATTTGACAAATTTGTATTCCAAAATTTCAAGAATTAATTAAATACTCACTTTCTTCTACGGCAAGAAAAATTTAATTTATAATATAATTTGGTCCCCAAAGTTGGTATACAAAAAAAATAAATTATTATTTTTTAAAATTTGAATTTTTTGTGTCTTGAAAATTATAAATAAGTTTATTATCAAAAAAAATTAAAATATAATTGTTACATTTATTATTTAATATATATACCTTTTCGTTGTATTAACATTTTATTCAAAGTAAAATTATATTATATTATTTTAAAAAATTTGAAGAATTTTTGTGTCTATTACATTTTAAAATTTATTATTTTTTTAAATTATAAGTGAAATTGTTATCTTGACAAATTTGTTTTAGTAATTTTGATTATAATTTTAATCAATATCAAATTAATACAAACATTTTTTCCTTGAAATTACCTATGCATTTTTTTTTTTGTCTCTATCATGATCTCCCGTAAAAATGTGACTTAATTAAACACACTTAAATATGAAAATTACAATTTGCCTTCTTTTTTTCCTCTTTCTTTTTTATGAAAAATATAAATTAATTTAAATTGTGATATGATTTAATTAGTATTTTCTTTAATATTAAAATGCTCCTTTTTATGTATCTAATCTTTTTCTTCGACAGTGAAATTAAAATTTTTTATTTATAGGATTACGAAATTGGTACTCAAAACAATATATATATATATATATATATATATATATATATATATATATATATATATATATATTGTATATGTATATGTATATGTATGGAATAGAAAACAGAATAAGAAAAAGGTTAAAAAGCAAAATAGGAACAATAATTTAATATTTTATTCTTTTGGTAAATTATTAATGGGCAACAATTTGAAAATAGAAGAACCGAAGCTTTAGCAGAATAGTATCTTATCAAATTTGGTAATGCAACATAGGACAAATTCTTTGATATTAATGGTTATTATTTACTTTTAAAAAAAAAAAAAAATCCATGTGCATTTTCACAAGTTGACATTTGTGTTGCGAGTTATTTTTTTAACTTACATATAACTTAATAAATACAATTATAAATTTGATTAAAATTACGTCAAAATTCTCCTATAATTATATCAGTAGAAGAATCAATAAAAAAGAAAGGAATATATTAAAAGGAACATATTGTGATTTAGCATAACTAATCATTGAAGTTCTTGATAGAATAAAAAACACATATTATATATATTATTTAGTCCAATTTTATAAGATATAGTATGTCATATTAATAAGAACAATAAAAACTAAATTGCGGAAGCGCAACTTATTTAATCATTTATCATCAACATATTTTTTAAGAACCTTAAATACGCTTTTTTCGTAACTTGTCAAAAGTAGATCATGGTCTTCCAAGAGATTTATCGGAGTTAAGATTCTATTCTATTGACTGTATATAGAATAAATACTCTCAATAAACTCTCGTGGACCATAATCAATATATTATAATAATAATATTTCTAACTAACCCATCACGGTCTAAGAATATGTTATCTACATATGCTAGTCCATACTTATTGTTGATACATATGAGCTCAATAAACTTAATTAGACCATTTTAATAAAGTTTAATAAAATATAATAGCTTTAAATACATAATTGATATATAAACTCATATATATTCTGTAAAAAAAATTGGGATGGAGAATAGAATAAGTAAAAATAAAATTCATTACGAAATTGACCAGAATATATTCTGTTTCATAGTTATCGTCAAAATCACAAACAAAGTTCGGCACAACAAGTTTGTATAATCCTTTACACTAGAAGAGATATGATTGGTAACATGTTTACTTAGAGACATTATAATTTTAATTTTAAGGGTAAAAGTGAAATTTTTTTTAATTGAAAGTTAGGTTTTCCGGTACAATTCCTGAATTGAATCTAAATTAATCAGAGTTGTAATAGTTCAGATAATCAATTTCAAAAAAAAAAATGACAAAAAAATATAAAAGTTACCGGTAGCTTAAAGGAATTGATAAACAATTTTCTCCAGAAGATTCGAATTTTTTCAAAGTGAACAGTTAGCTCGATATTAAAAAGCCCTATGGCAAGTAGGGAGCGAACTGAGTCCGGTTAATCTCGCTGAAAAATTTGAGACACAAACTCCCCAAATGGGTACAAAAAAGAGAATAGCAGTAGTATTTGTGGGCAAGATGTAAACGGGCCAATACCCAAACCCAAAGCCCATTATTATTTTTATAAAAACTTTCTCGTTGTCTTTTTTCATTGAAGCCCAAAACCTTTGAACAAGACAAAAAGCCCAATCTATCGTATGTTTTACATAAAGATATTATTTTAATATTATAATCTAAATAATACACAAATTTAAAATGTATTATAAAATAAAAAAATTTTAATTTTATATTATCTTTATTTTTTAAAAATATTAATTTTTAATATAACTCAAATTTATAATTTAATTTTTTTATTTAAAATTTTTTAAATTTCATTATACATTATTATTTAATAAATATCTATTAAACTCGATAAATCCGATATGTTTTACAAAAAAACAGATAATTATAATTTTTTATATTAAAATTATAAATTATAATTATAATTTTTTGCTTAGAGAATCTATTACACGTCACGTAGAGTTGGGAGAATCTGAAGTACCACGGATACGGATACGGATACGGATCCGGGCGTTCCCGTTAATCTTACTTTTTTTTTTTCTTTTCCTTTTTTAAATTTACATTAATTTACTTAAATAATATATAAAAGATTTATAATTTACCTAAATTTAGTTTCCATGTTTTTTTGTCCGATACATGTTATAGGGAATAGGGAATAGGGAATAGTAGATAAGGTTTATTGAATTTCGGAATTAAAAAAATAATAATAATTAAAAAAGATTTTGGTGGGGCCCAATCTGCAGCTCTTTTTTCGCTTCTCCAATTAGAAAAAGAAACAAATAGATCCAAAAAATTGAAATAGTGTTTGGAATCTTTCGTTCTTCCTTCGGTGTCTGTCTTGTGTATATGTATATATATAAATAATTCGATCAGATTCTTTTCCGGTCCAAAAATTCTTAATCCGTTAAAGAGGAGAAAACTGTTCAGTTTTTGTCTGGGAAACGTGAAATGGGTAGTCAAGAAGATAGATTAGTCTTGGAAGAGGGGCTTATCCAGGTTCTTCACCTTTTTTTCTTCTTTAATTAATTGATATATATGATATGATGGGTACAATTGTGGTTTGATGTAAAGAAAAAGGGGTTAGAAGATCAAATTCTGGTGTTTGTTGAATTGGGTTTTTCTCTTTTGGCGGAGAAGCAATCGTGTTTTATTATTTTTTTTTTTGTTGAACTTTCCTGTTTGATCTATTTGCGTTATGTCTAAGATTGAAAAAACTGAATTTGTTGATTGAATTGTTGGGTTGAGATGTAAAAAAGGAAAAAAGAAGAAAAATGGATAGTTTTTGCTCATGTTCTAATTTTCAATTTTTGAATCGGTGACTTTCTTAGTGATGAATTCAGCTTTTGGTTGCTCATAGTTCTTGGAAAATTCAGGGAAATTCATGCCGTTCAGTAAAAACTTTGCCTTTGGTTTTAAGTATTTGTTCTATGCTTCCAAAGTAGAAAGATAGGAACATTGGCTTTCCCTATTTAGTGAAGAATGAAAGTAGAGGATGCGTAATTGATGATACTTAGAAGGGAAATAAAGAAATGAAAGACAATTTTGTTTATGGAAAAAAGCAATATTAACTACTGTTTTATTATTAATAGGATGAGATATAGTTCAAATTCCATACAATTCATATGGAAGAAAAAACCAGCCAGATGCTGTAATTCATTGGTTTGATTGGGTAATTTTAATGGTTTCATGAAAAATGGTTTTTCAAGATGGGTTCAAACTTATACTAGTAACCTGTTCATGGTGTTTGTATATGCATCTTTCATGCACCAGGAGTTGGCATTACACGTATTTATAATTTCGCTTATCCGACAGCAATGGTTTCTGGATGGATTGATCTGAGTTTGTAGAAAGATTGTCATCAATGTTGTGTTCTGTTTTTGGATGCATTCAATTTCATTAAAATATTTTCAGTTTGTAGCCAAGTTTCATTGCAGTGCTGGCTAGTTCTTAATGTCCAATCTAGAAATTTCTAGATACCGATATTATCTTATCACAATACACTAGATATGTCTAGTATTAGGGAACAATACTCTGTTTGATAACTCTGGAAATAAATGTTTTGTCGCCAGGGGATTCTTCTATACTCTCATATCAGCTATGAAATTTAATATGCGAGTGATTCTCTCTTTATTATTTTTCCCCTTTTGCCAATTTTTATTTTAGAATGAAAGCAGTGGATTATATACTGGAGATGGTTCTGTTGACTTTCATGGGAATCCTGTTTTAAAGAGCAACACCGGAAACTGGAGAGCTTGTCCATTTATTCTTGGTAATCCTTCCTCGAGTTTCATTTAATAATTTTTCTGATTTCTGACTGTTCCTTTATTCAAATAAAACGCTGAAATTGTAACAACAGGTAATGAATGTTGTGAGAGGCTGGCTTACTATGGGATCGCTACTAATCTCGTTACTTATCTCACAAAGAAGATGCATCAAGGAAATGTTTCAGCTGCAAGAAATGTTACTACTTGGCAAGGCACTTGCTACTTAACTCCTCTTATCGGAGCGGTGATTGCAGATGCATATTGGGGAAGATATTGGACGATTGCTGCCTTCTCCACAATATACTTCATTGTAAATTTTCAAACTTAAAAAGTTCATTTCCTTTTCTTGTTTTATGGAGAGTTTGGATGATTTACATGGTTATGATTGATGATATTTCCTCTATCCAAATCCAGGTTAATTGTTTCACCAAGTTATATTAGTTTATTTTTTTACCGGATTAAGAATTTTTAGTAACTGTTGCATGCACATCCATATCGGATTGCAAATCTATTCCTTATATGTCAAGAATAGCAAGTTTTCTATTAATTAATATGTATGCATCATTTCTTTTTATAAAGTACATCATGCAGACCTATGGATTTTGGATTCCGTCTTTCAATGAGCCTATATTTTCTGATATTTCTAACAAACTTTATTCGCATTGTTGAACCTTGTACTTGAAAATTAATTTTATGGTACAGGGAATGTGCACACTGTCTCTGTCAGCATCTGTTCCTGCTTTTAGGCCTCCTGAATGTGTGGATTCCGTATGCCCATCTGCTACACCTTCTCAATATGCTATATTTTTCTTTGGTCTTTATTTGATTGCACTTGGAACTGGCGGGATTAAACCTTGTGTCTCCTCGTTTGGGGCAGATCAGTTTGACGATACAGATCCTAAAGAAAGAGTGAAGAAAGGATCTTTCTTTAATTGGTTTTACTTTTCTATCAATATTGGGGCTTTGGTGTCAAGCAGTTTGATCGTCTGGATTCAAGAAAATGCTGGTTGGGGCCTTGGGTTTGGGATCCCTGCCGTATTTATGGCTGTTGCTATTTTAAGTTTTTTCTCCGGTACACCTCTCTACAGGTTTCAGAAACCTGGAGGAAGTCCTCTCACAAGAATGTGTCAGGTTATAGTAGCATCATGCCGCAAATGGAACTTGCATACACCTGAGGATAGTAGTCTACTTTATGAAACACCGGACAAAATCTCTGCAATTGAAGGAAGTCGGAAGTTATTACACACTGAAGAATTAAAGTAAACTTTTTATGCTTAACCTCTATCTTCTAGTATATTTCTATTCGCTTCTCGATTACTTAATACATTATCTTTCTCATAGCCATCAAAATCGTATGTATGGCGCAATATCTGCATGTCTGAGACTTATTTGCTGGTTTTGCGATTGTGCTTTTGCTTCTGATGCAGATGCCTTGACAAAGCTGCTGTAATTTCTAATGAGGAGAACATAGATGGGGACTTCTCCAATCCATGGAAACTTTGTACTGTAACACAGATCGAGGAACTGAAAATCTTGATCCGCATGTTTCCCATCTGGGCTACGGGCATACTCTTTGCTGCAGTGTATGCACAGATGTCAACAATGTTTGTCGAGCAAGGCTCAATGATGGACACTGCTATTGGTTCATTTACCATCCCTGCAGCTTCTTTATCCACTTTTGATGTGATCAGTGTGATTATCTGGGTACCTGTTTATGACAGAATCCTCGTTCCAATAGCTAGAAAATTTACGCGCAAGGAAAGAGGATTCTCAGAGTTACAACGAATGGGAATTGGCCTGTTTGTTTCCGTCTTATGCATGTCTGCTGCTGCTATTGTTGAAATACGACGATTACAACTGGCAAGAGAACTTGAACTTGTCGATAAATCAATTCCTGTTCCTCTCAACATCCTCTGGCAAATACCTCAGTATCTCTTACTCGGTGCAGCTGAAGTTTTTACATTCATCGGTCAGCTTGAATTCTTCTACGATCAGTCACCAGATGCTATGAGGAGCTTATGCAGCGCGTTATCCCTCCTGACAACTGCTTTAGGTAATTACTTGAGCTCATTTATCTTGACACTTGTCACAACAATCACAACACGAGGCGGAAAACCTGGATGGATTCCAGATAACTTGAACAAGGGTCATCTTGATTATTTCTTCTGGTTGTTGGCTGGACTTAGTTTCTTGAACATGGTGATTTATATCTTCTGTGCAAAATTATATAAGTCAAAGAAAGCTACTTGAAGGTGCTGTTTTCTGTGTACTATTTCTTTCTCTTTTAGAAGCTCAATTTGTCTGTGTATTGTTGTTTTGATTAGTAAAATGTAACTTTGTTCTATGCTACTATAACTATATACCTTGCTTCTGAATTCAAGGGCAAAAGAAAGAATTGTGTATATATTTCAATGGAAGTTTTTCTTTCTATTTTGCTCTTTTAACTTATTTATTTATTATGCAAGTAGTTTACAGATATATAATCTTAATTTTTAAAAGATCATTGGTAACAGTCTTTTTCTTGTTATATATATATATATATATATATATATATAAAATGAGTTCGAATTATGATTAGAGATATTTTAAATAAATAAATAAATAAATATATATATATTGTTATGAATTTCGAAGATTCATTAAATTAGTGGATGTTTATCGTATAATTGTTATTATCTTTTTATCCCAGATAATTACGTACTTAATGAAAGATGATAAATATCACCTGATGTTTATCTCTAAGGTGACACATATCACCTAACAATTAATACTGGATGACAAGTGTCACCCTTTGTCCTTATCCTTATCTCCTATTCACCTCTACATATCACATAGCAATTAATACTGGGTGACAAGTGTCACCCTTTGTCCTTATCCTTATTTCCAATTCACCCTTATAAATTGAGAGTTTTATATCATTTTGTAAATATAACCAACAACCAACGATCAACAAAAAAAAATCTTATATCATAATATTTTCTATATTTTTTACGTCTCTCGTTTATTTTTCATATCGTTTATTTTATTATTTTTATATAATTTCATAATATATATATATATTAAAAAGTGTATTTTCTAAAAGTAAAATTTGTTACTGGATAAATTAATATAAATAATCTAAATATTATTTAATTTTATTTAAAAATCTATAAAAGTAATTATTAAATTTTAAAAATTAAAAGATATTTATTATTAAATAATTTTTTTAAATGATAAAATAACATAAATATTCTTCAATTCAACATAAATTTGAAAAAATAATGATCAATTTCACCATAATTATATAAAAAAATAGAAATTAATTTAACTAAAAATTTTTTTGAATCAATTTTATTTTTAAAATTTATAATTTAAAGGCTATTTATATTAATTTTTCTTTTAATATTTTGAAAGACTCGTGCAAATTCGAATCCGATAAAGCCCCACCCAGCAGACAACCGAGCCAGACACAACAGAAAAGGACCTGCACGGAATTTTCACTTTTCCGGCAGCGATCGGAAAATTAAACAATCAGGCCAACACCATTACCGCCACCTTAAATTGTTCGTCAACTCCGATTTCTGCTCATTTTTCTAGCTATGGGATACGAAGTATAAAAGTAAATTATGTGTATGTATATATATGTACATATGTTATAGAAATGAAATGAAATGAAATGAAAGGATCATGATGCACTCACAACCACATCACCAGCAACACTCTACGCCGCCGCAGTCTCACCATATCAATCCCCCTTCCTGCTCTTCCATTTCTCTCAGATCCCCTTCTGCAACCTCTACTGCTCCCATTCCTCCTCATTCTCACGGCGGCCGCCCGCCCGAGCATTTGCCATTTGGGGTGTCTGCACAGACGCTGGAGTCCTCTGGTCCTTTGTTGGCTAGGGTTAGGCTCTCGGATATATCGCCTTACGATGGAGCTCCGTCTCAGTCCTATTTTCGAGCTGTCGAGGCCCTCTCAAGTTCCCTGATGAGGCACAACGCTGCTGTAATTGAGGTTAGTAGTGATGATGCCGCGGTGCTCCGGTGTGGACTTGATTCTGCTCGATTCTATTTGCGAACTCCAGCTGCTACTGGTGGTGCTGGAGGAGGAGGAGGGAGGTTGGAGTAAAGGGAATCGTGGGATGTATATATACAAGCCAAGCAGGTAGGTATACTACTCATATTCTGTTTCTTTTGCTGCTATTGCTTATTCACTCCAAAATTCAATGTGTTGATTACACTTTTTTTTTTCTTTTCCAAGGAGATGATTACATTCACATTATGGTTGGAGCAATTAGTGTACATGATATAATTGGACCATGTAGTCAGCAGTTTTATATTGTTTTCCCTTTAGATGAATGTAATGGTTGTTTTCATTTGAATTTCTATAAGAATTGTCGATAAATTCTGAGGGTAGAAAGTAGCTGAAACTTTATAAGTTTTGGTGCTTAGAAATCTAGATTTCTAGAGGCCAGAAGATATCTGCAAGAGTTGCAGTTAGATGGAAAATATATTTACTTCTTTATCAATGAAGCTTCTTAAACACTAAATTATACTTCAATATGAATCCCTTGATGATCTTGAACCAGCTAGATAAAACTGAAAATCAGTGGATTATTGCTTCTGCTTTATTCCAGGTTTTGTTTATTAGATTTTACTTGATGAATGCTGTGTGATAAGAGTGTTCAAAATTTCAACAGGGCATGAATGTGCTTCATTCTTTTTGATGTTATAATCTTGCAAGTGTAACACGAGACATCGGTGAATGGGACATACATGTTGATATTGTGAATCATGAATGGTTATCTTTATTTGAATTTTTTATCATAGAAATTTGAAACTTATTAAAGTATTTTATCTATTGTTTACTCGAGCTTCTGCTATTATGACAGGCCTTTGGAAGATACAGATGTGCAGCCTCCGTGCATGGCTGATGTTTTCAGATGCATGGGGAAAGCTGCTCGGGCAGCATTATGTGCCATTGCCAAGCATCTTCGTTTGAGGAGTGAGTAAGTTGACCTATAACATTTCCCATGCTGAAACTTCCACAAAAACCTTCTTTGAATATTTATTTATTTATTTTTTTCTGTAACATAAGACTTAATGACATGTAGTGTTTTCAATCACCTGCTTGATGATAATCCTCTGCCTGCAAATGAGTCTTCTTCATCTATGCTCGTACTGGCATTCTCAAATACACAATCACAAAATGGAAAAGGAGCCATTGGGGGAGGAAAGCTGGCTGCAAATGGTGAAGTAGAGAAGGGCTTATTGACACTACTTTGTGCAGATGCTCCTGGTCTTCAGGTATCTTCTTTGCAAACAATTTTCTTTTAGATTCTTTATTAAGCGTTCAGTGTGAAATTAGTTCAGAGTCACACATGTTAACACTTTCTCTTTCTTATCCTATACACTTATGCTCTTGGAAGCGGTACTGCATTTAGTATATTTAGCGCTCTTGCTCATTGTGTTACCTGGATTACTATGTTATTTATTTATTTCTTTTTATCTGATAGGTTTGTGACCCAAACGGTCGGTGGTACCTGGCTGATAGTGGCTTAGTTCCTGGGGATCTTTTGTTAATCACAGGAAAGGCTCTTAGCCACACCACTGCTGGTTTGCGTCCTGCTGCTTCTTATCGTTCAGCACAAGATAATCATCCTTGCACATCTATTAATGGGAGGTAAGATTTTGGAATTCATCCATTGTAATTCTGTTAATTTTGATGTCTAAGGCTCCATTAGGGTTGGACTCCAATCTAGTGGAGGGCAAAATGGATATCCATATCGATTTGCAGAAATGTTTATAAACCTGGATAATCTATTATGTTTAAATCAATTATTTCCATTAAATTTAAAGTTAAATGGATCATGTATATTTACTGTGTATAAAAATGGATATCTGTATCTATACATGGATGTATATTTATTGAGTGTATTTAACTTTTTCATTAAAAAGGAATATAATTGAGCAATTTATTCATTTTAATATATGTATATACATTTTAAAAGAAATACTAGGTCTCGTTCAAGCATTGTTAACCTACTTAAACCATCCTCCCCCTGAGCATTCCTTTGCATACCAGCAATCAGTATCCACTACACCAGAAGCAAGACTACCTTGATTTACTATAAAAAATTAATTTTGAATCTATTCATTTAAGCTCATGTTTTGTTTCAGTTACCTAAGAATTAGGACAGCATAACTGAGCCTAAAAGATTGAATTATATACATTAATATTTTGGATCCAAAAATTACATTCCAACATTCAAAAAACAAAACTAACGATCCTTATCCAAATATAATATAATTTTCATTCTTGAAAGCAAAAGAATTTTTTCTCAGAAAGTGTATCCATTTGTTTCTGAACAACATAACTGAAATCCTTGTTTCCTTTTGAAGGATTTCTTTGGCCTTCAGGCTCATGCCACAGAGCAATGCAATACTTGATTGTTCACCTATTGCAGCAGCTGGTCATGTTATTCCACAAAGTTATGTACCAATATCAATGAGCCAGTTCATGGACGATCTCTCTGCAGAGGAAGATATATTGTCTAACCAGACTGAAAATACCTATGTAAGTTCTCTATGCCAGAGGTTCATGATGATGTATCTTTTGGGAACAAAATTTTAATTTACTGCTGTTGGTGTGTTTGAAATCACAAAGCACTTGGCCTAAATATCAGTGTAGTGATTTCTGACCAAGTTCTTCAGATTTCAGAGCCTCTGAAGTTTCAAAGTCTTGCATGGTTGTGTTTCTAGGCTCCAGAAACTGACTTTCCAGTGTGCTGAAAATTGCTTGCTGTCATTTTAAAATTCAAAAATGCACCCAGAAGGGAAAAATGCCTATGCTAGATCAGCTTTATAAGAGCATTGCACATAAAATACACGGTCCCCTGCATGTGGCCGCACTTCTGGTTGACTATGACTGGACTATAAGTCCAGTTTGGTTCAGTCTTTCTGATTAAGGACATTGTTGCAGTGACCTTGAACCTGTACTAATACTTCTCATCACTCTCAAAAGTCTTTATTTGTTTTGTGATGAGAACTTTTGTTTTTATTGTTTTGGAGCCTTTTATTTATGACCTTTTTTTTTCCTTTGGGGTGGTGGTGGTAACACTGAACAAGAATATGAAGATAAAATTCTTTAGTGTAGTATGTTAAGGATTTTTATCTTAGATCTGATCAACAGGTTGCTCGAGATACATTGACTAGGGAGCCATCACTAAGGAGTGTTCTATCAGATCCTCTGTCGTAAGTTTAATTCTCATATTTTTACATTTTTTAGTCATGATATTGTTGATATTATAGATCATTTATTAGACATGCTCAGTGTAATTCATTTTTTGGAGATCTCCACATTTCAAGTTTGACGATAGTAAATGGTAACTTTCTGATAGCTTTTGAGATCATCTATTATTTTGAAGCAGAGAAACAACCTGCATTACAGAAAACTATCTTCCTGATCCAGCTGCAATGTAAAACATGGATAGCATAGATATTATTTGGAAAGTAAAGGTCACACTGATTACATAGATGTGTCTGATAATGTAGAAAGTTATTTGAACTGTATATTTAATTTTGATGTTAATCACTGCTTTATTTGGCATGACAAAACCATATTATTGAGATAGGGCCAAACTTTAGTCGCTAAATTTGTAATTTCAGAGCAAAAGTGTGATTGCTAGTCTTCTTCCTTTTATTCTCTCACAAGTTTAAAACAGCCTTTTGTTCAATTCATTTCCTTTCTGTGTGAATAGGGGAGTTATTCTTACTCATCATTATGCTTCTTTTCATTTATTTTATAACTTTCTTTTATGCATTGTTGCTTGGAAGTTATTAATAAATTATGCTTCTAATTTCTAATACAATAATTGGTGATCTTGTAGTGGTGCATTCCTGGAAGATGCTGTGTTTGTTTCATGTGGGCATTCATTTGGTGGTCTCATGCTCAGAAGAGTAATGGACACTGTAAGTGGATAGATTTTTATGCTTCCTATTTCTTCTCATAGAAAAAAAAAAAGGAGAAGAAGAATAGTTAATGTAATTATTCCCTTTTCATTTTATATACAACTCATGTTATATCACCTTATCAATCGCTAAACTGAAAGTTGTCTCATAAATAGTTAATTCTGTCAAACTCCATTTAGGGCTTTATTTACTAATTTGTTCAAAGACAGACCCTCTCTAGAATACAATTTTGCATGTAAAGAAATTCATTTTTCTTTTTTGATTTTTTTTTGTGTGTGTTTGGGTATGCGAAGATTATTTTCTGACCTTTAGTTACAAATGATATTCACTTTTAGAGCTACCATAATTCCTTGATTTTCTTGTGGTTTGTTGGCTATGTGAGAATTAGTTCTAGAGTTATCATTACATTTTGAAACCTGAATGGTCTTCACTTCACAAGGTCTGGTACCATGGCATCATGTTGGTGACTCTTAGGCTATAATAAAAATTCTAATAGTAACTGCAAAATGTGGTTCAATTACCAGAAGGATAAGTATCAGTTGGTGGTGTTTGGTGCATATAATGATGATCACAGGTAATGGATCAGTCATTGCATAAGCATTTTTATCAGGTTCCAGGAAGAGGGTAGATTGATGTAGCAGTTATCCCTATGTTTGATTGGAATTTTAAGTTCAAGGAAATTATTTATATTCCAAATGGAAAATAAAAACTCACTTGGATAATACAAAAAGGAAATCAAAGATGCAGCCTAAATCTTACACATAGGTGCTGTATTAGCTTCTTTATTGTTATTGCACCAGTTGCAATAAATGGCACCTTGAAATGAAAGTATGATTCTTATTAATATTCTATGTAATCTTTTCCTTTATGAGTTTTTTTTTTTTATTAATACATCAGTTAAAAAATTATATTCAATTTTTGTAAATGACATTTGATTATTGTTTTATCCCAGTCCAGATGTACGCTTTGCAATGCTGAAATTCAAACAGGGACTGGATCTTTAATCCCAAACCATGGTAATTACCGAAACCCATGGTATTTACATTTTTATTACTCAGTTCTATCCTATATTTCTTTCTACTTTTAGATTGTCTCCTTCCACTCCTTTGGAATGATATCATATACATTTTGATCTTGTGTCTATAGCTTTGAGAGCTGCAGCGGCTGCAGTGAAGCATGAGGATGATCGGAGGCTCTTCCATAATGCAGCTCTTCGGAAGCGCAGGAAAGAAATAGGCGACCACAGGGTAATTTTTTTTGGGTTTTTGCTTTTATATTTATTTATGTAGATAATAAAATTGTGAGCACGAAATAAATTTTTGCTGTTACACATCCCTTTCCCAGCTCTTCCTATCTGAAGGATATTTACCACATATACCTGTAAACTTGTTTAACCAGGCATATTGAAGAGTAAGCTTATTTGTGGTCCCCTTCATTCCTATGCTGTCTTTCATTTATTAATCAAAAGATAAGGCTGAATGACTTACACCCCACCTTCAACCTCAACAAGGTGGCATTTACTGAGAAAAGAAAAGAAAACTGTAAGGGTGGGGGGAGGGGGGGGGGGGGTGTAAAAACATGTTTCAGAACCTTGTATTGTGAAGTAGCTTTTGTTATGCAAAATTTGCTTCCATATATTATTTTAGGCTTTTGGCATTGATTATTCAGACTAAGTATACAGGAACGTCTTTTTTGGAATAAAGGAATTCGATGGGGAGCTGACTCTGCTATTTATATTGATATCAGATTTTTCTACATCCTTATGGTATTGTTTTTCTAGTTTTGGAGATTTGACACTTTTTCCCTGGACAAGCTCTCAGATTTTTCATATGTTTTCTGCACCTCTCCACTGCCTCCCTAAGAAATCATGATGGTCAACTAAAATTAGCAAATATAGGTTTAAGCTAGAGAGGTTGGGTAGGGATCATGTTTTCTTATTTATCTTTTGTAAGGACAATCACATCAAATTGAACTTAACCAGCAAATAAGGCTTCTATCTAGCAAATCTCTTTGTTATATTTACCAAATCTTATGAGATTTATGCTGTGCATTCCCCACTTCTGACGCAAATAACTGTTACTTGCTTTCAACATGTTCTGTCTCAAAAAAATATTTTACCAGGAATTTAATTTATTCACTCCCAAAAGAATTTCTTTACTAATTAAATGGGGTTATATTCTACTGCAGTTGGTAATATTTTGTGTCTACTGCATCATAAAAACATACTTGAATATCTTAACTTACAATTATGTTGCATAATTTTTAGGTGGTAGAAAAATGCATATAGGCACAATCATCAATGTTGTATAGGCCTATCTTCAACAGCTAATGAAACAAATTCTGTATATGATTCATTTTAGTTGATAAACAAGAGATACCCTGCAAACTAGGTATTTGATATTCAAAGTATGTTCTGTTCCGAAAGTAGATGCAAATTAAAGATGCCTGCAGATTTGAGGTTCCTTGGCTTTGAACTTTTCAGGAAAACGGAGACATGACTCATGAAAATGGGCAAATCAAAGGTGTACAGTATCCATTCTCAGTTAATGAGAAAGTAAGCATAAAGGTGAGGACTCCACTTGTTTCTATCATTTTATCCCAATTTTCATTGTACCAGAGCAGCAGTTATTTTGTATTTTTCAATTTTGCAGGGGAACAGGAGAACACCAGAAAAGTTTGTTGGTAAGGAAGCTGTCATCACATCACAGTGTCTTAATGGCTGGTTAGTCAAACACGTATTTTATTTCCTCTTTTATAGTATCATGTATGCTCGGAATCTTTTTTTTTTTTAAATATGTTTTATGTCTTAGACTAAATTGAAGTCTGAATGCTGCTACTGTTGAACAAGATTTGCACGGTAAATTAGCATTCCAAAAGTAGGGGCGTGGTTAATTTTAAAGGAAAGAAATATCTTGTAGATATGCAACCTTATATTGATCTGAGAGTAGATATGGAAAAGCTAACTAACCAAGGAAAATCATTAAGAGACATTTCTATGTCATTGGTGCCATTACAGTTTTGTTATAAATAATAACTAAAAGCACCCCTATTACATATGATGACCAGAACTCTTCTATCCAGTTAATGTGGTTTTAGAACTCCCTACCTCTTCCATCCTCTTTTCAGAGGGTGTGAAAAAGTGACTACTGTCCAAAGTTCCAACGGAATGGTTTAGGGAAAGATTGCCATGTTTCTGTTTTAGGAGTTGATTGAAGACTGGGAAATGTCTGGGTTTGACTCTGGGTTTGACTCTTTTAAAACTAATTTTTCTGGGGATCTTCAGAAAGAATCTGGTTAAAAAAATAGATGTTTCTTGTAATCAATACAGGTACTTGCTAAAGATTATTGGAACAGGCGAAAATGTTCGGCTACAATACCGTTCCTTAAGAAAGATCCACAACTCCCAAGATGCGGAAGATAGATGCATATCCCAGGCAGTTCAGAACAGCAGCTAATTGGCAGAATGAGCTTCTTGATGTTCTGGAACTGTTGACCAACAAAAGGTTTGCTCTGTGTTTAGAAAAGCTGAATTCTTAGTGTAGCAAAAAGCTGAATGTCGACTTTCAGCCATTTGAAAAGCCTAATGTTAGTTTAGAAAGTAATGAGCATGTAAAAGTCCACAACAACCACAACAGGAAGAAAAAAAAAAAAAAAACAAAAGAAGAAAGAAAAAGATGACCAATTTCTAGAAGACAAACCTGTTCTTTTCAGCAGCATACCCCTAAAGTACGTTGATTACACTGAAAAATGATGATATATAAAATGTATTTGTTCCTTTTGCCTCAATTTTTAGTGTACATTCGTTCTTTTCCCCTCGTTGCAGTGACAACTGAAAAATGATGATATATAAAATGTATTTGTTCCTTTTGCCTCAATTTTTAGTGTACATTCGTTCTTTTCCCCTCATTGCAGTGACCAGATAAATCAAATTATGTTTCCGATGCTCATTTACTGTTTTGTTTTTACACGAAATGTTAAGCTAAATTTTTTTATATTTTAAATATGATTTTTGCAGTATTAAGATCTTTGTTTCCCATTATTACTTTAATGTCTAATGTTTGTCTTTTGGCATCAGCTGAAATAATTAAATAAACTTCAATTAAGATGGTATAGTAAAATAAAATATAGTAAATATTATATTATTTTTATAAAGCAACATGTGAAAAAGAAAATGAGTATTTTGGTAAAATTCTATAACTAAGATTATAATTTTTTTATTTAAATTTATATATAATATTTATTAGTTAAATTGCTATGTTTTTTCTTTAATAAATTTATATTGATGTAATGATCATAAAATCATCATAATTTCCAAAAGAATATCAAAAGGATTTTCTATTCTATTATCTAACTTTAGAAAAGAACCACAATATTCTAAGAGGCTGATTGCATTTGCAATAGGAATCATGTAAACTTCCAAGAATTAGTTATTTTGCTCTTCATAAACTAAGATGATAACCATAAGAGTCTACTTGTGTTCACCTAAAAAGAAACTGGAATTCATACCATTTACATGTGTAGTTTAGGACCGAGTATACAGATGTTACAAATGCAAGAAATACAAAACTACTAATTTAATTCAAGCAATACAGAACTACAATGCAAAGTTTAACTCCCTTTATATCTAGTTTGTAGAAAGTAGTGGAAAACTAAGAAAATCATTCCATAAGGCCGAACTAAACTGCTACACTAACAAAATCATTTCTAAATACAGAGGCCAAAGTTAATTAAAAGGGAATTTTTTTTTTCTCACCATTAGCAGGAAAGCCATGAGAAAACTCCAACCAGTGGAATCATCAATAGCAAACCATAGTTCACCCAGCTATCTTTATCCTTGACCTTCTCCAGCTTTGCATTAACAGTTTCCAGCATTCGAGTATAAGGACATTTTGTCTGTTGATCATGTGACACACATTATTCAAACTGTTTAATTTTATGACTCGGAAGTCTGTTAATAAATGACCCAAAACAGAATGGTTGATTGCAGAATCCAAGGCTTGAAATGCCCACAAAATCTCTCAGCTTATATTTATTTATGAATTTCAAATTGGCTACACACATACGAAAAGCATAATCATCTGCAACTCAACTCACAAGTATAAACTAAGCTTCAGATCCTAATAAAGGACTTTCTGCAATCCAAGCAATCAAATTGTAAATCCCTATAGCTCTTTCCCAAATTCAAATTGTTCTACCTAGATACAAAGTAAAACAAAACTTTATGCAGCAAGAATTTAGAGTACTTACAGTGATATTTGAATCCCCAAATCGGTATTGAACATCCGAACTTGCTAAAATTCTTTGGCTGTCCTGGCCTGATTGATCTCGAAGCATTTTACTGTTATCCATTTTGGATGCTTTGCTAGAAAGCATTCTATATGCTGAACTAGTGTGAATCATCTCCATGACAGAACCAAAAAAGTTTGTCACAGGTACCTATTACATAGAGATGTGGCAAAGTAACAATGTTATTTTCACAGTTTAAGATATACCTCTTAATATAAAGAAGCAAAACTAATAGTGTGATAACTATTCCTCAAAACTTTTCTTGCATTTTTATTTCAAAAATATTTCTCCAACCCCACTGAAATATTTACATGACAGGAAGAAATTCTGCAAATTTAGCAGCATGACCAACTCTTGTGCAACGTTTCTCAGTACATTTTTTCATTCGCAATTGCGTGTGAATACTTTATTGCAAAAGTCAGATGCATTTCACCATTTCAAAAAATCAGATTCTACAGAAATATGAAAGGGTTTAATCATCAATCAGACTGCAAGAAAGCAATTGGCAAGTTGCTCCTGGCCATTTCTCTTCCCTCATCCTAACTAACGAGACTTTGGTCTCTCTATGTTACTCCTACATATAAATGTGTGTGTGCACATATGTTTGCACATTTGAAGGGGATGAGATATTAAAGACATCATCTTTTCTTTTTATTAGTATACTTGTCCTCTGGTGGTCAGTGGAGTCCTAAAATAAACCCAAAGATGAACAGACAAACAAGGATAAGAATTATACAGCACAGAATAAGATAACTGAGGATCTGAGTTCATCATACCTCTTGCAAATGACGTTGGTATAGGTCTGTCCTATAATATGCAGTAGACAGCAGCCAATTTGGATTATATGAGTTGAACAAACTGTATAGTAAAAAGCAAATTAAGCCTCAGGATAAAAATGCAGTTCTGATGAAACATGAGTTGTAGTATTTGGCTAATATCAGGAAATGCCTCATCTTAACTTCTTGATGCACACATAAGGTCATTATGAAAACCATCCATGGTCTTACAAGAATTAAGGATTAAACATTATGAGACAAAACTTAATAACTGTTTTCAAAAGAAATAACTCCCAAGATATTTACAGTTGTAAGTTACAGCCAATGACCAAAAGATATAGTAGTTCCTAACCTGCTCAATGAAGCCTTGTCATACATATTTAGCCTCTCAAAAAATGCAAGGGTATAAAACGTAAAACGATCTACGACAGAGACACCAACCTGTTAAAAGACCAGGGAAGATATATTATTAAGGACATTAAACAAAAGAAAAGGAAAATTTTAATAATGCTTTTTTTTAGAAACCTCAGAGTTAACCTGACGACCAGGCTACTTACATCAGAGTCCAAGTGATGCGAATAGGAATTTTCCCCTTTCATACTACTTCCAATGGCCAAAATACCAGGTGAATGAAGCTGTAAGTAGAAAAACTAAATCATCTCAGTGCTCAAAGAAGAAGAAACAGTGACCAAATAAGAAAGTTCTTCATCCACTTGAACCCCCCTCCCCCACCTTTCTTCAGGGGCATTAACTTTTAAAATATGCACTTTCATAAGTGGCATGCTCAAACCATCAGGCAGACATAACTCACGCACCAGATGACATAAAACGAAGAGTGAAGTAGAAAGCGGGTAGGTAGGAGTCTCCTTAAACTATATCAAACTCTGAAAACATTTATAGAGTATTTATATCAAATCAAACAAATAATTCTTTAAAAACATGTTATATATAGTACACTATATCAAACATTGGAATAACTGCATAAACATGTTAATACTAAAGTCTGACCTGAGAAAACAGAGTAGCTGCTTGGCATGTATCCACCATTATCAGCAGTTCCTTAAATCTGGAAAATCGTTAAAAAAATAAGCTATGCCCCTCAACTCAATGGTGAAAGATCATTTTATCAACTGTTAACTGGAACTAATATGACTTGCATGATACTATTCCCAGTGAAACCCCAAATTCTTCCCATTAGTAAAAATTAGTTTTCCAGATTATACTACATCAACAAGCTAATACTACAATAAAAGACTGGAAAAACACATATACAGTTTACTTCAAAAATAGACCATAACAAAGAGAGTTATAATGGAGATGCAGTTATTCTTTTAGCTCCATCAAACTTTCAAATGATCAAAGCCATTATTACCTTCTTTTTTCCTTCATTTGTTTGACTGCGTCGGCTAAATCATGACTTTGGAGCTCCTCTGAATCTTGGAATTTTAGAAACTCATCTCCACCATGCCCTGTCATATACAGAAGTACATGGCTTCCTTCATCACTTAGAAGGCGCTTTGATCTCGGGACAGCAGCTTCATGACGACCAGTTAAGAGACGAAGGAAATTCTCAACTGTTACTTCATAACCTCGATAATCTACCTGACATTTTGGAGGACTAAATGAAGGCATTTGTTTTTATAATTTGCCAGGTTTAACTTGATTCACTACTAGCATGATAAAAAACAACGCATATACCTTTTAAAACAGTTTCAGCCATTAGTAAGCACTTTAATTCTCAAATATGTTTTAGAACTTAAACAAACATGAAACAGCAATGTTTGGTGTAATTAAATTACAAGAACCAAATATTGCTCTAAACAACAAATAGATGCAACTATAGAGGAAAAAATTAAAATCAATACACCAATAGTGATGAGTTTAATACATTTACTCACTGAATCAAAATGAAGAAATATCAGAAAATTAAGTTACTATTCTAATACAAAGAGCCTAATACCAAAGTTCTCAAAAGGCTAGTTTTAGCATTCTGGGGCATTAAGAGTCTCATAAGGAATAGAATCGACTCCAGGAAAAAAGTCCATGTAACAGCAAAATCTGGAGCTGCAGAACATTTTCTTTTCCTATTTTTCATATGTATATATACAAACACATAATCACTGTCCAGCACTATTACATAATTCACAAAACATATGGTAATGTTGATTAAGATAGAGAATTATAAAAATTCTACAGTCAAATAGTACAACAAAGAAGAATTTAAGCTAAATTTAAATCTATACCTCTACATTATCTCCATACAAATTAAGCCTGTGATTTTCATTATTGAAAACTTGAGCTGGATATTTGTTTCGCGCATTGCAAGCCATATCATCTGCAAGCATCAAAATGATCCTCTCGTCTGGTATCCCTAGCCGCTTCACTGTTCTGAATCCCAAAATAATTAATAATGGGCATATATGTTTTCTTCTTTGATGCAATTTATGATATCAAATTCTCAAACATAAATTGAAAAATAACGGAAAAAATAAAAATGAACCAAGTACCTATATAAGGATAAAGTATTAGCCATGTGACGATAATTAAACCTGAATAACAGTAGAAAAATACCAGAAATTAAACTTAATTATTCAGATGCAAAATATACGAACAAATACAGATTACACAGAATTTGCCTAAACTTACCAGAAACGGGAGGTACAAACCAATATTGCCCAATTATTAGTGTGCATTGTGGCAGTGGAATCGGAAGCACTCGATGGTGTAAAGCTGAAGAAACTAGTTATCAAAAGTAAGAAAAATGCAAAACCGATGGAAGGTTTAAAGCTGTAGCCTTGCATCTTCTTCCCCACAGCTTCAGCCATTTTTCTGAATTTCCCGAAGTCCAAAAACGTAGATGAAATTGAAGTGTGAGGAAGAAACTCAAGAAGAAATTGGAATCTTTCCAGATTTACTAATAAACTTTGATTTAAAAATTTTTTTTTCTATTTTGACTAGTAAATAAAATAAAATATTAATTTTTTATTTAATAATAAATTCGGTTGAAAGCGAAAAATATCTTATAATTATTAAATAATTATTGGATAATATTTAAAAAATAATAAAAAAATAATTTTTTGATTAAAATACTCCACGCAGTAGTACTTATTTTGCAGCGAAGAAGAAAAAGAAATGCAATCCCCATTTCCAGCTGTTCCCATTACAGGAAACACTTTGCTTCTCTCCACCGATCTGAAACTCGATTGGGATCCGTTTGATAATTATTACGAAGGTTGATTTCCATTGAAAGAGAGCAGAACAATGTCTGCGTTTATCAAGCTTGACGATTCACCAATGTTCCAGAAGCAGGTAATGGGTGAAAATTGCCACTGAATTTGATACCATGGCGGAGTATATATATATATATATATATGTATGTATGTATGTATTCTTTGTTTATTTCGTGAATTGTATTGCTTTAGTTCGTAGTGTGTGATCTCAATCTCCATTTTGTTGGAGTCTTAGGTGCGATCTTTGGAACAAATGTCGGAGGAACTAAAAGATCGTTGTCAGAAGCTTTACAAGGGTTGTAAGAAGTTTATGTAAGTGCTTGAACTGTGTCAATTGGGTAGCTATGGTTTCGGATCTTATTGGTAGTACGAAAAGTTTACTTCATCGTATCCATAAGTAAAATGAAATTCTACAAGATTTTAATTGGTTTCTGTCGATTGGAAACTACTTATTTTTCTTCTTTCCCTGGCGGTCGTGCAAGAGCTATATGTATATGAAATATTTAATTAAGATTCTCGTGGAAATTGCAAAGCTTGAATAACAATAATTGATAAAGAGGAGGAAGATAGTTTTAGACTACTAGATTTTATATTTTGTTAAGTGGCACATCTAGGAGATTTAAGTGAGGTTTGTCATCTTTTCTTATCCTTGCAAAGAATAAATTTTTATTTCAAAACAGTATTGAACTGAAGAGTTGTCATGATGCTAAGTGATTCAAACATAAAACTTTATATGGTAATCATGCATGATTAATGAACTGAGGACCTGTTACTTTCTTACTAAATCTTCTGAGCACCTACTGATTCAATTTATTTAACAAATTCCTACAAGTTGTTGCTGATCTGAATAGAGGTATGAGCTATAACTGCTGGTATCTTGTATACAGTCAATTTATTTCACCTTTCCTCATTTGGTACATATTTCATGGTATTTATTAACTGAAAGGGGATTTGTGAAACTGCAGGGACCCATGTGGATAGAGAAAGTTTTTTGTCACCTAGTTATTTCATTTCAATAATTGAATAGGAAAAAATTGCTTGTAATGGACTTGCAGGTGGAAATATAGTCTTTCCAGTCTCTCTCTAATTGTCTTGTATCTGTTTTGAAATATCCCAAATATTAGACTTATAAATTGGTTATTTTAAGAAATTGGTATCATTTTGGAATGTTTGAGTCTTTCAGGTGCATTTCAAGATCATATATTTTCATATATGATAGTTATAAAGTTGTTAGAAGTGGTATCATTAATTGAGTTTCTATAAGAATTAAAATGTGTGGATAAACTGAAATAGATGATATTTATGTTTGGATATCAATCCAACTCCCACATCTAAAGATCATGCTAGAGTTGTCTAGCATGTAAGGATTACACCTACTCCATTAGTATGAGGCCTTTTGGGAAGGTGCCCAAGAACAAAATTGTGAGGGCTTAGACCCAAAGTGGACAATATCATACTAAAGTAGGAGTTACGTGGAAGATTTTTCGACCATTTGTAATGAATACTGATTCTTGTAGTTGTAATGCATTGTTTCTCTATGGTTCTACTGGAGGGTGTTTTTGGTAATTTACTCTTGCAGTTTAAAGTAGTTATCACTTGGTTTATGAATGGAAACTAAACTTACTGTATTCTTTGTACTCAAAGATGCGGTTGCATAACAACTTTTCTGTTTAATGATTCTTTCCTGTGAATTCCACTTAGGGTTGAAGTTGGCGTGTTTTTGGTTTTAGGTGTATAGTTCTACATGAAGAGGTAGATTTATTAAATAGTTATGTAGAGTTGTTTTCTTGTTAGATTTTGCTTCTTTTTCTTTAGTTCAATTGCAGAATTATCTCCAATTTTTTGTCTTTCTTTCTTTTCTTCTCTAGAGCAGCCCTTTGTCTCTTCTGAAATTGATCATTGCTTCGTACTTAAATATATTAGCCATTATGAAAGTTCAATTCATGGTGCATCAATGGGTCCTTATATTTGGTTGGTGTGTTTACACCATCCGAGAAATTTGTCAACTTTGCTCAATGATTTTGGTGAATGGAATTCTGCAATTAACAATGCTTGTCAATCTCTTTACTTGAGCTGTAATTTCTTATTGTTTGAGACTCCTAAATTATTGGCCTCTTCTCTCTTGTTTACCTACTGGCTTGAGATCTTGACATTTTATCCTTTTGTGCTCTTCCTTTCAATTTGTATCTCAGGGTAAATTAAATGTCAGACTAGGAAAATAACCAAAATGGTTCTCACTGTGTACTATCAGGGAAGTGCTTGGTGATGCCTGCAATGGGGACATGATCTTTGCCGATTCACTGGAAGCATTTGGGGGTGGACAAGATGATCCTCTCAGTGTTTCTATAGGAGGTGCAGCACTCAGTACTCTTCTTCATTTGTTATTCTAGAAAGCATGGGGCAGGATTATCCCTGCTACTCATGAACATGGGTTAGCAAGAAATTTTCCAGTTGAAATCAAGTAGTTCTTTTTTGAGTTTTATAGTTTCTTGTTTATCATTTTTGTCCTTTATGTAACTTTTCCTTTGCATATGTTTGAAACATATTTCTCTTTACAGTATTCACCTCTTATAGAGTTTCAAGGAGGTTCACCTAAGATTGAAGAGATCTAAAAGATTACCTCTCATTGGTTGACTGAATAGTTTTGCAAATTACTTTGAAGGTTCCTAGGAAGATTCTTAAACTAAGAAATAAGAGGGGTGGCAAAATTAAAAACAGGAGAAAGCAAACCAGCCAGCTTAAATAATCTTAGCTAAAATTGTTGTGATACTATATGAGAATTTTATTTGGTTTTGGTTCTTCATAAAATAATCAAATAATAGTTCGAAATTACATGTGTGAAGATTGAAGAATTACTAATAACCTCTCCTTCATTGTCAATTCAGAAAGAAGTTTTAGTGGAATTTAGCACTTTTCTGTGTTTGGTAATATGTAGATTTGGGTGAATTAAGTGGTGCAGAATTTTACTGCAACGTGCTTAAGTTATTTTTTAGGTATTGAGGGGTATAATAAACAAGACATCTAAAGGACCTTATGTATTCCTGAAAATGTCTTCTTTCATCTCTTTGCAATAGCATTTTGTGATTTTGGACGGATGGAATAGATAAGAGTTTACAAAGAGATTGGAGGTCTGTGTCAATGTAGGTTTAAATCTACTTTCTGTAGGATGTCACATCCTATTTCTTTTATTTCGTTTAGTGAATAACACTCATTCCATTGTTTAAAATGGATGTGTTAGACTGAAATCATTGGTTGTTTTGAAAGTATCTATCATTGGTAACCAGAAAGAACTAATTTTGTATACAGTAATCATTAGAAGTAAATACTTGAATTTCTTATATATAATGATATTCTCTTATCAATAATGTAATAAGACATTCAGGTCATTCTTTTTTCTAGATTTCTTAAAAGGATATCTACAAATTATGAAACATAATGAGAAACTAGAAATTATTCATGTAGGCTAATGCATCCATTTATTTGACTGCATGCTGATCTTTCTTTTCTTTTATTTTTTTCTCAGGTAAAAACATCTTTTTATACCCAATTTGCTCTATGGTTTTGAACATCACAATCATAAGAATTGTTTATTTTTGTTCAATCTGCTGTCTTTGTGCCATTTATTACAGGTCCAATCATGTCAAAGTTCATTACTGCATTTCGGGAGCTTGCAACATATAAGGAGCTTCTTCGTTCTCAAGTATGTGAAAATATGAAGTCTAGTGATAATGTATTCCTGTAGTCCTTTTATTACTTGAAGGATATGTTGCTTTCATTCAACAAGCTGAGGTAGAATAAAATAGACGTTACTTTCTTTCTGACTCACTAAGTGGTTAATGTTTTCATTTTTCAATTTTTGAATCATCATCTGTAAAATTTGGTTTTGGAAGGATGCTCTACTGGTGCATATTTTTGAGCTATAACCTCACACTAGATTTTTCACTTTCACTAATGCTAGTTATGGTATATAACTCTGACTAATCAATTCAAGTCTAGTATTTGTTCTCATATGCCAAATTTCTTAAGTTTGTGCTTCATGTAACAAAGCAGAAAAAGAATGTATTTCCTTTACTTTGAGCTTTTGAGGATGGGAAGGTGGAGGGGAGGTTTTGTGATTGGAAACCATCATATATCATTTCAAGATATAATTAATTTCTGAAAGAAGTATGAGGACTGGAAAAGTGACTAATGATCAATTAAGTACAGAGTCAATCAAGAGCACAAACTAGAGGGACTAAATTGGCCAATTAGCCTTTTTAGTTATTTGTGCCCATAAAATTCTCCTAAAAGTGTGAAATAAGAAGAAAATAGAATATAATAAATAAGTGGGTTTCCAGAAATCAAGTATAAGGAGATATTGAAAATTGGTTCCTGACTAGCACATTTTTTCTAGTTCACTCTTGCAAAAGCTTCTTCTTTGCTTTTGTTTGGTTTTCTTATCTACGTCATAGTCTATATAATGGGATATGGATTTTATAGGTGGAGCATGTTCTGCTTGATCGTCTGACACAGTTTATATCTGTTGATCTGCAAGAAACAAAGGTAATGCTTCCCTCTTTTGTTCTTCAGAAACTTCATGACTACTCTTCTGGATAAAATTACCAAATAAATCTATTCAGCTAGTCTTTTGGACCTAGAAGACTATGAGAAGTAAGCACTCGAACAGGTGTCATTTTTCCTAAGTGTTTTGCTGTTTTGTTAACAACTTATTTGCATATAAGAGAGAGAGATTAAACTAGAAATTCATCTGATAATATGATCATTTTTCATGGAATTTGTATTAAGACAACATGACCTTTTTACCTTGAAAATTATGTATCAAGATGTATATATTTGGATAACATGTAGTCATGATATGCCTTTTGATTTTTGCAGGAGTCACGTCGACGATTGGACAAATCAATATATGCTTATGACCAGGTATTCTAACGAGCTTGAGCAGAATGTGGTCTATTTTTTGCATATATTCAAGAATTTGCATTTACCTTTTTCATGGTTAAATTATAAATGGAAAACTTAAGAATTCCCAGAACTTTACATTTCCATGAGAACTGAAAAATTGTTTGCTTTATCACTCACATCATCTTGTGTGTGCCAACATACTTGAAATGCTTTGATACTTACCTTGTAGATAGAGTGAGAAAAAGAACATTGTTATTATGTATTCCTTACAACAGAACTTGTTCTTTACTAGATGACTATCTTTTTTTTCGTGCATTTCCCAGCCTGTTAGTTTTCTAAATCTTAATTTCAAATGATTTTCAGGCACGTGAAAAATTCGCTTGTTTGAAGAAGAGTACCAAGGATGAGATTGTTGCTGAACTAGAAGAAGTAATTTATTAACCTCCTTTGTTATCTTGAATAAGTATAACAGCCATTTTCTGGGCATATCATTGCTCATTGTTCCATCATCATGTTCCACATATGAGATCAAGTCATAATTTCATGTCATTCCACAAATAAAAAAACATAGAACTTCTACATGGACTAATGACCTAGTTTTACGAACAGGCTTTAGAGTATGTAATAATGCTCACTGATTATGTATTGGCCATTAATCAACTGCATGTGAGTATATAAAGTCATAGATGTGACATTGACAAATGCAAATTTGCTCATGTGAAAATGTTTATGGGCAGCTAATATTGACTTCCATAAAACAACACATTGAGAGATGTAGATTCATCTTTATTTAGATTCAAATTTTATTATTATGGTTGTATGCAGACATGTAATTGTGCTATTGTGAATAGATAAGTATTAACTACATGAAAGCTTATCCTGTTCTGCCCTTTATTATACTTTTATTAGTGTTCCTTTTTCCCCTTTCACTGGTAGTTTATGTGAGAACAAAGGTAGATAAAAGGGAAGGAACTTTATTTAAAGTTTTCTGGGATTCTTATGAGGAGAAAGGAAGTTATAATAGTTTTCCTTCGTACGGGAGTTGGGAAAAATAGAGCAACTTCAGGGTGATTTTTTGTATTATATGTATGTAGAAGTGTGGGAAGAAGGAAAGGGCCTTTGATTCTGGTTGAAGCTATGATTTTTAGGGGAAAACCACGCACAGTGTGTCTTGTTGATGTTGAGAAGTTCTTTACTTCGTGATCCCAATCTGCTTTCTTACCATTGTCTGCTGGTTGAGGCTGTGATGAGATATGAATGTCTTGTAAACCTGTCTTAGATTCACAATAAAGATGTGGAAGATTTTTGGCCAGGGATGTCTTGGTTGTCATTTGATTCATAAGCCTATTTTATGGTAGTTGTGTTGCAGAACTTATTCTATTCCTAATTTGTATGCTTTCCTAAAATTTCTTTTATGTCTAAAGATCTCAATTCCTTAGTTGTCAAATATGTATGTACTACTGTGAGGTTGTTTTATCATTTGGCATCTTTATTAATGATGTAAATCTTTTGAGTGCCCATTGCTCAATACTTCTTCTTATAAACTTGTTTAATTGCAGGATCTACATAACTCAAAGTCTGCTTTTGAAAGAAGTCGTTTCAATCTAGTATGTCTAGATACAAGTGATCCTCTTGAATGCTCCTTTGCTTTTTTTTCATTGTGACTAAATTTCCTTATTTGTTTAAGAAATTCAGGTAAATGCTCTCATGAATATTGAGGTGAAAAAGAAGTTTGAGTTCTTAGAATCTTTTAGTGCTATCATGGATGCACATCTAAGATATTTTAAATTGGTAAGTCCCCTGTTCTATTTACTTCTTATTAGTTGATTTATGATCTTCAGCTAATAAATTCATTCTTGTCATCTCTTTAGGGCTATGAATTGCTAAGCCAAATGGAGCCCTTTATTCATCAGGTTCCTTTTGATTTTCTTTTTATTTATCCATCTTGAGCCTTCTGTCTAAGGAATACTGAGTTTAGAATTTCTTCCTTCATTTCTGCACTTTCTTAGCTGTCATGTTTGTTGATCAAAACTTGATACGCATACATTTTCTTATTCAAAATGACACAACCATTATTTACATCTAGTAATGGTGGGTCAGCTATTTCAAGGAAATTAAACATTTCTAAAATCAATGTTTTTGTACTTCTGAGTTTGCATAAAACATGCTGACCATATCATCTTTGGAAGTTTTTCTAATTGCTTCTTTTGATGATAACATATGAGGTTAGTTCCCTGGAGGTTTAGGTGTCTTATGTTTGTCTACTGCTGCCTTGATAGGTACTGGCATATGCCCAACAATCAAAAGAACAAGCCAACATCGAACAAGATAGACTTGCTAAAAGAATTCAAGAATTTAGGACTCAAGTGGAGCTGGACAATATGCGTACTTCTAGTAATATGGAAACATCAACTAGTTCTGTCAGCATGAATGGAATAGGTATGAATTCTTACAAAAATATCCAAGCAATTATGCAGACTGCCACAAAAGGTGAGGTAAGAAATTTTTTCCACACACTCAATCTTTGCTTGTCAGTATATTTTGTTTGATGGGTAATATTTCCATGTAAGAACTAATAGAAACATGTTATAGTTTCTGAATTTGGGTTCCTGATCCAAAGAGATTTTTATTGTCATAGATCGAAACAATCAAACAAGGATATCTTTTAAAGAGATCCTCAAGCTTGAGAGCAGATTGGAAGAGAAGATTCTTTGTACTAGACAATGTTGGAACTTTATATTACTATAGAGACGACGGATTCAAACGTACAGTATGTTTCTACTATCACATTATTTATTCTGTTTTATTATTATTATTATTTTATTATTATTGCTATCAATTCTATATGAAGGAGGAGACTTTATCAGGGATTATCACCTCTGAACTGTTGTTTCTGTATAAGATGTGTTGGCAAGGGCTAGTGAAAAACTCTGGTGGTAATCTCGTCCTGGATTAATTGCCAAGTTGCAGTTATTACTTCTGAAATGAAATTACATAATCTAAAGCTTTATACTTCTAATGTTATCTACAACAGCATTAAAGGTAATGTTACTGATGTAGAATGCAAAAACAACACCAAGGCAATTCAGAAAATTACAATTAACATTCGAGTTCAAGAAATTTAGTTGTTTGTAGCAAATATCTTATCTTGTAATATTGATATGCTGTTCTATAGGTGTTACTGTGTTGGTTATTCAGGCAGTTATCAACTTTAATTAGATCGGTTTAACTGTACCCAACCTACAGCCTCTTTATTTTGTGTTCTGTTCAGCCGAAGAGAAACTTCAGTAACTTCTCAGAAGTCAATTAGAATTTTATTCTTTGTCATAGAGGATTAATATATGCATACATTTTTCATATCCTTGTGTGGCTGAACACAAAATTTCTATAATAAGTTCTACATGTTGGTGCTACCAATAAAAGGGGACAGAGTCTCAACTTGAACACAGAATCCCCGGTACCATTTTAAATTTCCACTAGTCTAAAAGTTTGAGTTAATAGAGAGGTTAATTCATGCATTTATCAAATGTTGATGCCAACTATTAAATTTTGGGTCTTTTACATAATCTGTTAATATACTATTATTTCCAATTATTCTTTTCCTCTTTTTTCTTGTTTTCAGGGTTCTCAATCCTCTGTTCCAGCTGAACATAGTAATCGAGTATTTGGTAGATTTCGATCCAGGCACCGGAGAGGATCATCGCTCGTTGAGGAGAGTTTAGGTTGTCGAACTGTGGATCTTCGTACATCAACTATAAAAATTGATGCTGAAGATACAGATTTGCGTCTTTGCTTTAGGATAATCTCCCCATCAAAAACTTACACATTTCAGGTGAAATTCCTTGTAGGATTTCAGCCATTCAATAGTCATACTCTTGTTTTCAGCAGCCCCCTTTTCTTCTCATTCAAAAATATTTTCTCTGGGCTTTTGGCTTATCTGTGAATAAGGCTTTGGAATAGGTTCTAAGATCTGATTGTGTAAGAATCAATTATTATTTATTGCTTTAGCTTTTTGAAGCTTATGGGTACATTTTCTGATATAATACCATGACTGAAAGGTCTTTATCTTTTGTCTTTTCAAATCAATATCTACAGTAAATTGTGTTGTTTGTAAAATTCTAATGAAATATTAGTGTCTTTTTGGGCAGGCTGAGAATGAAGCGGATAGAACAGATTGGATGACCAAAATAACTGGGGTGATTGCATCCTTGTTGAATTCTCATCTACAGCAGGTCTGCTTTCTGTATTGATATTCAGGGAAATCTGGGAGTTCATAAGATTGCAATGATAAAACTTCTGTTGCGAGTAACATCATGCCTATGTCTATGGCAGTTGGATCCTGGGAAAAAGGACTTGGAAGAGGATAATGGATTGCTCGGTGTTTCTTCAACATCAAACTTACCTGATAACAATGACAATTCGTCAAACATGAGAAAAAATCAGGTTACTGTTTCTAAGATACTGAGAGAAATTCATGGAAATCATCATTGTGCAGAATGCGGTGCTCCTGAACCTGAATGGGCTTCTCTAAATCTTGGTATCTTAATGTGCATTGAGTGCTCTGGTATTCATCGTAACCTTGGAGTTCACATATCAAAGGTACACATTTGTGCATACTGAAAATTAGTGAAAGGTATTGTCACATTGGTGCGTATTGTCTTGGAAAAGTAATGAACATTATGTCTTATGAGGATTTGGTTATTAGTAATGTTTCTACAATATAAATGCCTTAATTAGTTCTTTTTTTCTTGGCAACAAATTGATGAAGAAGTTTAGTTAGTATTGTGCTGCCTACCTTTCCTAAACTCTCTCTCCCCCCTTTAACTGTTCAAGGATACTATCGTTGCCATAGAAGAGCTTGATTGCCCCTCTTTTAGATGATTGCAAAGTGATATTTCTCTTAAGGATGACATTTGACTAGTAGGAATATGAGTTCCTAGTCTAACTTGTTCAAGACTCCAGTAGAGAGATTTTGCTTTGGTACATTCTAGCTGTTATATAGTATCTTTTCTACGTGGTTAGTCTTATATGAACTATTAAATCTCAATAGAGCAAATCCTGAATTGAGGGACCTTGAAATGGAGTTTACTGATGTGCTGTTTCTAACTTCTGCAGGTCAGGTCCATAAACCTAGATGTCAAAGTGTGGGAACCTACCGTATTGGAACTGTTTCAAGCTTTAGGAAATGCTTATTGCAATTCTGTCTGGGAGGAGCTGCTTTTACAAAAGAATGACAGGTTAACTTCTTGAATTTTGTGCAACATTTTGCTTACTTCTCTTGATTGTTTAATGTATTCATTTATGTTTATATTTGGCCATAGAATTATATTAAAATCCTCAATGTTTTAACAAAGTTTTCTCACCTCCTCCAATGGAAAACTTGTGTTTAGATGGTGGCCATTTTACTGCCAAGTTCCCAGAATCTGGAACATAATATAAAATTGGTCTTCTTATCTCATGTGTTTAAATGTAAACTAATGTTTTTGCTGCAACCTTGGGTCCAGAGTACTTCCATCAATTAGCAAACCAAGCCCTAAGGATGCTACTCATCAAAAGGAGCAGTTTATTCAAGCCAAGGTATATCATAAATTAGTTATACATGACACTAGCTTCAACTTCAAATTTTTTATTGCACTAGAAAATACCTGTGTGTTTGTTCTAATTATTAGGATTGTCCATTTTTTTATACTTTCTCCAGAGCACATTTAACATTTTTTTGGCTTAACAAAATTTTTATAGTGAAGCAACACATAGATTCTCAAAAAGGTGTATAAGATTAGGTACAAATATATGATAGATTCACAAAAATGTATAAATCTTTTCATCCTTTTTTCTATTTCTGTATTTCTAATCTAATTGGTCCTTGTGTTCCCCAAAGATTTCAGTAGAATTATGTTGGAAAAGTTCTGCAGCCCTAACACCAAGAATGGTGTTTGAATGGAATGATATAGTTTATTCCAGTTTCTTCTGAATTATGCTAGAATCTACTGTACTGGTTATTTCATTCATTCTAAGATTCCTTTATAAATCTTGCCTATTTATTTGAGATCTTTGTTTGGAGCACATTTAATATCATTTTTGGCTGAATAATTTTTTTGGTGGAAGTGACACCCAGTTGATATGATAGAATCATCAGAAAAGTACATAACACTGGGTACAATTATTATTATTATTATTTTTTTTGTGTGTGCATTTAATATGGCTATGCAAGTTGGTTCTAGTGTTCTAATAAGATTTCAGGGAAATTATGTTGAAGTTCTGCAGCCTTTACATCAAAAAACTTTGTTTAAATGCAGCAGTATAGTTTATCCCAATTGCTTCCGAATTATGCAAGAACTAAAAGTTGTTTTCTGATTTGACAGCATACTAGAATATAGCTCTGTCTGACTGCATTTTTTGGCATTTGGTTCAAGGGCCAAACCTGATTAGTGATTTCCAATATTTACCGTTCAGAGTTCTTTAAGTTTTTGTGTAGCTTACTGAGTGCAGCTTAGTATTTTTCGCTTACTAAGAAAATACTATGAACAAAATAATAATAACAATAATAAATAAACCAAAAGTGATTGGGAAGATGTAAATATACTATTCCAGCCCCATCAACTCCTTGACTACAAAATATATTGGAATTTCAACTAATTTGGTGATATGCAATCTTTTGAGATGATGAATGGATCTACCTGCTCCTTTTTTCTTATTATTTTAAGTCAATCCTTTAGATAATAGTCTGAACATTTATCCAGTTTGGCTATAATTTAACAAAATTTAATGTCTCAACTTTTACTTTTGTCAGGATGGAAAAAGAAAAATGGTCATATGGATATGATCTAATTGTTTCTTGAGTTGAATGTACGATTAGACGAGTGTTTTCTATATATTTGATTTAATTTTTAACATAGTTATAATTAAGGAATCAGTAAGTGTGAAATTTTCAATTTAAAATTATATAATAATGTATTTAATGTGCAATGGGAACCATTAGGTGGGGATTTCGATTTTGATTTTGGATGAAACTTTTTTGGGAAAATTGTTTATCTTTAAAATGAGTAGAGAAAGAAACAGTGACAAATTTGTTGTTCAAATACAACCTATAGCTCATTACAGTTGACGTTGTAGAAGAAAAGCTTCTAATAAGCCTATCAATGTGCCTGATTATTAGCTTTCATCTTAAAATTAACTTCACTTTCAACTACCAGTAAGAAAACAAAGCATGACAGAAATATTGTTCTTCAGTATGTCCAGAAACTTTTAGTCAATAAAGAGGCACTTACATCCAGAAATTACTCTCAAGCCACAAGCATATGGGAAGCAGTGAAGAACAACAATTTGAAGGAAGTGTACCGACTTATTGTTTTGTCAGATACTAATATTATTAATTCAAGCCATGATGAGGTAGCTGATGCCAGTCTGCATCCTGATCTCAAAGTAGACACAGAAACAGATTCTCCATGTGCCGAGAAGAAATGCTTTGACCCGGCAACCTGTGTAAAGTCTTCTGGTGATCCAGGATTATGCCTCCAAGGATGTTCCTTATTGCATTTGGCTTGCAACATTGGTAACCCTGTAATGCTTGAACTGCTGCTACAGTCTGGTGCTGATATAAACAAGAGGGACTTCCATGGAAGAACTCCTCTGCAGCATTGTATATCCCAACGGAACAACAACTTGGCGAAATTACTTCTTAGAAGGTAATATCTTATGGGATGCAAAAGTTATATTAAACTGACTTTTGCACTTATAAAATTTTGTTCCTTTTTTCCTGGGGGATGGGGGGAAAGGATATGTGCAGAACTTAAACAAATGCTTGAGGACACTTTTTCTTCCAATTTTTTCATCAATATTGGTTCAATTTCACTGCGGGGGGGGGGGGGGGGGGGGGGGGGGGGGAATATTGGTTCAAGATTGAAAACAATGTTTGTTGGAATTGGAAAGGATAGACAGGCTGGGAGGGTATCATTTTGTTCTTTGCTTGTGAATAATACTGGGTGTCCACTTTAGTTATCGGCCTTTTTGTTCCTTTTGATCAATATTCTACGTGCCATTTTAACTTCACATATATCTTAGAGAACATTTGAGTGCATGTATGTACAACACAGACTCGGTAAATTAAAGTGATTACTGGAGGACTGATTGTATTATCTAGTTTAATATCCCTCTTAGGATGTTAGTTTTGGAATTTAGATTGCAATACATTCTCACAATATGTTGTATTACACTTCCAGAAATTCAAGTGTGCATAGACATTCACCAACCTACTTCCATTGACACATCATGCATGTTGTTAAGATAAATAGAAAGAGATATAGATTTGGAAGAGAGCAAAAAAAAAAAAAAAGAAAAAAAAACACTTGGCAGGAAAATCTCTCTTCATAGCTTGATCTCTTGTATAAGTCACTTTAATTATCAAGATGCTTATGAATTACTTACTTCTGAAGCTTAAATTCTCCTGATCCTGTTTTCCCTTTGACATTATGTAACATACTGGTTTGTGCTGTATTTAGAGGTGCGCGTGCCTCAATCAGGGATGCTGGTGGCTTCAATGCTCTGGAAAGGGCAATGGAGATGGGAGCAATAACTGATGAGGAGCTCTTTGTTTTACTTGCTGAGAGTGAATAAATTATCATCATATGCTGCAGGAAGAAATAAGAATTATTACAGTAAGCAAATTCATCCATTTCCATTACCCTTGCATTCCTACATACAAAACCTCTCCCTCTTTATTACTTAATTTCTGTATATCAGTTATTTTTCCATCTTTCCATTTTTACAAATAGAAAAAAATATAGTTGGAACTAAAAGAGAGGTGTGAAGATTGTTTGAATAATATATTAATTAACAGGTTACCAACAATCTTGCTTGTGGCTGAACATTATGAATTTCCACTTTTTAAAAGAATTCCGTTGATATGTTTGTTTGGAGTTTGGATTATGTTTTTCGCCTTACTATTTTTTTTTTGGATTGGAAAAAATTTAAATTATCATAATTGATCTATCATTCATATTATCATACAAATTCTGTTCTTTTTTTTACTGTTTTGGTTTCATCTATGAGTATGTCCTTTGGAAAATAGCAAAAGAAATTTTTAAAAAAAGGAAAAATAATTTTTTAAATATATATAATTGATTATTTTCAGTATTTTAGAAAGTTTTGACCTCGTAAACTTATATATATATATATATTTTGAAATTTTAAACTCTTAATTTCTAATTTTACTTTATTTGAATATGTTTTTGTGTAGCTTTGTTTTCGCCCATATAGGCATAATCACGTGTGAGTTGTTACACGAAAGAAAAAAGGTAAGTACCTGACGAGAATCAAATTAAATTTTTTATTTCTAAAAGTCCATCTAACCCTTGCAAAAATATTAATATCATTTATTTATTTACATTAAAAGAGAAAAATACAGTATTATTTAAAATTATAAAACCTGGAGATCTCAATATTATATTATAGATAGATATTTCAATTTTTTTGAAAAAAAAATCAAATAATAAAATAAATCACATAAATAAATAAATAAATAAATATATATATATATATATATATATATTTATGGATAAACAATGGTACTCTAAAACCAGAATTCTGATAATTATTATTATGTATGAGTAGACTTGACACAAAATCTAGGGGACATTTTTTTTTTTTTTTTTTTGTCTGAAAATAAGCTTCTTAAATCTGATCCGATCCTTGATTGATCGACCTCGGACAACGTCGCCGCCTTTCTCTGTTCTGATCGCCGAACAACTTTTGCAGGGCCGGCGACTGCGGACTCTGACTCATCCTCTGGAATAGGTTCTTTTCCTTCTGCGACTACTCGATCTGTGAATTTCGTTAAATTTCCTCTGAGTTTTGCACCGGTGTCTTTGTTTCTCTGTGGACGCGGCTATTTTCCGGTGACTGCGACAATCTCAGTTATATATAGATAATTTTTTCTAGGGTTTATATTAGGGAAAATAGGTTTTAGAGATGGCTGCATCAGACGAGAACAGTGCTCTTTTCCCAATCTTCATTTTGACAATAATGGCTCTACCTTTAGTTCCTTATACTATTTTCAATTTGTGGCATGCTGCTACAAAGAAGACTACGAACATCAATTGTCAGTGTACTGTGTGCTTCCGATCAGGAAAATACCGGAAATCAATTTTCAAGCGGGTGAATATCTGTTATTAAAATTCGAGACCTCATCTTCTTACTTGTTTCACTTCTTACTGATTACGTTCCTCTCTGCATTGATTTTCCAGATTTCCAACTTTTCTACTTATAGCAATTTGACGCTTGTGCTGCTCTGGGCCGTCATGGCGGTTTTGGTTTATTACATTAAGCAAATTAACACTGAGGTATGTATGTTATTAGTGGCTTCAAAAAATTCATAGTTTATGCTTATTCGTCAATTTTTTTTTTTTAACAAATATATATATATACATACGCACATTTGAATATGTCTAGTAGATTTTTGAAAACTTTAGACTAGGGTGGTTTGAACAATAGCTTCGTGGTTAGTAGATAGTATTAATTTAATTTCGTTTTTAAAAATATATATATGCAATGGTGTTTATTTATTTTTTTGGGTGTAATCTGAAACCTGCAAATAATATGAGAAGGGAAGGATAAAGTACTCATCACTTTTTTGTATTTTTGTTAGTGGCAGTTAGAGTCTGTGTTTGCTAGAGAGAGTTTTTTCAATAACATTCTTTAGCAAAAAATCATTTGTAAAAGTAACTATCAGATAGCCTCTTTAAACTTTCCAAATGTCTAAGCTTCTGATGAAGCTATGGAGATGACTTGAAAATAATCAATATTTCCTTCTTGTTGGAGCTGCTAGATGGTATTTACTAACAAAAATCTTCTTCTGAATTGTTAGATTCAAGTATTCGAGCCATTTAGTATTCTTGGATTGGAGCCTGGAGCTTCGGATCTTGATATAAAAAAGGCATATAGGAAACTTTCTGTTCAATACCATCCTGACAAAAATCCAGATCCAGGTTGAAGGTGTTTGGTGTTTGCTTTTCCTTTGCTTCAATATCAACTTAGCAAGAACGCTGTTATCCTCTAGCCTCTTGTTCTGATTGACTTTTTAACATTTCCCTGCAGAGGCATACACTTATTTTGTGGATTACATCTCAAAGGCTCATCAAGCATTAACAGATCCAATATCTCGTGAGAACTTTGAAAAATATGGTCATCCTGATGGTAGGCAGGTAGAGAAGGGAGCCTATTAGATTGTTTAACTAACATGGTAAAGTTTCATCATTTTTGGCAAGCTAATTTGGGTATTTCCAATCTATGATTCATTAGGGACTTCAAATGGGCATAGCACTTCCTAAGTTTCTACTAGAGATTGATGGATCATCCGGTGGAATTCTGTTGCTTGGTATTGTTGGAGTTTGCATAATTTTGCCCATGATGATAGCTGTCATATATTTATCAAGGTCGTCAAAATATTCTGGAAACTATGTCATGCACTCAACGTTATGCACATATTATGTCAATATGAAATCTTCTTTAGCTCCAAGGTATGTTGATGCAGGATAATGCCACATTTTATGTCATTTATGTCATTTATGTCATATTGCTTGTAGTGGTCTTGTTCATAAATTTTTTACAGAGATTGTCTTTGAATTCCTTTCTAGTAAGAAAGATAATGATGGAAAAAATGTTGAAGGTGTGAAGCCAAGCATATAGTTCAAAACTGGGGGTGGAGTTGGGGGAGGGTTGGTGGCTTAGAGAAGTTTTAAATTGAGGAATATTCTAGACAGCTATCTGGTTGAAACTTAATATCCCATCTCAACTTGAACATAGTTGGCATAAAGCTAGAAACCCAAATATGGCATCTTATTAGCTGATGATTAAGGTGGTTCCTTCTTTTGAGAACCCCTTTTAAATATCTCAATGCAGTTAATTTTGTTATAGCCTTATCTGTGTATAAGGCTGCAGTATCTACTCTCTAAGAAATTCATATTCATTATGTTGTCTTGAAAACACAGCAAGGTCCTTGATCTGTTTGTCAAGGCTACGGAGTATAGAGACCTTCCAGTTCATCGAATTGATATAGATCCTCTTCAAAAGCTTTTTGTTTTAGTCAGGAGTGAGTTGAATTTGGACCTTAAAAATATTCGGCAAGAACAGGCCAAGTTTTTTAAGCAGTATCCTGGTTATGTAAAGGTTATATTCTTCCTCCAGTCCTTTACTTGAGTTTTTTAAAGTCTTTTTCCCCTTTTTTCTCCTGAATTTTTTCCCTTTCTTGCAGACTGAATTGCTAATTCAAGCTCATTTGACCCGTGAGACATCAGAATTGTCTCCTAATTTGCAGCGTGATTTAAGACATGTGCTCGATCTTGCTCCTCGCCTTCTTGAAGAATTAATGAAGGTATTGAACTTTTTCTTCCCAAATAAATAGCTTTTGTAAGTTTATATAATTTTTTTTGTTTGTTTTTTAGAAGAAATGCTAATATTTCCTGTTCTTGGTTAAATATATAGCTTGACAAGCATCTTAGAGCAATAAAATGTTTTATTGCTCTATGGATCAGCGACTTGAGTTTAATTTTGAGATATGATATCAGACATTAAGAATGAATGTGTTTTAATGCATTCATAGTTATGAATTTATTTTGGAAGGAATATTAGTATGTTGTCCTTGTGGGGAGAAAATAAGATTTTCTGTACCATTGAAGCTCCAATAGATGTTTGATATGTGTGAATGTATTGTTTACATTTAACAGTTACTGTGTATAAAGAGTTCTCAGTTGGAAGGGCTATGATCTGAAGCAACAAGTTAATCTTGAATAAAATAAAAAACAATCATCAATTGTTCTTTGAAAAGTAATCAAAGTTTCAAAGACAAAAACTCAAGTTTATTAGAATATGCCTTATTGATGGGGCTTCTCTTTAAATCAACTCATAAATTGATCTATGACTCATCTTGTGTCATGATATCTTTTCTTTTGCTAATCTTTGGGGTTCCTTCTCTGTCTCTAATGCTTGAATGTTCTGTGTTATTGTTGCACTTGTTTCTTTTCCCACTTCCATATCCTGTGACAATATGGGGAAAATTCTTTCTGTACAGATGACAATCATACCACGCCCTTCTCAGCGACATGGTTGGCTGAGACCTGCAATTGGAGTGGTTGAACTATCACAGTGTCTAATTCAGGTTCCATATCTTACTCTACTGCTGAATGGATATATTAGACTGTTTTCATATTTACTTTATGCATTGCAATTGCTAGTGGGTGATTTCATCTGATTTCATTGAAGCTTACTCTAATTAGACTACCAGCACCTATTTGTAGATTCATTACAAATAAATAATGATGTAGCATCCTAGAAAATTGGGGATATAATATATATACGTGTATGTAGAGACAGTTTTCTATTTTAAGTGTTTCCTGTACTAAAATGATTGATTTAGTTTGTGTGGAGCAGAGCTTTATCATATAACTATTTCCAGTTATTACCTCATAGTGATGAAAATTCCAATTGGCAAAATTGTCACCTGAAAAACAGGTATCATTGAGTGTTGCAAGCCGCAAAATTGTCTATTAACATGAACATACTGTTCTTATAAGGGTTGCAACTGGCAAAAACTTGAACTAACATGAAAAGTAACTGGCATTTAAGTTGGTCCCGTTTTTTGACATAATAAGAAAAGCAAATTTTATCTCCTTAAGACGTATTGTCTGTTATACTTCCATAGAATTTAGTGTCTTCAGCACACTGCTCAAATTTTATATTAGGTCAATAGTAGTGCTAGAATCATCTATCTGAATTATTAGCTCAAAATTTTTTTTTTTTTTTTTTTTTGTTTTGGAAAAGTAGATTAGAAGACTTCTATTAACTTGTATGATTACTCCTACATCGTAGATATAAGTGGTTAGAGTAGCCAAGGCTGAAAGTCATGACCAATGCTATCAGTATTTTTGGCATTTTCTGAGGCATACATTTTCTTTTCATAATCAATGAGATACATTGAGATTCCTATTCGTGCTTTAAGCATAAATTGGTCCTTGTTCAAGTATTTGAACTGTTAACTTTTTATTGTTTGAGCACTGAGATTGTTTGATGCCGTGTATGGCTGTACCTTTCTATGATTGTTTTTACGAAATGTTTCATTATCTTTGTGGCATATGCAAAGTTGAGATTCAACTGGGCTCTGCAGTTTTTTCCAATATTTTTAGTGCGAGATGTGTATCCTTATTTGTCCTCATGAAATGTTGATTTCAGGCTGTTCCATTGAGTGCAAGAAAACCGACTGGATCTGCTGAAGGATATGCACCTTTCTTGCAGCTGCCGCATTTCAGTGAGTCCGTTGTCAAAAAGATTGCAAGAAAGGTTGATATTATCTTATTTTGCTGTGTTACTTTAGTTACTTTTAAGGATGAATAAATCACCTATCTTAAGAGACATTTGTTGCTAGTCGGTTGTTCTTCAATTGGCTTAATTTGTTTTTCTTACTATATTTATATTACTCCAACCTAATGTCTGTTCTTATAACAGTCTCTTGGGCATTAACACGAGTAGTTCAAAGTAGAAAGTATGGATTTCTAGGTTTTGAGCTTTATCTATATTCTATCACTAGATCTCTATTGATTCTGGATTTAGTTATAATTTGGTTTTTCTTTTTAATGTTTTGTAGAAAGTGCGCACATTTAAAGATTTCCAAGACATGGCACCTGAAGACCGTGCTGAGCTTTTGACTCAGGTTGCTGGATTTTCTGCTGAAGAATCACGAGATGTGGAAATAATTCTTGAGATGATGCCTTCCATTTCGGTAGATGTCTCTTGTGAGACTGAAGGTGAAGAGGGAATACAAGAGGGTGACATAGTCACAATGCATGCTTGGGTCACTCTTGAGCGTCGTAATGGTTTGATTCGTGCGCTTCCACATGCTCCTTACTTTCCTTTTGACAAAGAAGAAAATTTCTGGTTGCTGTTTGCGGATTCTTTTTCAAATGAAGTGTGGATATCACAGAGGGTTAGCTTCATGGATGAAGCTACAGCAATTACAGCCGCTTCAAAAGCAATTCAAGAGTTGAAAGAAGGTTCTGGTTCAACTGCAAGGGAAGTAAGTGCAGCCGTTAAAGAGGCAATTGAGAAAGTTAAGGCGGGTTCTAGGCTGGTAATTGGAAAGTTCCAGGCCCCAGCTGAGGGAAGCTACAATTTAACATCTTTTTGCTTGTGTGACTCCTGGATCGGTTGTGATGCGAAGTCAAACATAAAACTGAAAATTCTGAAACGCAGCAGGGCTGGGACTAGGGGTAGTGTTGCAGCAGACGAAGTACCGGCTGTGGAGGATGGCATCGAGGAGGAGGAAGAAGAGGAAGAAGGAGGATATGATGACTATGAGAGTGAGTACAGTGAAGATGATGAACATGTCAACGACACGAAGAATAATAAAGGGGCTGTGTCCAATGGCTCAGCCCACAACAAAAAGAATGATTCTAGCTCCGATGGTTCAGGAAGTGATGAAGAAGAATAGTAATTTTAATTTCTTAGTCTGTTTTGTTATTAGAGATATATATATATATATTTATTTATATTTATATATATTTTTTCTTTTTGTATTTCACTGTGAATTTTTGAGAAAAGAGTAAGAAATCAGGTTTCACCGGCACCCGTTATTCACAAAACATAGGTGGTGTACTTCTTTACAACTATTGTAATCCAATGTATTTATCATGAAAATCAAGTACAATGTAGGAATTTATATGATCCTTAGCTAATGGTTTATTTGTGAATCTTGAAGCATTAGAACTTACTATAGCTCAGTTTCATGTACAATTTGAATGTTAGAGATCTTCCATAACAAGTAGAACCTAATTTTGTTTGGAAATTTGAATTCATCAATGAAGCCTTAGGTTCCCCATGAATGATTACTTATAAGTCTTCTTAGCATACCTATTGCATGAGTTCAATTTGGTCTAATACTAACCATAGCATACCTATTGAATGTGAAACTTATATAATGTGTACTTTCTACTCATCGCGTTTCATTAAAGTGGGATGAAAAAGGAGCAGTAAACCGGCTTTTTACTAGATCCAATGTATTTTTACGCCGCATGTTTCTCTCTCTAAATTTTCATGCCCAAAATCATTTGGGTTGCAACCATATCCATCATTTCAAATTTACTACTCAAGAACTCTTCAAATTGTTAATCTCAAACCTATCCATTAGACAATTTCTTATATGAAACATAATTATCAAAACTGGTTTTGAACAGTAAAATGGGAAGGCTAACAATTACCCTGAGGTTCACCATCACCTACACCTTCATAACCTCTTGTCCTCCGTGATTTCATCAACAGTACTGCTAAATGAAAGTACAGGGTCAGTACCACTGACTGAAGATGATACCACTGTTGAACCATCAGGAGGTGCAGCCCCATTTTCTGCTTCTGAGCATGACTCTTGGGCATCAGAATTCTGAGCCTTATGAATTTCTTGCTTTTGATCGTCTTTCACTGGGGGAAGAACCAGGTTCAGTTGGCGATTCAAGGCTTCGAGTATGTTGAGGTTCTTCCTCAAGTTCAAACTTGCTGGTTTTTTTGACAGAAAAGCATTTATGGAATCTCGAGAATTTTCACTAAGGAACTTGCACATCTACATAAAGTCAAATGACATAAAAGGTCTCAGTAAGTTATATTAGTGTACCCGAAGTATAATCAGTAAAGAAACCTAACTTAAAAAATCATAACTTTCATGATACCTCATTATACACCCAAGGAATCCCCAAACGGTCAGATTTGTGATCACAGGCTGCTGCAGAAATTTCCTCAAGAGCTGCCAATAGAAAAGAGAGCAGAAGCAGTAAAAAGGTTAAACTCGTAAGAGATCAATTACAACAGTGACTAAAGATTCACCAGCAATTTTTAGTGTCCTCAAGTGCTAGACATGGCCACCCTTGTACCTAGTGTGGTTGATTCTTACAGCTAAATGTTCAAACATGAATATCAACCGTTAAACAATTCTTTCGTATAAAAGATTCAAGTCTTTCCAGTAATTACAATATGCATTCCTACAACTACTATTTAGAATATCTATTTCTCGGGGCAAAAGAAATTTCTAAATTCGCATTTCGTACAACAAACGATTAGGAGGTTCCAGTTTGGGTGTTGAAGATGATATATTTCTGATAAAGTATAAATAGACATGCAGTTTGGGAAATTTTTTATAAAGTTATTCTCATTATAAAGATATTATCATTAAAACAATCTGAAGTTCACAGCACAATATTGCTACTATGAAGCCAACACAGTATAGGTATAATCAGATATGAACATTAAAATGACTGAACCCTTATTAATGTGAGGAAAACTAAACAATATAAATCATAACATATTTTGCAGAAAGTTGAAAAGTCCAGGTCCTCTAAATTCTGTTCATCTACATGTTAACCGATGAATTAAGAACATCTAATTATCATTCATTTAGTTTAATAACCTTTGGTTTTGTTCTGTAGCTTGCCTAGCTTCAATAACCACTCTTCAACTGAGCCCAACTTGCTTGTACCTCTATCTACAGGTAATTCTGAAGAGAATTACATTCATAGAAGGGTAAGACCTTCCGTTCTTAAACATCGGGAATATGATGATAGAGTAACCTCCTTGTCCAGAAATGAGCACATACATCAGCATTTGCAATTAACAAGATGACTGAGGCAGCCATTGAGAAAACTAGTTTCCTCAACATTTGTGAATTTTGTTGGTTCATAATGTCAGACTTAAGTTATATTTTGCATCTAACTTCAACTGTGAGTTGGGCTTCAGCAATAAGATACACTACCGGAGACATTGTATTAGAGTGGCATATTTCTAATTTTATTTTAACTCGAAGGTCCATTTCCTAGCATGTCTGACTCAACTATCCAAAAGAACACATGATGTGAAAACTTTTTAAATTTTTGACTTAGCTTTCCCGCTGTTGAAACATCTAGCAAGACACGAATTATACTTACAAAAGGCTTCAACAAGAGGCAGGTGGCTAAGCAGTTGTGTATGACAATCCTCAAGTTGAGATGCCGTGGCATCATTCACCCTGGGATCAGCGACAATCTTGTCCAACTGTTCATTAGCCTGCAACAAGTATATGTAACAACAGAATATCAAAACACTAACGAAGAGTAAGTGGGGAAGCAAGAAAACAAACATGGTACATGGATCATGTATTTCACTTAATGCAATATACTGGGAGTCAATATTTACAACACTATCAGCTATAAGCAATACAAATAGATCAATTTCTATTGTTCAAAATCTCAAGCAGTACCATATCAATATAAGTGAGATTAACAGGATCGACCCAATAAAACCTTTTCGAATGGAAGGATTTCGTTGCCTGTTAGACCATACAAAAGCTCAAGGAAACAGATTATCAATTTAGACAGTTGGCATCCTCACCCAAAATCAACTTTCCAATAAGATAATTTACAAGAAAAATTAATATGTACGAAGTAGAAAAGGACAGAATAAAGGTCAATGACTTACAAAATATTCTTTTTGATATTCTGCATTAAGTCCTCTTTCCAGTAGCAGAACCCGCTTCTTGATAAACTCTACTTGTTTTCTCTGCCTCTCTCGAAAATGGTAGACTATATTAGAATCTTGGAAAATTTGTGGATGAGAAGCAGTGTTGGGTGTTCCAGATGCAACACCTATTCCATTGTCATCTCCAGTACCAGCATTTGCTATTATTTCAGCATCAGATACATTTGGTGAAGTCTGTGCTTGAGATGTCCCTGGGTCTGGAGTATGTGCTTGATTAACCCCAGGAGCTTGACCTTGAGGAGCTCTTTCTGGTAAAGTGATAGGAAGATTAATCTCTCTGCAGATAACATCTTGGAACTGCAACTCCCTGTCATCAAGAATAGCTTGCCATCTTCCATATCCATGTCTTCATTTGCAAATTATAGAGAAGAAAAAAAATCAGGTAAGTATTGTTCTATGTTTTTTTGTGTCCCAAGAGTACGGGCAACTGATAAAAGAGCACAAAAATATAGAAGCAAATGCAAAGCATCCATGAGGACATTCACAACAATTATTGTCATAGTTCTCCCCAAGTCTCTAGAAATTGTTGCATTTCTCTAAGTTGTTGAAGTACATTATCTACTCTACCAGTCTGCTACTCAATGAAATACTACTTTTTCCTCTCATTTGAAATATAATTTAAATAGTTATAATGAAACATACTTCAGTACTGCACGTAACAATATCAAGTCATGCTCTTGTGTCCAAAATCTTCCACTCTTGAGTCCAGGATAATGAGAAATGATGTCATGCCCAAAAAGGGGAAGTCCTCTGACTCCAGATGAAGCCTTCACCTGTCACCCCACAATTCTTTCTTTCAGAAACATCTAAAATAAGTCTCCAAGATGGTCCTATATCTCACACTGTTTTCAAAGGCTTTAAAACATATGCAGAAATGAACATGATCAACTGGAGTCTTTTAAGTGCTCATAAAACCTTGGAAGGTTGTCCACTAAATTCTTAGTCAGAGTTACACAATCACCCATCCAAAAATTTTCACTCAACAAATAGTTTAAGTTATGTGCCTCCAGAATATTAAAGGAATAATGCAAGAAACTAGCAACTAATCAAACAGGAAATAGTGGTAATTCTCTCCTTAAGCAGTTGTATTGTACATTAGACTACAACAAAGGCACTGATGAATCCTGGAAAATACCAAAATCAAAAATTCATGCAACAGAATTCTAATATCAACAATTTATTTGATGAAAATATGTTGCTAAACCAGTTATGTGTTAACACCAAAATAGAATAAAGAAAATATAGAATTCAGATAATTGTAGAATCATTGCATGTATTATAATACATGTATATGGTCCATAGTTGTTTCCAGTTCCTCCATCAAACTTACTTTGTCCCTAATCAGAAGTAACTGAGCAATCCTAACAAGAACATCTTCTACTCGAAGCCCTTCCTTCGGAACACCATCTAGACGAGGGAATATAATGCAGGCATTAGATCAACAGGATGTCCACAGGAAAACAAAAATGGAAAAATTCAGCAAGGTATCAACCATAATAACCAAAGTGATAAAAAGCATCACCTAAATAGGTTGGTGAATCAGTTTTATCTTCAGAAATATGAGACAAGAACAGCAATCCATAACTGGAAAAAGGAATGATACATATAAATCAATACATAAAGAAAATTTTACAAGGCTTCAGTTCAATTTGTTGAGGAGGAATAAACATATCAACTTCTGGTATGCAGCCTATAATTGCTATCAAGAATGGAAGTTGGCTGCTTAATTTGCTTCAAGTGTATAAAATAGGAGAGTAACTTAGATGGAGTAGCAGTGAATGAGGGGCAATAGCAAGCCATAAATGTAGAGCATAAACGACTATACAAATTTCCTGCACAGTGTGAAGCTTAAATTACTGTTATCTCTTGTTTTACTTCATATACCCAATAGAATTCACAATCTTGATATTCCAGGCATCACCTGTATCCTAGATAGACTGGCAGAAAATAAGACCCAAAATAACAGTATAGCAGTATGATGTTTTCAGAATTCGATCTTTAGTTGACACCCAATTTGACTGGTTCAACTAAAAACAATTTCAACTGGTTTTAGTTGCTGTTTAGTATAAATTTTAATAAAATGTTAGAAATATAAAATTTCAAGTCTAGTTCAATTGAACCACAATTCAATACCACTAAAGAATTGGACAGTTGCTTCGTTTCAATTCAACAGGTTGAATCAGCTGGTTTGGTCTATTTCTAAAGACAATGTAATAGTCTAAAGGAAAACACGTATGAAGAGAAAATGTCTAGCAGTTGCTTCTTTGGTTGTTTGCTTAATTTCGACCGGTAAAATAAAAAATGTTATTCTCAACCAAGACTGCTACTTGTTGTTAAGAAGTCCAAGATATACATAAACTAATCAATGCATAAATTCATTAGTAGAAATAAATATATCAGAACCTAATGAAATTATGCAGATATACTAGAGCACGAAATTCAATTAAATCCAGTGCAATGAATAAATTTCACTACCAAAGCCTCGTAGTAAATAGAACTGCATACTCTTTAATCTCTTCATAACTTTTCTGCTTCAGTCTTGGTGTAAACTCTGCCCAATCAAACTCCCCAATCCCAAACCTACAGAAATTGAAAGAGATATGAAGTCACTATTGCACAGCCATATTCATCCATCCCAGCACTACAAAATTTTCAAACACAGAAGAATTTATTAATTAATATAGACATGCCAAGGGAAGGACAGACAGTGATCATGGAAACCTGAATAAGAGATGAGAAATAAACAATAGGTTCAGATCATACCTCATCAAAATTTGCACAAATAAAGCCCTCTGACTTTGATTGAAGCCTAGAACTCTAAATGACTTCCCTTCACCTTCCATCAAAGGTGATGTTTCATATGCATCCCCTGCACACAGACAATAAAAAAAAAAAAAAAAAAAAAAAAAAAAAAACAAGATTTATCACAATCAAAAGATTATGTTATAATGGTCGACCTGACGTCAGGGTTGAAAACTATACCCCTGGATCTTTTCCTGAAAGTCTTTCTTGCTGCAGGTGGTCCACTTCGAATTGCCTCACCATCAATCAAATCAGCTTCATAATTGTTTTCTTCCCCCTCAGAGCTGGCATCTTCAAGACCAGCCAGATCATCATCCTCCATACAAACCATCTTCAAAGTGCATCAAACAAGTCCAAGTTAAAAATCAACCAAGCTAAAACCTATATAAGTTTTCTGCAGCACCAGATAAAAAGGTGAGACTTTATAAGGGAAGCAAATTGTATTGGGTAAATTTGGACACGGACCCAACATTTCAGCTTTTACAAAGATCGAATACTGGATTTTTGGAAACAGTTTAGCAGATTTTGGGAAAAACTTAAGGTCCACTTGGAATAAAGGACTCTTGATATTACTACTACAACCGACGTCCAGAAAGTTCAGATATTCTTGCATGAATCTATTCTTTGTGGCATAAGTGTATTAAGAGGTACATGTATAAAAGTACTCTTGATATTCACGCATCATAAGTTGTACATTGTATAAAAGTACAACATTTTAAAGTAAGTACAGACTAAGTTCATATACGAATTACCTTAATTACAATAACAAACCTAATTGTCATATAAAAAGAACCACATCAACCAAAAACCATCCACAACAACCTAAGGCACTTGAGCTGTTATGAAGCCTTTCAAGAATAAAGCTCAAGCTCATTTGTTTTTGTTTATTGCTCTAATGGGCACCATCTAACCAATAGAACAGGGAGGCAGAATTCAACGAGAGAAGCAGCATAACTTCCTTGCCTTTTCCATTTCTGGCAGCATGTTACACCATTCACTGCAGATGTAACTCGTGACTTACAATATTTTGCAGCTATGATAATCACTTGCTTTTACTCTTTCCTTATTTGTCTCTGGATTGTAGATCTAGACCTGACACAGCTGTGTAAAGAAAGGTAATGCAACCACCCTTGTTGAATAGGGATCGGATTGGAAAAAAGAGATGGGAAAGTTTTTTTTGGAAAACATGGCGTAGCAAGAGGGTACAAGAGAATGAATCAAGAAGATAGAAAAAGATACAAATGTTGTGGGAATAGGAGGGAGCTCGTCTGACATGGAAACTTGCAAAAAGGACCCACCTAATAAAACATATATAAAGTGCAACCACCAGGAATTGAAGGCTGTGTAATTCCAAGTGGCATCTACACTTTTGATAATGAGAAAACAGCTCCTGCCTATTCCCATTGCATTCTAAAAGGGGAAGAAATTCCAAAAACGTTGATACAAGGAACAGTAACGATTTATACCAATTTTTCAAGTGTAAAATAAAATAGTTTCCAGAACACATGGTTTTGCTGTGATTAGTCAAGATCTTCCTACTAACACAAACCTTCCAATCCCAGCTCCCAGAAGCAGGATAATACAACAAAACTGAAAGAGAAAGAAACAGGAAGTAAAAAAGAGCGAAAAAAATGCATAAACATCAAGGATAAAAACTATGCTATGATTCTGAAAGAAAAGGTGAACAACAAAGCAGCATTCTTTTTTCTTTCTGTGGAACAGTTTCGTGACCTATACGGTCGTTTAGCCTAACTTGAGTAAAGAAGAGCTAGATATTTGACAGGGTGTTTTGACACTCATATTCTGGTTAAAAAAAGCATGACTATTGAAGCATTTTAAAAATTTTAAAAAATTCTTCTTTTGGTTCAATGTACCAAAACTGGATAAAAGAGATACTTTATGGAAGTATTATTCTGCTAAATGTTATTAACTGTTTTATTGTTTTAAGGAAAGAAATACTCTGGAGGGTGCCTATAATCTCTGGAAGGGTACTTGTAGTCTGCCATTTTCATATATAAATGATTAATTACTGCAGAGTTAATATAAAACACACACGTCTAGAAGTTTTCAAAGTTTTGAAAATTGTCAAACACACTTAAAGTTATTGCTTTATTGTATTCCAAAGGCTAATTGAGTAGATACATGCCGTCATAACTATTTTATATATCATATATCTATCGAGGAGCAGTAAGTCAGTATTGAGGGGTAAACAGCTCAAGGAAAATAATTTGTTTAGAGCAATAAGGACTTTCACCATGTTAAATTGAGTTAGATTGTCACTACTTTAAAAGTTTATGTTATAGAGAGGGGTTAGATTTAATCATTTGATATATACATGAGGGCTGAACACAAATTTTCATAACAAGACCCAACACAAGAACAATAATCAACAAATGGGAAGACTCCCTGCTCTCATACAATCTCACCAGCTTTAATCACTTAATACATTTTCTCAAAGATGATTTACAAGAATATTGAACACATAATAGTTATTGGTCATTTTATTAGTTATTTTACTTTTGAATTCCAACATTGAAACTTCCAAAGAAATTCCTCTCCCTCCCCTCCCGCCTTTCCCTCAAAAGAAGAGGACAAAATAGCGAAGATAGAAGCCCCCAAAGAAAGCATTCTAAGACTCATCAGGCTTCCCACACCATAAACCACTGCATAAAAAAAGAAACTAATTGTACTCCGTATATTATTGTCCTTCCCATGGAAAACAGGACGTGAGACCATATAGACGTAAATAGAACATAAACACACAAATGTAAAACATCAAGGATTTTTCAGAAGTGATATCAAGGACTGCTGATTTACAAATAAAAGAATGGCAGATAACAAACTTCCATCACAGATTTTGAAGCCAAATTATCCCTGGAAGTCATTTTTACTTAATGCAAGGTAGTTATGATCAAATAGAACAAATTTTAATATGCCAAAGATTACCTGCTTTCGACTTCTTTTTCCAATGCCCATAGAATTGAATTCTTCAATCTTCTGACTTTCATATCTTTCTCGTAATAAATCCTCCCAGAAACTAGCTCTTTCTGAAATGTTTACTGTGGCTGTGTTTTCAGTGGGAGCCATGGTTTCTTTCATGTCTGCTTCAGCTTCCACCTCATCAACATACTCAAAATTTGCCACCTAATTTTATAAATACTCAATTTCTCAGTTTTTGAATAAATAAATAAATACCAAACAAGTTAGATACCATAAATGCAGATGTCAATTCAAAGACAAAATCCTGGTTGGAAATTTTTATAGGGCCTATCCGCTTTCATTTTCTAGGCCTTACAAATGACAAGCATATCTATTTTACCCATTAACTATCAGCATAGAATATCTGAAGTTCTATAGCAGAAAATAAAAACAAATAAAAAAAAAGAAAAGAAAAAGAAAACATATCTATCAACTATAAAGGTATCACTCTCATTATTCAAACAAACATTCATTTTGAAGCCTCCATTAATCCATCTAGTCTGAAGGTGAGATATAGATTAACTAGACAAGCATACAAAAGTTGTAAATTGCTACACCTGATTTAGCAGTTGAAGAAAGTAAACAGACAAGCCAGGAAAAGGAGGAAATTTCAACAGAACAACTATTGTGGAGAAGAGAAAGCTATAACAACGCATAAAATTTAAGATCATACTTCAAACAATAATCTCAATAAACAATAACCTTAAATGCCTTCCGAAATCCATCTTCTTCTTCATCATCCATGGTGGCCTCTTTATCATTAACTCGTTCACGGTTTAATAATCTAACATCAAATGGATCACATAAGCCTCAAAAAAGTAATTAGGCACTAGCACGAAAGAAGGGTAGATGAGAAAGCATCAGAGATCACCTAGCTATTGCAGCATCATCATAATGAATTTGACGGGATTTTTCAGCTTCATCATTGTCATCAACAAACAACTCCTTTGAACCATACCTTATGATATCATCTAGTTCTTCCTGTGCTAAAAATCAATTAGCAATGGACACCAATTGACAGTTTGGACAAACATGTTTTACCAAATATAACAATTCAGAAAGTGCTTTATATTTTCATCGTGTAGCAGAATGAGAAATATGAATCAGTAGAAAGTCCAGATCAATATTGAGTCACAATAACTCATCAACTTAGTGCTAAATCAGTAGGACCAGAGAAAAATGCTACCTTGGGCTCATCAACTGTAATTTAGAACTGGAAGATAGAGGACTCTTCAATGGACAAACATTTATATATATATATATATATATTCTATTTACACTTCAACAACTTGCAAAAATCACAGGAATTTCAACCTCACACAGCTTAAAGGACTTGCACCAGTACCATTTCAACTACTTATGAACACATCCCTACAAATGTAAACTCCTCAAAACCATTATGCATCAAGGTTGCACCATAAGAAGGGGATAAATACTTGTGATAATAGCATTGTAAGTGCTATTTGGTGTTATAAAGGTTTTTAACAACATTTAGCAAAAACATTTCTTAGAGATGGTGGTGCTAAAGCCATTCATTGTTTAGACAAGACTTACAGTTGTTTAAAGTCTAAGCACAAACCTAACCTTTTTCATGCAAAAAAGAATAAGTTCTGGTTTGGAGCCATGGTAAAGGAACCTACTAAAATTCATTCTCTTTACTATCTAGAAAGTGTTGAGGGTATTTGGTCTGGAACTTCCAAAGATATAGTGTTAGCATCTGTGTTTAGTTGTAATTATTTGACCCTTTGAATTATTAGTAGACAACAGTAAGAGTCTTTCTATTCTGAGAAAACATCAGGCTTTCTAGTTTGCTTCCCAGAAGGGAAAGAGAAGAAGAGGGAAGAGGGGAAGGAAATTCCACGCTTATATCTCCTATCATTTAGGTATGAGCTGAGTAGAAATACATGAACAATTCACTTGAGAAAGGATGAAAAGCTGGAATGGAGAGGAAGGGGAACTTTCCATATTTATTTTCCCGTCTCTCTTTACTTGGTACTACTGCTCAAATTCTCAGAACTGTATCATTGTCCACCTATTGAACTGATTGATCTTCTCCTTTTCCCTTTTTATGATTAGCTATCATATTAGAGTTTACAAAAAATTCTTCCACTGCCTAACTGGAAACCCATAAAGAGGGAAGATCACTCTTTTTCTTATTCATAGATTAGCCCCTGGCTCAGTGTTTATACATCCAGAATTATTTTCAGATGAAGAAACAAATCTCTTCAAGCAACCAAACCTATCCTATTTATAGGGCTTACACAGAGGTTGAAAAAAGATACATTGGTTTTATAAGTTCCCATTCTAAAATTAATTGTTTTCATAATTTCCTAAATAAATCTGTCCTCCTTGGCAAGAGATAGAAATTGCACTTTTGTAAATGAACAGATTCCTTCTTTAAGGGTTAGAAATTGGAAAAACACAGTAAAAAGAAGAAAAATGTGGTGGCAACTAACAAGACTCCTTCTGTAAGGCAAATGATGGCAACTAAGGTAGCAGGGAAGGTGGACTGAGGTGATGGGAGGCTCTAACTGTAGCAGATGCAAGTATTTGTAGATGAGGGGAGGTGGCTGTGAATCGCTTGGACTGTTCTTCTGCCAGGTGGGTTCAGGGGATGGCGGAGGATACGAGGAAGTAGTGGAGCTGATGCGGGGGGGTTTAACCCAATGGCTTAGAGAGAAGAGGTTGCAAAAGAAAAGAGTAAGATGCTACCCAAAGATGAGTAGTTCTGAGTCAAAGAATTAGGGTTTACCAATTCTCATCTAAATTTTTTCATCTAAATTTGAAGCTTTTCTGCATTTTCCTGTTGAACTGGCCTTTCTTTTCTTCTTTTGAAAATCAAATGTGCACCAAACTTGCAGAAGTTTTCTTACCTGATGATACCACCAGTTCTTGAGTGTCAGTGATTTCTTCTTCTATGATCGATGATAATCAGCACGAATTCATGCTTCCCAGTGAACAATATATTATTTCACATTGACATGAGGAATCTCAGAGTTAACATTTTGTCATGCATCATAACCTGGTCAAACCACTCAACTCCTATTGATAAGTGTGCAGCCTAGTAGGTGTCGGTTGAGTACATCTAGTTGTTCCCTCTAGATTTTGTATCTCAGGCATAAGTTAGTTATAGGAAGAATACGGAAATCTAGAAGTTATCAGCAGGGAGACATTGTGTTTTTAGTAAGAGAGCGAGACTCACAACAGTTTGGGGTGTGTTTACTGAGTGTTGGGGAACCTTCACCATCTAAGTGGATCACACTGAACTCTTATTCCTTTTCCAGAGTCTTTCTTCCTTACAAATGCGGGAAAGAAAACAATTCCCTGTGTAGAACAGGATTTGTAGTATCAAAATTACTCCATAGTTTCAGCCATATCTCTCCATGACCCAATTGCATAGGTCACATCTTCCAAATTTTGTCCCCAACAGACACCCCCCAATCACCTATCTGACAACCTCTTCATATTGTTCAAACCAAAAATGGAACCACAAACAGCAAATATAAATAACACAAATATGTAAAGCCCACATCATGGTTTGATATAATTAATTACAGCATATGTAAAAACTTTCAAATCATTCGCGGCGTATATTTTCATGAAAACAAAGCAGCTCTACAAGATTACCTTCTAACATTACCATTTTCCTTTTTTCTTTTCTTTTTTTTTTACTTCTATTTTTATTTTCACAACCTCATTTTGAAGTCAGGAAAGAAAAAATTCATGGTCTGGGGTCAATCTTGATATGCCATGAGAATAGAAGATGTAATCAGAGGAAGGAAAACTGTTAATTACATACAGGCATGAAGAGAAGGATTAGGAAAAGGAATGGGTGGCAATAAAAAAAATAGATGTTTTAAAATTTCCTTTCTAGTATGTCCAATTGCAAGTCAAAAAATTCATGCAGCTCCAACATATGTAAACCAGTATCTTTGAATTCAAAACAGCATCAAACCTGGTTAAAGTTCTGATTCTTCAGCCTCCCAACAACCAGGTGTTCTAAAACCATTTTCTTCTTTGTCATTTCCATCAATCTCTCTTCAATGGTTCCTCTTGTTATGAACCTGAAAATCATTACCTGCAAGATGCCAAGATTAATTCAAAACAAAAAATATTCACTCAATTAATCAAAAAAAAGTATCATTATAAAAATATATATATTTACACTGTTGAACCTTGTTTGTCTGCTCAAGCCAATGAGCTCTTGTGATTGCGTGCAAGTCAGCATGGGGATTCCAATCACTACAAACATATTGAATTTTGCATGTAACTGAATGTTAAATGACATTTAGAAGAGTACACAAAGAAAATTACATGAGAATAAGTTAAACTGTGATTAAGAATGTATGACATATAAATTCAGTGTTTCAGATAACATCAGGGGCAGAATCATAGAGAAATCTACTGACAGTGAATCCCAGGGTTTATAACACTCATGCTAAGGAATAAACTACAGATAGCATGCTTCTCATAATGAAAAACTCTTCTAGGCAAACATCATTAATCCAACTGTGCTAAGATTCGCTAGTTCATTGAAAATAGGAATCTATTTGCAATAGATACGAGCCACTGCTGGCAAAAAAAAAAAAAAAAAAAAAAATTTCCCGCAGAAACTTTAATATCCCATTTCACAAAGTGCAAGTCAGCCAATATGAGGACAGTGAAATTAAGAATAATATTAGGATTAGAACATCAGATTGGTATGAGCTAGAAGTTCAAAGCCAAAGGTTCAAGTTGGGTCAATCATCAAACAGGAGAAGACAAGCAGAAAAATCAAAATTGATCAATGTTCTCAAAATAATGTGTGTAAAGTAGGATTAGAGCATCGGTCAGGGTTGAGCCAGAAGTAAGAAGGCAAAAGCTTTTGATCAACCATAAGAGAGGAGAAACCAAGCAGAATAACTCAAACTTGATTCATTTTCCTTTCTTTATATAGATTTTTATTTTCTTTCTAGTCTTGAGAACTTTACCTTGAATATACAACTCGAAACTCAACACCAAAGCTACACACAAACCAGTGTCTGCTTGTCACTTGATCTATTTTCTTAATATTATAGCAGATGGTTAGCTGAATTTTAGATTCTAGTGGTTCTTTCAAAGCCAGTAATATAGGTTCTATTCCATCCCTATGAAAACCACTTGTTAAAGATTAGATGAGCCATTTTATTTATTACTTTTGCTTTCCCTTTGATCACTGCACCCAAATGGAGAAGTAAAAACACTCATAAATCCTAAATTCTGGGCATCTATTGAACATTCAGGCTAGGGACTTCAATTTCAGGTGACTCAACAAATCAAAATCAAAGTAATCCAGTGAGAAACTGAATCAACATGCACTTTGAGCTCACGTAAAGACACCTAAGATAATCAATAATTCTTAACATACAGAGGCTAAGCCTCATCATCATCATGCACAAACAAGGTCAAATAAGTAATCTACGAAAACCATAAAAGTTGAATCCTTGAAATATAACAGCACTCGTTTATAATTATGGATAAATGCACAGCTTGATGTAAACAATATGTCAGCATGGTAAGAAGGCACCCAGTATTTTTACATAAGAACTCCCCATCCAAACTATAGAAATAGATATTATGAATGACCCAGTACATTTATCACATAAAAGAAAGTAATAGCTTTGAACTGCATGGAAAGTAAATAGTGCAATTCTAGATATATTTTGTTTGGCAAGATTTTTGTGTCTTTTCTTTCTACTAACTTAACTTGTTTCTACATCTGCAGAACTATCTATCCCCTATACATCTCACCTACTAAACCATCTGAAACCTCACAATTAACCATCTACAAGAAAAATTGTTTTTTAAGGAACCACCTAGCTTCTTGAACCAGCTGACAACCCCAAGTTCATGTTCCAGACAAGATGCTCAGTTTAACGCGCCAACATATTAGCAAGATACCTAGAGTATCGCATAAAAAAATGAACACAGAAGCAATTCTGGTTTCACGTTTCTTCCTTTTGAAACTTATGGTCTTTAGAAGTCATTGTCCCATCATCACAAAATCTCCAAAATTCATTCTAAAAGTGTTTATACCTATAAAAGCTCTTCAGGTTCCTAAATTACTCCAGCAAAATTTATGCAAATTCAATTAGTTCTAATATGTATTCTCTCACCAAATGGATTTCAGGTGTGGAGATTTTTTATCAAAACTCAAGTCTTTTTTATGGGCATTCAATAAATTCATTTCAGTTGAAACATTAAAAAAAAAACAAAACAAAACAAAAGTTAATGCAACCAAATCTGAAATATTTGTGGAAGTAATAGCAAAAAATTGTTGAAGCGTCTCTATCAACTAGTACACAAGGTCAAAAATCCATTGGCAAGTCTGCAAACTCCAAAAACAAATAGAAAAGGAAAGAAATAAATATTATTTGAACAAATTGAGTAGAATTAAAACTCTTATACAATAATTCCTTCTGATGATTTTTTAAGTTCCACAAATCCCTATTAAGTGTAAAAATTGAATCCCACTCTACCAGCTGAAACTATTAGAGCTAGTGGTATTCTAACATGTTATTACAGCAGGAGGTCCCATATTCAAGCCTTAGCTCTGCCCTATATGTTGGTTATTGAGCATGTGTTGGGCCTAAGGGGGTGTGTAAATTCAACCCTTCTCAATCCCAACTAGTATAACATAAGGCATTCAGCAACCATGTAGGATAAGCAGTACGCCACTCATCAATCACCAAAAAAAGATGAAATCAAACAAATAATGTTGGATCATACATGCCCTACCTGTCATATATGATTACTGTGTCTGCAGTTGCAAGGTTTATACCCAATCCCCCAGCTCTAGTAGATAGCAGAAAACAAAATTTGGAGGAATTCTTTGCATTGAACCTTTCAATTCGAACTTGCCTTTCAGCACCACCAACTTTTCCATCAATCCTTTCATATTGCCATTTCTAAATCCACCAACCAAATTAAAAATATTAATAAAAAATCTGTAAGATATTTGTAAAAAGAAATAGAAATCCAGACCCATACATGACCTCCAGATTTTTTCAATAGCCATACGAAGCTAGCATCCATACCCTGTAATTACAGTAATCTTCTAACAAGTCCAGCATATGTTGAAACTGTGAATATATTAGAACTCGATGGCCTTGTTCTTTAAGTTGCGCCATCATCTTATCCAAAAGCTGCAATTTCCCAGATGATTCTAGCAGCAGTCTGTGGCAATGAAACGTGATAATTAACTGGAAAAGAGCAAAGACAAGTAATGAAAGAATTTCTAGACAATTACAACAAAAATCAAGAAACTGCAAAGGAGATCTTTCATATTTCATGACTACAGCTCAGACAGACGCAAAAACCACATTCAGTAGTGTAAAAGCCAAATAGAAGTGGTTATGAAACCAAATATGATTATGCTTATCCTTGAAGGAAAAACTTAGAAAATTCCATGGAAAATATATATATATATATATATTCAAACAGAACCGAAAATATGTACTTGTTAAACTCTTTGGTCTCCTCCGGTTCAACGCCTTCTAACATAAAGGGATGACAACAAAGCTTCCGCAATTCCATGACCACATTATTTAGGGAAATCTGATATTAACAAGAATCAGCAACGTTAGATGTCATTAATACACTTATATGGATATTATCAAATTAGGAAAAGCAACTTACTTGGGCACCACTCTTGCGAGTTAGTATTTGATAGTTACGCGTCAAAATTGCTTTATAATATTCCTTCTGCATGCTACTCAATTCAACATGTAGAATAAACTCCTTTTTTGTAGGTAAATCTTTCATCACATCTTTTTTCACTCCTGAAATTATGAGCGTATAAGCAGCAGCCACATTATCTTACTGAACATAGAACATGTTATTGCAATATCATAACAAGAATATAGAAGAAAAAACTTTCACAGTATTCAAGTTCTAGTCAAGACAAAATATCTGTTTTAGAACAGACACTAGACAAATTGCAGGTCATCTATCCATTTAGATTACCAAAAAAAACTTAAACTTTATCAATTTCGAAGCAAACAAGAAGGAACATTTCTTCCATTTGCTGATCTCAGTCATTTATCCAGATTGATTCATTTTAACAATTACAAATAATTTGTTTGGTGCTGCTAACCATGCTTTAGACAGCAAGGAACATCAGTAGACTGTCTTGAGTCCATAGCTGTAATAGATGTCATTAACAAGTTTTAGGATGGTTTCCGAGCAGTGAAGGCTGCTAAATATCCAAACTAACGACTCATAAAAGAGAATTTCCAGAGAAAAGCTAAGCAATAGGATCTTTACTTGACAAAGAACCCTCCAGTTCTTGGACCTTTATGCATTCCACACAACTTGCATTGGCATTAGGTTAACAAAAATACGTGTTAACAAAAACAAACAATTATACCCTTTGCCCACAGCTATCATTTAGATAAATAAGGAGAGAAATGAGGAAGAGATGATTTTCCCACCTTTCAGAACAGCAGGCCACAGCAGAAAATTGACCTCTATTATTCAAGTACTTCATTCTAGAAATTTTTCTAGCTTACATCTTACATACCCAGTTCCAGATTCTGAAGCTGAGCCTCAAAGACATGATATGATTTGCAAGAAATAGAAAATAAGAAGATACAATTCTCCCACCCAAAGATTTTATACTCGAACAAAAAATGAAAAGACAAAGATATTCAAAAATTAAGAATATCACAATATTGTAAAGTCAAGCAGAAGAACAGATTCATACTTCTAAGCAGATGGGGAGACAGCATCTTATGAAGCCTTGAAATCTGTTCCTCCTGACTAATATCTTTGAACTCCTGGAAATCCTCTAAACTATCAAACTGAAAAGTTCACCACCAAATCAAGTTTCAAATTTACTCAGTAGTTAACTACTGGTAACTTAAAGTCACCAAGTCCGAATGGTGTTACAACTTGTAGTAATTTCTTAAAATAGTTCGACAGACCTTTTCAGCATCAAGAAAGTGCATGAGCATAAAAAGTTCATCCAGATTGTTCTGACATAATAAAAGAGTAGAGCAAAGAGAAACCCATGTTAAGTTGAAAGGGAAAATAAATAAATACACGTCAATCTCATGTACAAACTACAAAATTTATGTGAGAAAAACTTATCAGCAGAAGAAAAAATTTGTCTGAGTGAGAAATAAGAGGAATTTGAAGTCAAAGGAAAATTACAGGAGAATCTCCAAATGCAACCACAACATTAAAATAAAAACCATAAACCTTTTCCTAGAGGAGCAATGAGAAGCAAACCAAACAATACATAAAGAATAAAGGTTTTAATTGTGGTGGTGAGAGGTTTGTTTTATGAACCGACAAAAGTTTCAATTTTCACTACTTAAAATGACCAACTAGCATAATTTAGATATTTATCATCCAAGCTGGAGAAGCAGCATCATATCTGATCATTCCATCGGGAAACTTGAGGGGCAAAAAAAAAAAAACGAAGAAGAGAAAAGGACTATCATGACACTTGGAGATAAGAGTTAGAAGATCTAATTTGGAAATAAATTCCCTTTCAGTGTTTATCAACTATACAAGATTCTAGAGAAGACAAGGAAAGAAAATGATGGTATAACTATATACTACAAGCTTTTGTAACCAATTGAGTATCCTGCCATGTCACTTTCTCCATCAAGCAAATTTTACAAGGTATTCCCATCTATTATTGTAAATCTTAAACAAAAATATGATGATAATTTTATCATCTAAAATTGTTGAAATACACTGCCACATCACTTTGGAAAATATTTCATCTTCATACAAATACTTAGGCCCTCAACCACATACACGGCCACTTCACTTCTGAAGATATCTCATCATATAATTTCCTAGGCTCTCTACAACCTGAACCATGAGAGACTAAGAATGAACAGGAAATCATAAGTGCTCGGCAGGGCCAAATCCCTGAAAAGATTTATTTAAGTGGAAAAGAACTGTACCTTTGAAGACTACCTTATTATGCATGAATAACAACAAAACATGTCAACAAACCTGAAGAGGAGTTCCGGTTAAAAGGACACGATGTTTGCTGGAGAATTGCTTCAGTGAAGAAAATAACTTTGAATCCTTGCTCTTAAGTCGGTGACCTTCATCAACAATCTACATACACATTATGAACTACACAAGAAATACGGATCGAAAAGTTGTGCAGTCACAAGAAAAGACTAGAGTCCCTCACCATACATTCCCAATTTATAGATTTCAGTGTGGCTGTGTCCATGTTAATCATTTCATATGATGTTAGAAGGACATCAAACTTTATCCTGTCTTGCTTATTTTCACGAACATGTTGACTGGATGAGTTTCTCTGGCTCTTCTGATAATTTTTTGGGAAGTAAAACTCATACTCTCTAATAATAGCACGAGCATGCGCAGAACCAGCATACATAACCTAAAGCAACAAAAACTGTCAGCCTATAGATATTAAGAAGTGAAAAAAAGGTTCATAATAGAATTCGAAATAGTCCATTAGTACATACAACATTCATTTGAGGAGCCCATGTGGCAAATTCACATTCCCAATTCCTTAATGTTGACAGTGGAGCCACAACAAGATGAGGATAGAGATTCTCCTCAAATAATGATGCTAAGAATGCAATACTTTGTATTCTTTTTCCTGCATCCAGAAAATGTGAAAACACAACACAAATGAGTAAAACACCTCATGAGAACCCGTATTTTAACAAAAGGAATGGGTGTTCTGGAACCTATAGAGAAACCTACCAAGGCCCATCTCATCTGCAAGTATCACATGTGTTTGTTTAAACCAAGCAAATCGGAGGAAATTCAAGCCTTCCAGTTGATATGGATGCAGAGAACCTTGAATTCAAGCAAATTACATTTGCTGACATAAGTAGAAATGAAAGAAAACGAATTTCCTAGAAAAGGAAAATACTCACAGAAACATAGCAGAAAATTTCTATTATATATTAAATTCCATACCTCCTAAAAGAAATTCAGGGCTGCTCTCATACTGCTGAAATTCTTTCGGTTTCACTTTGGCTTCTGGGGCATCAAGAAGACTGGTTGTTTGCTTTGCCAAAGATCCTTCATTTTGAGACTGGATTTTGTGAAATTTGCCAATCGCTTCCTGAAATGAAGAGATATCGATCTCGGATTCCCAACAACATTCATCATAAGAAAGCTCCATCCATTTCACGAGATACTCTTTGCCACCTTTTCCATCCCTAGAAATACCCAAAAATATATGCCATCATCTTCAAACTTCTGCTAGATGTTACACAAAGATCTTGATGAACATTCTAAACATTAATTCCACCATTTCCTGTAAACATGATGCCCAGTTGGACTGCCATAGGCGCCACTTATATTTTTATGTTGATTAGCAATTTTGCCACCAATTAATAGGGAAAACTTATATAAGCGTCAGTCCATACTTATGCCACCGAACAATGATGCCACCATCTAGAAAGGCAACAATAAATAAACTGAACATACTCAAACTAGCTATTAAACTTGAGCCAATGCAAATTAATGCACTTGCTTTATACAAGGGGGCTATTAAGAAAGTACTTAAGTCTTTGCAATCATGAACCCTTCTTAATGGAAAGGGAAAACAAATTCATATTTGTCATAGAGTTTTTGAGATAAATATCACCATTTACATACTAAGTTCTTATATACTAAGTTTTTAACTTCAAGATGTAACACAATTCAAACAAGAAAAGAAAATTTAAAATCATTTGATCAAATATGTGTCTGCAAGTTGAAAAATGAAAAGAAAACAAGAGAAACCTAGATACAGAAATTTATACAACAAAAAAGAATACAAGAATCACTATTACACATTAATGTGAATATTGGTTAAAAACCATTAACAGTACCTGCAAGAAAGAACTCTATCAACAGTTGTCCACTCAGGCCGGATTGCAACATACTCATCCTCAGAGCTACTCAGAGAGGCTCTTTGTTTATTGAAGTCACTGACTTTCATTTTCAGTCCAGGAAGGGTTTTATAAGCTTTTATAAATTCCCTCTCTGGCACCCTGCAGTTGTATACAGGATAATGAGGTAACAATAGTCATTAAACATTAAGAGAGCAACAAACAGAGGCATTAAACTCTTCAATTTATGATACATCTAAATAACCAAACTGGTACCATAAGTTTCAAGATGCCATTACGAAAAGATAACGGAAAAAGAAAAGTTACCAAGTACAATGAAGATAAGACAATCCTTTCCACTTCACAAGATACTGCTTTACAAATATCTGCTTGGAGCCAAGATTTGATGCATCAATATCATCAGCTAGTGTTGGTCTCATCTCACTATCAAGTACTTTATCAACATCATTGAGTGGACTAACCTGTAACGACAAGAGAGCTGCAAATGATGACATATTATTGGACTTCATTAGTAACATAGTTTTGCAGGTGTGAAAGAATCATACACATTCAGGACATTGCCAGCTGCAAGAAAGAGGAGCACTTAGTGGGGGAACCAAACATTTCCCGTGATATGCATAGGTGCATGTCTCACAAAATAAGAGATCATCACCATCCCCACAAGCTTGACATGAATCATTTTTCTAAAATGAAAAGGAACACAAACTTGAATTACTGCAAGAAATAACTTCAGATACATGTAAACAGGCATTCAATAATGCCCTCTGAAATATGGAAAAACAAGCAAAAGCAATTATTCAATGAACAAAAAATAAAACTGCAGGATATAGGAACTATCATTGAAGCAAAGGTCTACAGTTTATATATTTCAAAACAAGTATAAGGTTCAACCAGTAGGGTTATAATCCAGAAAGGAACAAAAAGCCGAGAAAAATCAGCTAAAGGAAAGAGAAACAGAAAAATTTCAGCATATGTTAGAACTAGACTAGTCATGTCCACATTCCTCTAGTCTGCAACCTAGGAATGTATCTCCTCACATATAACATTATTTGTTTCCAAAAACTTATATCATTTGAAATTCTGTTACAGCCTTAAGAAAAAGAGTTACTAAAATGCCAAGGTCATTTGAAGAATAATGAAGGACAAACCTATCTTGTTTGGCTTTATTTTGTTCTCCAGTAATTTAGAATCCTACAGTTAATAAGTTTTCTTAATAACTATTTTCTCGAGAGAGAAGAATCCAAATTATGTAAAGACTTTGGGTTTCGTAAGTTAGCTCACTCTAGGTTTCGTAAGTTTTACAACCAAAATTGTGAGGAAGTAACAGAACTCATGACTCCCTTCAGATGAAAAGAAAATATGTTATAAAGAGTCTCTTGAATAGAAATGAAAGAGGTTTCATTTTACTTTCACCCCAAATGCTTGATTAGGGAAAGTGAACATTAATTGCATTTCCATTCCTGGAAAACCTCTGAGATCAAGTTTTAAAGTTTTCCTCCTATTTCACCCCATTTGATAACTTCACTAGTATAGAAAATGAAATCCAACATGTTCGATACCCAAAAGAATGAAATCTTAACTACTCTAGTTGGCTTTGAGATTACATAAATATACGAACCAATAATTAAATAGATGAGGAATCTTTTGAGCTTCCCAAAACAGAATTAGTCACTTGATAAATCATAATAACATGCACGGCCACTGACTTCTAAAAAATCACAAAATCTTCTCATCTGCATGTGGAACTTCAAGAAGAAATGTACTTACATTTTTTATCTCAAGTATAACGAAGCAATTGGTCACCCTAATCTCCTCTAAGTATTAACTTGATTTCAAGACAATATCATTTAGCCCTTTTTTATGCTCAAGCACCAGTACATATGAAACTGTACCTAATTAAACTATAGATTGAATTCCAATCTAATATAGAAACCATGGAAGGCGATAGAACAAAATTAAAATTATTTTTCAACATAAATATGAATATACATAAAAAATAAATAAATAAATAAATAAAAGGAGGAGGGAAAAAGTACCGCATCAGACGTCTCCTCAATGTCCTGAGATTTCATTGACACCATAGAAGGCTCATCATCTGAATCATCAATGCCATAGAGAGGTTTACGCTCTGGTCGACTACCAAGTGTCTCCGCCAAATTCTCCATTAACTGCACATGCAAAACACAAACGAACTAAATTCATTTACAGAAGAACCTATTAGTACAATCAATTTTCGAATAAAAATGACTCTCTGCGACTTTCAAGCGTAGAGTAGAGATGGAATTGGAGCAAAGGATTGGGGCTATATTGTGTAGGGATTTTGAGTTGATATTTGCAAGAAAAATGTGGAGATGCCATTGAAAGGAGAAAGCACTTAACACGAAGCAGTTGAAACTGCAGTACACGACTTCCGTCGGGAAAAGGTGCGAGAGTGCTCTGAGTAGAATTCTGGTATGAATTTTAATTTTGATGATATGACAAGTGATGACTCTATTTATATGGAACGTTTTATTGTTGATCTTGTTTAGGAAAATAATTTGATCCTTCTTGTTGGGTAACCGTATCTGGAAATATTATAAAAAATACCTGAAAAGTTATTTTTAAAGATAAATTAATATTAAAAACTATCTATTAAGTCAAACAAAATCATAATAAAAGGTAACCATAAAATTGTTATCTCTTTCTTTAATTATAAAATTTAAATTAAATCATATTATTTACCTCTAATAAAAAATTTAACACACAAAAAATTCTCTAAATATAAATAAGATCAGACAAAATTGGATAAAAGTACCTTCCCATTTGGGACACCCGTGCCCTAAGCAAAAGAAAAAACATAAATAAACCTCTGCAAGTAAATAAACTATGAGATTAGGAGTTCTAATCCCAAATTCTCAAATATGATTCTTCTATTGATGAACCTAACTCTGAAAATCTGCATCCCAAGACCATAAATGTGTATTTCCTAGGGTGAAAATCATGCACAAGATGTTCCAACTTGTTTTTGTATTGTTTTTGGGGCTCAAAAAGAGGACAGGGTGAGGTGGGGTGGGATGGGGGGCTGTTGTATTGAACAAAAGAATATTGTACATATGCAATTTGCTCACTCATGAGCAAGTTATACATTGCCTACTATTTACATCCTTTGGATGCTGACAGCAAATGCATAAACAATACTTAACATGTCCCTATATAAAATATCCATATTTCAAGCCACATTTTTGGAAAATTACTCTGCCAAAACAAGTTCCATTGGTAGTGGTCTCCACCAAACAACCTTAGGTGGTCTGCAGTCATCACATGGACTATGCTTTCACTCAACTATCTAAAGATCACACATGTCACGGATTTCACTGTGTTCTATTTATAGAGTGAACGTCCATGACCCACAAACCACAAAGTCAGAGAATTTTGAGGGTCTTTAAACTTCCAGAGTTTTGTTCCACACAGACTCCTTCAAACCCCCAAATGTCTTGTACCTGTTCAAACTTCTTGGTTATTCAATTGAGTTCGATTCCAAACTGAAATGGCAAATATATTTCATTTAGGCTCATAATATACTTCTGCAGAGTCAACAGACATTTTCTTTTATCCCTTTTTTCTTGGACGAATCTAGCTGTTTGAAAGTCATTGTTTATATAACTTGAGCTTTCCTCTACAATCACCATCTCCCCTGCAAAATGCATTTTCAGACACGTGAATAAAGATTAGATGAATTTGCTACCAAATTAAGTAGGTACTCAGCATAGTTAAATGAATTTGCTACCAAATTAAGTAGGTACTCGGCATAGTTAAATGAGTTTGCTACCAAATTGCAATAATGTTAAAGGTAAAAGGAAAAAGAAAAAAAAAATCCATATTATCCCATCCTTTCATAACTAATAGCATTATTGTAAGTTATTCCAAGAAGACACAAGAAACAAGAATGTTTTGCAGAACCCAAGTATTGCAAATAAGGAACGAAGGTTTCTTTGTCCCATAAAATTCAAAGAATTAGTGTAGATGAAGGACAACATTGGGCAGACATTAGTATTCTTTTAGTAACTAAAAGTAACATTTATTTTAGGATTAGAATTATGTTTTTGAGTATTGCTTTGATTTAGTTTCCAACACACCTCAAGTTTCTAGTAGTCTTCTAGTTTCCAACTTATTCTAAGATTTGATCAAATAGTTTTATAATTGTATAGGTTAAGGTTTTCAACCTTCTAATTGAAGGGTCGGGTCCGCATTGCTTAGATAGATAAAACTCTAGAATAATTTATATCTTTTGTCCAGAGAAGTTCTCTCTCACAACTAAGCTAAAGCTTGGCTTCCCCTTTTCATGTCAACTATTTCACCCTGCACCAGGAACTAAAAGCTAAATGCTAACCACAACTGGAATTTCCACAAACACAAGCAGGAGTAAACATTTTCAACAATTCACCTGCATTTTGTTGAAAAGAATCCTTAGGTAAATTGCAATAGGTTAAGTGGGAACAAAAGAAGAATTACAATAAAACAACAACAAAGAAAGAAAGCCAAAAATTCTCCTACCAACAATTAACTGATCCATACAGAACTCAAAGTGAGAAAATAAACAAATTGAGAAATATTAGAAACCCATTGGTAGGAGATTGGTCAAGTGAGCTCAAAATTTGTATAAGATGCAATGCCAATGTTAATTCATAGAATTGTGCTCCTCTAACAAGAATTCATGCAGTTTAAAAGCAATATAAGCAACATCTTTGAGAAATATCGAGAGCAACAAGGGAGAAAAGAGACACCTCCAATGTCGTTCTATGGCATACCGCACCAACAGTTTCCATTGTTAATACTAATACTCAAAAGAAAGTATGGAAGTTTCCTTAAGAACTTTTTCTAGCATGGCACTCCAACAGTTTAGGGTCTAAGTAACAAGATTTAATCAATATACTGAGCAGTAAGAAACATGGTTCAGAAATGGCATCGAACTACACAACTGTAAGTTGGATACTAGAATCAGAAAATTTTCAATACAGGTTTTAACCACAAGAATTTGACAACTAAATCCTCAGATGCCATGATCCAACTTATAGCAAAACTGCATAGAATTTATATTTGGAATTTCTTCATAGTTCAGTTGGAAATATAATATCATAATGAGGGAAAAAAAAAAAATGTCAACTATATCATCACTAAGTTTAACAGGCATTTTGATTTAGTACTGAACTAGTTCAATTGGCATTGCAACCCAAACTCAGAGTAACTGAGATACAGAAGGCTTGTACCTTTTTAATATAAAGACTCCCTTTTCCTCATATTCAAATCAGGTCCCTCAAGAAAAATATCATCAGGAATAAGAATGTTTACTAATTTGTACTTTATAAATAAATATATATATATATATATATATATAAAGACGGGAAAAAATAAAAAATAAAACACCTAAATAGAAGAACAAAAAAGAAAGATAGAAGAACAGCTAACTAATAAGATAAACCAAGTATAAAATAATAAGGGAGGCATATCAAAGAAGTCGAATACCTGTAGGAAGGATTTGAATCTCAGTTATAGTATCTTTCAGCTAGAAGTGAAGAGCTAGAAGTGAAGAAAATCCCGACTGATGCAGTATCAAAGGATCTGCTGGATGTAAAAGCTTGCAGATTTGCAAGCTTCTAATATAACCTTATGAGGGTGACATACACATAACACTGCACTGATCTTCAAACATGCGATGATTTGGTTGCTTCTTTAAAAACTGCATCCACTATTGCAGCTTGCTCTTCATACTCAGCTCTGTGCAGTGCATCCAAAAGAATAACACAAGTTTTGTTGTATATTTCACAACCTTTAGACCGAATTTCTTCAAAGAGCTGATAAGCATCAATTTCTCTATTTGCATGGCTTAAACCCTCTATCACAGCATTATAACAAGCTGCATTAGGTGTACCTCCACTCAACTTAAATTTTTCAAGAAGTCTATCAGCTTCCAATATGTTTCCAGCCTTCACAAGGCCAGATATCATAGTAGTGTATGTGATTGTATTAGGTTCTAGATCTTGTTTTTGCATTTCCTGCCAAAATGCAAAGGCCTTTCTGAATTTACGAACCCTACATAAACCATTTATTATAATCGCGTAGGTTATAGAATTGGGGAGGCATTGTAAATTCTTCATAGAATTGAAACATATAAGGGCTTCATCTATCTCTTCTACCCTTACTAGTGCATCAAGTAAATAATTCCATGTGTTCACATTTGGTGTCAAACCTCTTTGCATCAATTCATCCATAATAACATATGCTTCATCAATTCTACCTGCCTTCCCAAACCCATCTATGAGACTATTAAAAGGTGACAGATTTAACTCGACTTTTAACTTTGCTTCTTCAAAAAGCATGTAAGCTTCTTCAAGCCTGTTAATCTTAGCAAGTCCATCAATTATAGAACCATAGGTAACTACAGTGGGTTCAACATTATTTAACTTCATTTCCTCCAGCAATTGATAAGCTTTATCCACCTTACCCAGTTTACAGAACCCATCAACAACGGTATTATAAGCATGTGCATCCAGAACATATCCCTTTTCCTTCATCCCATGGAAAAGTTCATCTGTTTCATGAGCATAACCTGCTTTTATTAGGCCATGCAATAAAATGGAATAACTGAGAACATCAGGGAGAATTCCCCGAGCTTTAATTTCTTCAAACAAAGCTCTGCCCTTCTCTATTTCACCAGCTTTAAAGACACAGTCCATGTAGGTATTCAGGAGGAAAAGGTCCGGAGAAACACCCTGAGAAACCATTTCAGTGTAGATCTTATGACCCTCGTCCTTCCATCCAAACTTGAAACAATTCTTAATGAGGGAAGTGTAAACAACAACATTAGGAAGTAGGTTAGAATCTATCATGCGCTCATATAGTCTATAGGCATCACCAATCCTACCATGCCTACCCAAGCCATCTATTAGAGAAGCATATGTTACTGCATTAGGGGAACACAACCGTTGACCCATTGTTTCAAAAATGGAGCAGGCTTCATCAAGTTTTTGAGCTTTACACAAACGGTCAATTATCAAATTCCCAGTCATTACATTGGGAAAAAGGCCAGCTGCCTCCATTGCATCTTGTATTTCTAAGGCTTTCTCAAAGTTGCCAGCCCTGAGAAGCATGTCTATGAGAATATTATAAGTTGAGAGGTTGGGAAATGCACCTTTTTTCATCTCCTCAAAGGTCCTTAATGCCTCACTCAATCTCCCATTCTTCCCAAGACAAATTATAAGACTATTGTAAGTCATCACACTTGGTATAGACCCCCTCGATTTTTGCCTCTCAAACAACTTACATGCTTCATCAATTTTCCCAGCTGATCCATATCCTGTGATCATAGTAGTGTAGACATGTGGACATGTAATTGGCCTGTTTAGCTCCATCTGCTCAAATAGTAGCATGGCTTCATCCAGTCTCTTAGCTTTGCAAAGAGCTCCTATCATGCCAGTATAACTAAAATCATCAGGAAAAAGACCATGAGATTGGATCTCATGAAAGAATTTCCAAGCTATATCCACTTTACCAATTTTCCCAAAACTGTATATACAGACATTGTAAAAGACAATATCTGCATCACAGCAGTTGCTTTTCATCTCATCCAATAAAGAGAGCATAGCATCAACCCTACCCTCCTTTGCAAGCGCCCGAATGAGAGTCGTGTATAAATGTGTGCTTACTTTATAGCCAACTTCTTGCATCTGATTAAAAAGGATGAGCATGAGGTCACTCTCATGAACTGAAGAAAGAGCACCTATTAAAGTTGTGTATGCAGAAAATGCTGGCCGAAACTTATACTTTCTCATAGTTAGAAGAAAATTGAATGCTTCTTGTAGTTTGTGATTCTCAACACAGCTAACAATCAACTGAATACAAGTACTATTAGACGGGCCAAATCCAGCTAGACCCATTTGTTCCAAAATCTTGTTTGCAAAGTCAAAATTGTTACAGCTGACCATCACTCTGAGAAGTGCATTATATGCCTCTGGACAATATACTTGGCCTGCTTTTTTCCATGCCCAGTGAAAAAAGTCCACTGCTTGATTCACATCCTTTAACTTATTTAAGACTCCTAAAACCAATTTTACTTCTGGTTTTAATAAATCAAGGATGGATAAAGCATTCTCTACAGATTGTCTTGAAGATTTATTTTTTAAGATCTGACAAATATTATGAACCTTCTCTCTGTTGCTGTCCAGATTCCTCAAATTTTCTAGATTCTTCGAACACAGAACAGCTTTTCCCTCTAGATTGGGAAGTCCATTTCTCAAGAAGGAGAACCTCTTGCACAATTCAAATTTGCGAGCACATCTTGGGTCCGACTGAAGTATAGATCCTGCAAGAAAAGATAACCAACAATAGCAACTTCATTTGGGTAAGATAAAGATTGGGAGACTGGAAATACCCTGTTTGAATACTAGTCAATTACACACCATATGCATAGACTAATCAGTGCAGTGATACTTTCTAAATTCATCTTTTGTTACTAGCATTGTCCCCTTTTTATGAGTAAATGGAAACAAAAAAATGAACTATTAGTCGAGTGACTGATTTACCAAAGACAGAATTAAGATTTACTTTCAATTTAACTGCATTTAACTACCACATTACCTCGGTTTATTAATACTATCTTCATCTTCATGTCTGAGCTGCTACCAACTGATTTATCATCCAAATCTGGATAAGGAATAATTTTGTATTTATTTATATTATTAGAAACACAAAATAAGTACAAAACACTCTTAAATTAAAGTTTACCAGAAAATCTATGAAAAACACCAAACTGAGTATCTGAAATCAGAAAACCAAGGCAGACTTCTCCCTATTCCCAACACAAGCATGCAGTGCGCTGTAAAGAATTTTCTTTGTTTCATCATTGTTCTGTTTCAAGCAGAATTCCCAGGTTTCTGTTCAAGAATAGCATATAAATCTTCAGAAGAAAATCTAATTTATTAATAAAACAAATCGGCTTATCTACTTTAGCATTTATTATTATTAAAAAAATTTAATAAAAGAAAATACAATTTATAACCACCAATTCCAAGCTTTACTATACAACAGTTCATATTTTCCAATTTTTCCTTAAAATAACTTATCAAATCTAAGCAATCAATTTGCAAAGCGAGGAGAAAATGCAAACAAGAAGAAAGGAGATAATAGAATTTGCAGTCAAGGAATCATATATAAGTATTAAAATCCAAAATACGGATTCTCTATTTGGACATTAGAGTTATCGACTTACAGTCTTTCGTCGGCGGAAGAGCCGGAGAGAGCGCGGCGGAAGGCAGTCAGGTCAATCAAAGAAGAAGAAGCTTTCACCTATTGAGTGGAATCAAAACTAGAAATTAAAAATAAATGTACGAAGCTTTGTAATCGAACAAAAATTCTGCTTCCTTACCCAGATTCTTGGCAAATCTACTCAGTCGAACGGAGTTACCTCGACGTTGAAGATCAATTTCTGAAAAATAAAATAAATAATAATAAAAAACGTAACTCTTGTTTGGAATTTATTCAGTAGAAATTCTTCAAAGTTTCTTACTTTATAAATAAATAAATTATTCTAATAACACTTAACTTTTCAAAAATTTAATTTTTGTATCTGTATTTATTTTTACTTTGAACTGACACTTGAAATATAAATATCATCTTCTTTGCCCTTTCAAAATTTCCGTCAAATTTTATTTTTCATCTAATTTATAGGAGCATTTTCGTCTTTTTCATAATTATGAGTATTTTTTAATTATTAAAGTTTTATTTTTAAAAATAATTTTGTCATTTTACTTTATTATTAAAAATTTAAAAATTATTTTTTTAATCTTAAGAATTTAATCTTACAATCACGCGTGTAACTAAACGATATCTACCTACTAGAACAATTATAAATATATAAATTTGTTTGAAACTTATTTTTATATTGTAATTACAAAAATATAAATATATATTTTATATTGTGATTACATTTTATATTTTAAAATAAATTATATTAAATATAAACATTCTAAAAAAAATATTATCAAATGACACAATTCAAACCACAAGTTTTTATTTTTGTCACATTTCTCAAACCTTGCACTAAAGTTGTTTTTCAACTCTTTTGTTTCGAATTCGTGTACAATATGAATTTCGAGGTGTTTTTTTATACAATGTCATTACTGACACTAATAATATAATAATGTCATTGTAAAAAAACTTAAAATTTGTATTTTGCAACGAATTCAAAGTTAAAAAAAATTCAAGATTTGAGGAAGGGAATGACTAGGAAGACATGGTTTAAATTGTGTTGTTTCGATCATATTTTTTCAAAATCTTTATATTGTGTTGTTTCGATCATATTTTTTCAGAATCTTTATATTTAATATAACTTTCAAATAATATAAATTTTTGTATTTGCCCAAATAGTAAATATTTATTTATTGTTTATACGGTTGTGGTTCAAATCTAGGGGTTAGACAAATATAATTACGTTAAATTTATTTTAGCATCATCTATAAGTTTTATATAAATTAACATGCTAATAGTTGTTTCAGTGGATTAATATAATTTTGTCAAGACGAAAATACCCTAAGAATTGATGATGAAAATAAAGAGTGACGGAAATTTTGAACGAAAAGGTAAAAAAAAGTGATATTTTATAATTCAAGTGTGAATTCAAAACAAAAATAAATACAAGTGCAAAACTGAATTTTTGAAAATTTCAAGTGTTAGTAAAATAATTTACTCTATTTTATAAATTACAAAAAGAAATATATAAAATAAAATAAATAAATAATATAAAAAGAGTTCCTTCTTTAAATAATGTATGTCCTTTAAGAAGAAAAAAATCGACTCTAAAAAATTTGTAGTTGAATTTTAACCATCTTATTTATAATTGGGTAAATTATTCTACTAACACTTAAACTTTTCAAAAATTCAGCTTTTGCACCTGTATTTATTTTTGCTTTGAGCTGACACTTGAACTATAAAATATCACCTCCTTTGCCCTTCCGTCCAAAATTTCCGTTAGACTTCATTTTTCATCCAATTCTTAGGGCATTTTCGTCTTTTAAAATTATTAATTTTAAAATTATTAAGGTTTTATTTTTAGGGATAATTTTGTCTTTTCATAAAATTTTAAAAATTTTGAAAAATCTTTTTAAATTGGAGGGATTCGATCCCTCAACCACACAAATAACAAAATTATATTAACCCATTGGGGCAACTATTAACACTTATATTTTATATTGCATACTAGATGATGCCAAAATAATTTAACATAATTATATTTGTGAATCCTAAATTTGAAACACAACGGTATAAACAATAAATAAGCATTTACTATTTGGACAAATACAAAAATTTATATTATTTGAAAATTATATTAAATATAAAGATTCTGAAAAAATATTATCCAAACAACACAATTTAAACCAATTGACTTCGTAGTCATTCCCTTTCTCAAACCTTAAATTTATTTATTTTTAAACTTTGAATTCGTTGTAGAATACAAATTTGATGTTTTTTTACAGTGACATTATTACATTATTAGTGTCAGCAATGACATTGTATAAAAAAAACATATCGAAATTCATGTGTTTGCGACGAATTTGAAACAAAAAAGTTAAAGAAGAACTTCAGTGCAAGATTTGAGAAGAAGTGTGATAATAACAAAAACTTGTGGTTTGAATTGTGTCATTTGATAATATTTTTTTGAGAATATTTATATTTAATATAATTTATATTTAAAATATAGAAAATAGTCGTAATATAAAATGCGTATTTATTATTTTCGTAATTATAATATAAAATATAAGTTCCAAATAATTTTATATATTTATGATTGTCCCAGTGGCTAAATATAGTTTATTTAGGTGTATGGTTTTATGATCAAATCATTGAGATTACAAAAAAAATTATTTTTCAGATTTTTAATAATAAAGTGAAATGAAAAAATTATCCTTGAAAAAAACTATATTAATTAAAAAATGTTCATAATTGTAAAAAGACGAAAATGCACATAAAGTAAATGACAAAATTACACTTAAAAATAAAATCATAATAATTAAAAAATACTCATAATTATAAAAGACAAAAATGCCCCTAAGAATTGGATGAAAAATGAAGTCTGACAGAATTTTTGGACAGAAGGGCAAAGCATGTGATATTTTATAGTTCAAGTGTCAGTTCAAAGCAAAAATAAATACAGGTGCAAAAGCGAGATTTTTGAAAAGTTCAAATGTTAGTAGATAATTTACCCTTTATAATTTTAAAAGATTATAAAATTATAAATTTAAGATACATTAGAAATAAAAAATTTAATTAATTCTGCACTGATAATATTTAATGATTTTCATTTGAAAACATCAAATTTATTGTCAAATTACAATATGGAAAAAAGAAAAAAAAAAAGAGAGAAGAAAGAAAAAAAAGTTTACACTTGGTAACCCAAGGATGCATCCAAGGCTCTACTTCCATGGTTGTTGTCCACTTCAATGGAAGAACAACCATCATCTTTCACTTCTGTAAACTCTCTTTTATAAACATACTTTTTCGATGCCCAAAAGAAAACCAACAGATTCAAAGTAGATATAAACAAAAGAAATCCATAATAATAATCCAAATGAGATTCATTCAAATTATTCCCAATCCAACTTTTCCCTTTTCCTCTTCCTGTAATCTTATCCACCATTGTTACCAAAAAGCTATTCAAAAAGTTCCCGACTCCAATTCCGCTCGTGAAAAACGTCGTACCTATACTCTGCATATCTTCAGGGGATTGATCGTAGAAAAACTCCAACAATCCAATTGCGTTGAAAACATCCGCAATCCCTAACAGAACATATTGAGGAAGTAAATTGAAAATCGTCATCGGTACGATTTCCTTAGATCCGCGAATATGGTGAAGTTCGATGACGTGCATTCTTCTCACTTCCACTGCGTAGGCGACGGCGATGGCGAGAATTTGAATTACGAGTCCGATTCCGAGCCGCTGTAACAGAGTAATTCCTCTTGGATTTCCTGTTTTCTTCCGCATTATTGGTACGAAATACCTGTCGTACATTGGTACTGTGAGGAGCATTGAGAGTGTGACGAAGCTGCCCAGTGATGCTGCCGGGATTTGGAAATTGCCGCCTAAATGTCTGTCTAAGGTAGTCCCCTGTTTTACGAATAGTGTGTTTACTTGTGCCCAAATTGTGCTTGGAATTAGGGTTGCTAACCAAATCATGGCCATTCCTAGAAGTAATTTTGATCCTTCCACTTGAGTTACTGTACATGGTTGCTTACAACCTTGCTCTTGTTTAATTGCAGCCTTGTCCAAAAACCTGATAGATTTATTATACAAACAAGAAGAAAACATTCAAAAAATATAGCCCTTATTTTACTAAATTTGGACCATTATAAACAATTTTTTTTAGTAATTTGGTATGCTCATGAAAGGAATCTACAAAGAGACTATGAATATCCGATGTGGGACTTGCTCCCAACAATCCTACATTCAAATGACTCCTGAGCAAAACACCATAATCACTAGTTAATTACATTGAGGTTTCTTTCACATTCCATCTACATAGTTTTGTTTTTTGGTATGTTCTAAATAAAGTTTCTAATTTCACTTACATAGTTTTATTTTTGGGTACCTTCTAAACAGATTTTATATATTAATAAGAATGTAAAATTCTTATATGCAGACAACTCTAATATCAATCTTTTTTAACTTAAATTGATATTTCTAACAATTGAAATAAAAACTTCATCTCATCCAAAAAAAAAAATTTACCTGACTTTATAAAAATGTTACTCACAATTAAGATTCATATGTTAACCTAAGAATTCATATGTTAGGTATATATTGTGTGTGTGTGGTTGATATTGTTTACTTTAATGGTGGATTTTCTTATGCCAACTACTACCCAAATTAAATCAATGGCTGACTCACCATCATGTTTAATTTTGTGGTGTTGGTGGGTAGTGGGGGAACCTTTGTAATCTCTTTTAGGTTAAATGAGTCTTCACATCTACACCCCTAATATATCAAAAATCTATATATGTGTATATATATATATATATATATATATATATATGTATGTATACATGTATATTTATATATGTATATATGTATATATAATATATTGGCTGTTCTAAACATTTATTATGACAATCAAATAAAAGAAAGGTCCCCACTCCCATCATAGAATGTCTTTTCCATTTTATTTTTATTTTCTGATTTCTATTTGTTTTTTAATTTAATATTTTTATTGATTAATTGACACAAATAGATAAAACAAATTCTAAATATATATCAACAAATTTCTCAAAATTTTTATTTTTGTGAAAGGTCATGAGAGTTAAACTTTTAAAATAATTTATCACTTTTTAATATATATAAATGAAACGCTTAATGAATTAAGAAAATATAAGTAGGAATATAATAGAAAACTGACCTGAATATTCTGGAGTGGTGAATTTGCCGTTTTCCGGTAGTGACATAATACTGATGATCATGTTCATGTAGGTTATCATAAACCGCCGGAAAAGCAGGCAATTGAAGTTTCCGGTTAGCAAACGCGGTAACAATAACTCGAAACAAGTCAGCAGCTGGAGTAGCCGTTTTATTAACTTTATGTCTATAAAACGGCGTACCAATATAAAATATAAAGAGTGATAAAATAAGTCCAACCGCCGGAATTCCATACCCTAAACCCCAACCAAGATTTTCTTGAATATAAACAAGACATAACGTGGCAAAAAGTGCACCGGTGAATGCACTGAACATCCACCAATTAAAGAAAGAATCTTTGAGCTTTTTCTCACTTGGGTTGAAATCGTCGAATTGGTCTGCACCGAATGTGGATATGTTTGGTTTTGTCCCGCCGGCGCCGATGGCTATTATATATAGAGATGCGTAGAAAAATGTTACTTGTGAAGCTGAAGCTTTCCGGCATACTCCGTCTAGGCATGTTGGTTTCAAATACTTAACCGATACAGCCAGAGTTAGCAGCACCATTCCCTGTTTTTGTTGATGTTCATATCATATCATCATCATCATCCATGCATGCATGCATATTAATGTTACATATATACAAACACACACACACACATATATATATATATATATAATATTGCTTATGTTTTGAATGCTTTATTATATCAATATTTTCTTATTTAAATATTTGTTATTATATTAGATAATTTAAATTATCGATTATCTGTTAATTTATTTAATCATTTTTCTAAATTATAGAATTATTAAATGAAATAATATATTAACACTACATTTTATATATATATATATATATATATATACACGGGGTGCATGTTTAAAGGGAACAAAGTGGTGAACAAATAGAATAATTAATTAATTAGTAATGATTGAATTAATTAAAAAAAGAAAGTAGATTAATTAATTATCATAATTAGCATCAATGGGTTGGTGAAGTGGTGAAGGCAAATATAAGCCACAAGAGTTGGAGTGGAGAGGAGTGGTTTTTGTTTTTGTTTTATATATATATATTGTGGTATGGGTGGTATTGGCACAAAAAAGATACGGTTTGGCCTTTCTCTATATAGATATGATTGAAGTTGAAGGTCTCCATCGATTGGACCGGTTTCTTTTCCAGAAGATTCAAACTTTTTTTTTAGAATACATATCTTTTTTACTTAAAACAAATATTTTAATTCATAATTCGAATTTATAATATTTTAAAATTATAAATAAAAAAATTAAAAAAAAAAAGTATTATTAATTAAATTAAAAATTTTGATTTCAGAAAAAATATATAGCAAATCAAACAAAAGGGTGGGAAGAATGAAAAAAAAAAGAAAAAGAAAAAGTGTTACGTGTGAAATGAACTTATAATTATAATTATAATTATAATTGAGATTATTTTGTAAAACTTTTTATTTTATTGAGAATTATATAGTAAACTAAGAAAAGAAAAGGTAGAGAATTGAAAAAGAGAATGTTGGAGTCTCAAATGTGAGAGAAAAAATATTTATGATTCTGAGTTTATGAGTTTTTAGAAGATTATTGTCAATTGAATTAGATATTTTTATTTTTATTTTTTTGTTTCTATAGCAAATCAAGTAAAAGGGAGTGGGAAAAAAAAAAGAAAAGAGGATGTGTGGTGTGGAATGAAATGAAAGAAAAATCACTGACTCAGAACTTATAATTTTTTTATAGATAAATAAGATTATTATTAGATAAAAAGAAGATGAGAAGAATGAAAAATGCGAATTTGAATTTAAATTTGTGATTTTTATAAATGAGATTATTATTAATTAAGTTATACTTTTTTCATTCAGAAAAAAAAAAAAAATAGTAAATGAGGCAAAAAGAGGGGTAGAGTAGTTACCATAACATAGATTAAAGAAGAGATAGTGAATGTCCAAAAACGACCCAAATAAGAATCAGCAATGTAGGCACCAAGAATTGGTGTAATCCAAACAGAACCTGACCAATTATTGACATTCCTTACTGAAGAAACTGTGTCTTCATGAAGTTGTGTTGTCAAATAAACCACCAAATTTGAAGCTATTCCATAAAAAGCCATTCTTTCAAAAGCTTCATATCCTGTCCTCCCCAATTCATCATAAAAATTAAATCAAAATCCAAAACGCTTTATAAATATATATATATATATATAAACAACTTACCAACAAGAAAAGCACAAGCTTTCCATTTGCCTGTTTTTTGAGCAAGAACAGGTTGACCATGGAGATCAACAGTGCCATCTTGTGTGTAACCTTTGGATTCCATGAAAGAGAGATTTAGAGAGAGAAAGAGAAGGGTGTGTGTGTGTGTTAGCTTAGTAAAGAAAGGGTTAGAGAGGGAGAGAAGTTGGTTGGCTTTTATAAACAAGGGGGAGCTGTTTTGGCTTATGGGATGACCACCAAAGCACTGTTCAACATAAAGATACCCACACTATAATACACTATATAATAAATATATATATATATATATATATATATAGCGGTAGCCAAAATAAATGATAGATTTAGTATAACGAAAAATATAACAAGATTTAAAAGTTTATCTTAAATAAAGAATTGAATTTTATAAATAAAATTCGAGTTGAATAGTTTAAATGAGTAATGTATAAATTGATAAAATTTTACTTAACTAAGAAATTGAATTGACGCAATACGGATTGAATAATTTATTAACTCAAAAAATGAGATAATATATATATATATATTATAGTAGATTATGTTCTTGACAAGGGAAGAACTAAATAATTTATGGTTAAATTCATAATAGTAATACAAGCTTTATCATTTATGTCAAATTATTTTAAATTCTACCTCTTAAATTATATTCATTTTCATATACATATACATACATATATATATATATATATTATATATATATATATATGTATGTTGTATTTTCCCATAAACTTAAAAAATCTATTAACCATTGTTTAATTTCATCTCAATTCTCAATCCCATTAGTTAGATTAGTTAAACATTACTCAAAACTCAACCAGACAGTCTTTGTAGCCGACATTTAAGTGCGCATTTCACTTGGTTCTTGCATTTTCTTTTTCTTCCCTTCTAAATACATACATACATACATACATATATATATATATATATATATATATATATATATATATATATGTATATTATATAGAGAGAGAGAATCACATAAAAGATCAATGGCATATCAAGCAAGGACATCCAAAATATGATTTAGGTGTTGACTTTCTTTCCATAGTTTAAGATATTATCCTTTTAATTCAGATATCTTTTCTATTATTCTTTTAAAAATGTACATATACATATACATACATACATACATATATATATATATTACATATATATTATATACATACGTACATATATATATATATATATATATATACATACATATATATATATACATACGTACATATATATATATATATATATATATACATACATATATATATTTCATAATGTCCACTTTCACCTACTTTCCAACATTTACCTCTTAAATGGAAAATTGATTAATTTTGCCCATATTTCATTAAAAAAAGTTTATACAATTTATTCTATATTGTAAATAGAACAATCGTAACAAAGATACTTTAAATTTTTATTTATTTTATATAAATTTTACGGATTTAAAATCTCTTAGGCAATTGATAAATAAAAACAACAAAATAATGATATTATTAAAATTTTGATTTCATTTTTAAGTGTATTTTACCAATTAAAAATATGTTATTAAATAATATTTTTTCAAATAATCATTAAAAAATCTCTTAAACTAACAATATGATTTTTTTTTTAACTCATAACAATTCCTATATAAAATATAAATATAACATATTTACTTAATAATTATTTCTTTAAATCTTAACTTAATATAAAAAAATACATTATAATTTAAATCACCCACCAATCCTTATGAGTCATATATATATATATATATATATATAACCACACGTTAAGTTTGAAAACAAAATCGTCCTTTGACTATCATTGCTCTCTCTTGAGCTGATTAAGAACGGTGCAACCAACCAACCAATCAGATGCCACCAATTTAAGTGGAAATTTATAATCATAATGACCTAATAATGAAATACACCAATAACTCGTCGAGATTTCAATTTTTCATAAATAAAATTTTGAATTTAAATTTGTTTAAAGAAAAGTAAGTATTTAAAAAAAAAAAATTCTTAAAAACGAGTTTAATATAATTCAATTTTAAAACGGTCAACACCTAAAATAACTATATACAAAAATATAAAATTGCTATTTTTTAAAAAAAAATTTAAAAATATTATTCAGGTGATAATATATTCACTTATATAATTATAGAAGATTTTTTTTTTCCTGAACGTAATTATAGAAGATTATATCATGCATGAAAATTATATTATATTTATAATAATAATAAAATTATATTAAAAAATATTATATATATATATATATATATATATAATTTTTTTACACAATTATTATTATTATTCTTATTTATCAATCTATCCATTATTCCATGTCATGGAGTTGGATTTTTCTCTATTCAAATTACACTCGTATAATTTAATTTTTATTTGAATTTTTTTGTCAAATCTTTCTCTCTTACGTGACAAAGTATTTTTAAATTAATAAAAAATTCAAGTATTAAAATCAGAAAATAAGAATAATAACATACTTTTTATAGAATAATCACATACTACATCTTTATAAGTGCAGATATCAAAATATTTATTTTATTATCAAAATATGTATATTTCAAGCTGAAAGAGCTTAATTTCATATTCGTGCAAGATCTTGAGTTCAAACTTTGTTTATATGATGTAAGAAGAATTTTCCCTCAATAGGAATCTGACGTAGCTTTAATCTAATTTAGTTGGATTTAAAATAGTTACCGAATACAAATAAATTACTATATATATATAATATATATATATATATATACCAACTTACAATAAATATTTGTGCAACATTCACAAAACTCACAACTCTTTGGGGTATTTTTTGCATAAATTTTGTGTTATTGTTCTTAACCACGTAAAGGAAGATTTTTTTATTAACAAGTGGTGGTGCATGGTGAAAGCGAAGGATAAAAGTAAAGGGTAGCCTTCATGGTTTGGTCGTGATAATATATATATATATTTATTACCCTTTTCTTTTTTCACATTTCTCAAATTAACCATTTCTTCCTTTCAAATTAATCTTCAACCAAAGTTTTTACCACTAGAGTGGTGTAGAGGTTTAAGAAAGAGTCAAAAATATTATATATATATATATAAAGTTATTACGGAAAACAAAATATAAAAATTAATGTATTTTTAGAAAATATTATTAAAAGATATAAAATAATCGATAAGTTTACGTTATAATATATTTATCATAGGAATATATGAATGAATGAACAAACTTTATAAATGAACATTACTTTTCTAATATAACAAGTTATTTTATATATATATATATATATATATATAATTTTTTTTTCTCTTCCTCAAAAATCTTATCATCAATTATATGTTATCCCCTTTAAGTTAAGGTAAGGAGCATTTATCTTAATTACATATGAATAAACACTTTGAATGATCATCAATTTTTGTTTTGTAATTTGTCATTTCAACCACATATGATTAAAGAATTTTTTTAGGGTTGATTGTGACGAGGGGTTTATAAAGTCAAATAAAAAACAAAAACAAAAAGGAGTAGTGATTTTCCTTGTCCATTAATGGACCCCAAAAATTAATTTTTCAATCAAGTACAATATGAATAATATTATGCTTGGATTTCTCATCTATTCTAAGAACAATCGGTGTGGTATTGATATATACATATATCTTTTTTGACTTGTTTAAAGATTTGTTATCATATATACATATATATATATATATATATATGGGGCTTTAATTTGTTGTGAAAATAGCTCATCCAAATCTCTCTTGGCCACCAATGGTATAACAACTTGACTTGCCCTTGATGTACCCCTCTTAGTTGTTAAATGTATATATATTATATATATTATATATATATATATATATATATATATATATATATATGTACATATTAGTTAAATCCTTGTATTATTAAAATATCTCGGTTTATTCTTTCACTGTTAAATTTTATTATATCACTTTTTCAATGAGTTTAGATTAACACGTATAAAAATAATAATTTTTAAATTAGATAACAATATTTGATTTCTTTTCTTAATAAGATCTCAAATTTGAACTTATAAATGAAAAATTAAATGTAGAAGTAACTTTTTTTTTTAATTTGAGGTGTTTTTATGTTTAATATATTTCAAATTTATAACTTTTAATAGTCATAATTAAAATACACATTCTTAATTTAAATAACTTTTTATACCCTTTAAATAAAATAAGAAAAGGAAAAATTTGTTGGCATGGAGTTAGGACAAGAAGGAAACCTAGGATTACAAATTTGACCATCTTCTTCTTACTCATCATTTCTATCTCTGATTCTTTCTGCGGAGATTTTCCACCACTGCTTCTTCATGTGGTGTAAAGCTTCCAATTTGACTTGGTTTCAATGTACCTACATTCATTTCTTAAATAATAATAATACAAAATTTATATAATTTTTCGAGTATGATTGTTACAGTAGTATTAAAGTTATTATTTTATATAATATTTACAATACTATACGAAAAATTCTTATGATTCATCCATCTTGTTAGAATTTTTTTTTAAAAAAATCTAAAAATTAGGATTTATATTTTAGGGTACGATGTGTTTTGAATGGAAAAATTAGGATTTATATTTTAGGGTACGATGTGTTTTGAATGGAAAAATTAGGATTTATATTTTAGGGTACGATGTGTTTTGAATGGAAAAATTAGGATTTATATTTTAGGGTACGATGTGTTTTGAATGGAAAAATTAGGGTTTATATTTTAGGGTACGATGTGTTTTGAATGGAAAAATTATGATTTATATTTTAGGGTACGATGTGTTTTGAATGGAAAAATTATGATTTATATTTTAGGGTACGATGTGTTTTGAATGGAAAAATTATGATTTATATTTTAGGGTACGATGTGTTTTGAATGGAAAAATTAGGGTTTATATTTTAGGGTACGATGTATTTTGAATAGAAAAATTATGATTTATATTTTAGGGTACGATGTGTTTTAAATGGATGTCAATTGTAAGAGAACACTTTTAAATTAATTCACATATAAATTAATATTTGTTCCAACCGGATTGATCTTTTATGGAAAAATGTTCTGGCTCGAAATTTTAAGTTAATCCATATTTAAATTAATTCTTATTCTAACTGGATTAATTTTTTACGAAAAAATGTTTTGACTCAAAAAGTTAAAGATTAAATTCTTACTTACTAACTCATATAGATCTTATTATTTTTTCTTTTCATTATATCATTATCTTTAATAATTTCATAACACATTTTAGTACACTCTCACCAAACAAACATGGAAGTCTTGATAAGATCAGGTAAATTAGTATTTGGTATCATTGCACCCAATGTTCTAAATAGTACTAAGTGTCTAAGCATAATATATGTATATATATATATATATATATATATTGTACGTATTTCTTGTCATTTCTTTTCCTTTTTTTCTTAAATGAGTCAGAATTCTTATCCGATCATCGAATGGATCATAGATATTTTTTGTCATGTTAGAAATTAATTCACAAAGAGATTGACCATAACCAGTGACGGGGGGTTATGTTTGTGTATATATATATATATATGTATATGTATGTATGTATATATAAAAGACCAAATAAAAGAACCTCGACGATGCCAGTTCTGCGACTTAAATATGATTCCTTTGCCGTCCCCAGAAAGAACCTAGCATGGCATCCAGGGCAGTTCCATTAGAAGAAAAAAAGTGACAGGACAAGCATTTATATAACTTTCCTTAGGGATTTCCTAGTCATCCAACTAATTCAGTTGACAACCTTGTGTAGCTAGGTCCATAACCTAAGGTCTCATATTAATTTTTCTTTTTTTTGGTAATAAATTTCGGGAGTTACTTCAAAAATCGAGTATTTGAATTCATCCCTTAGACTATTTTTATAGGATAATTATTCTAATATTTATTTTTCTATTCACCAAGATTCGAACTTTATAACTAAATGTTTTAGACAAACGAGTGTGTCTGTAAGCTAGCAATAATTTAAGAACTAGTTAATGTTGCACTCTACTCAACTTGAACGGAGATTATTATTCTGGATAAAGTGCGACTTAGTAATAGTTTATTATGAGAGAAAACAAACCCTAAAATTTAGACAAGTTAGTAAGAAGCCTTCTTAACTCAAATAAATAATTTCACTATCCAATTTGATTAGGGATTAATATGTATAAAACACGACTCATAGTTGAATCAATAAGCGTGTTTGTTATGAGCTATGAGAAATTGAGTACCAATTACGAGGGAAAGCAAATTCTAGGGTACATGTAAACTGGTCAAGACTCTACTAACTTAAACGAAATTACACTCTACTCTACTTGAATGGTACTTAATGAGTGTGTTGGCAAGCTAGCAATAATTTAATGCCAATTAATTGTGAGGAATATCAAAACCTAGGGTGTGTATAAACTCGCAAGGAACCTCTTTTAGTTTAAATCAACTTGTGATTCTATTTACTCGAATAAGAATTAATTTAAATAGATGTGTAATTTAAAAATGTCGTTTATAAGTGAAAATATATACTCATAACAATTTACAAGAAAAATTTGATTATGCTTATAACACAAATACACACACACATACACACACATATATATATATATATATAATTAGTACAAATTCGAATTCACAACCTCGCGTAAACAAATAAGATATTTATTACTAACTCACTTGCATATTGAATTACCACGGAAAGCATAAGGAAATGGTTTTTTTGATGATGAATTTCTAAGAAGGTCTTTTGGCAATAAATGCATTCCAATAGGTTGTTAGCAATTTGCTTTGGTTCAGTCCCTTTCTGAGGATTGGCCCTCCCTACAGCTAGCTATGTTCTTGGAAGTAGCCCTTACATACAAAAACTGCATTCTTTTTTTGTTTCAGCAATGTGTTGCACATTGTCTTCTTGTATTCCTTTCAACAACCCCGTAATAATAAAAGGAATAATTCTACGTAATGAGAAAATATATTGTGAATATTACATAAAATTACATATTCGACACTTATTATAAGCGTCATTTCAAGAGTTAAGATAATGTCTTCTCCTGAATAAGAGTTGAATGTTGCAGATATAATTTGGACCAAAACGGAATTGCATTAGTCGGAATCGATGATCTGAATAACATAAAAAAATTCTTTCAAGAAATCATTGAGTAATAAAGTAGGCGACTCTTGCTAGAAAGATTAAAAAAGTATGGAGTAGTAACAATCAGTTTATTAATTATTTGACCAAAGATACATGGCTATTCCAATTAATATCATTACCCGTTTTTGGTAGCTCAAAGCCCATTTTGGGAGGACCGCACAAAATAATGCATTCATATACATATACATATATATACACACACACACACACATATATATATATATATATATATCATAAAACCATTCTCACCATCCACCAAAGCTACATTGTTTTGAATGATCAGTTCAATCTCCATTGATGTGAATACCGAGTTCTTAGCTAGAAGTGCTTCATTCAACTCCATTCGAGCATGTTCCTCCATGTAGCATTGAATTCCATTTACAAATTGGCCACTTTCATTCTCAATCTTCAAATTATATATATATATATATATAACGTTATCAGAAATATAAATATTTAGTAACGCTCGAGAAAAAAGAAATAAAAAAATACTTTATAAATTGTCATATCATATATCAGTCGACTGATTTTGAAAAGAATTTTTACAATTCCGAGATTTTCTTTTAGGTATTCAATTTTTTTCACCTTGGTAGACTCTATTTCCAAAAGCAAAGTTGGAATCAACAAGAAAAAACTATTTGAAACCATGGCATTCTCCATGTATTCATCAAACTTTGGCACATATCCTTTGAAATCATAAGCATAAGATTTTACCAATTCACAATTTCCATCTTTGAATTTGTAGAATACATTTATTTTACATACATAATTCACGCGTACAAAAAAGACGTTACTTTTCAAATTTTTCGAAAATAAAATCACAAATATTCTAACAGTTAAATTTAATTGTAAATGAATTACATACCTGGAAAATTGTCTGAAGATACAAAACAAGAGAGCCATGGTGTGTAAATCCAAGTCTTCCATCGACTTCAAGCCATCCTCCATGATTGCCTCGGAAATTCTATCTAATTGTTTGTTAATCTCTTCCTTAAAGTGATATGATAAACCAACGCGTTCGAGAATGTCTATCAAAACAATTATGTTTGTAGTTGTATTATCCGTTGTATTAGTAAGCATGATTTTGCCTTCTTCTTTCAACCTTTCGATTTCAGCATCAACTTCTTCCCTCTGCAATTTTATATAGCGACAAATTAGAGATTTATATAAAAATTAAAGTCTATTTTTTAATTAAAAGATATATATAGAAAAAAAATAATAAATTACCCAATCAATGAATGGATATCCATCATCAACATCTAAAGCCCTTGTTTTGAAAAAAATTTCGGTAGCCTTCACTTCAATTTTTCCTTGAAAGTCAAACCGTTTCTTCAAAACCTTCAAGAATTATCCAAAAATAAACATGTTAATTAAAGAAATTGTATATGTATAAATATACCCTCACATCATCAAATATCTCAAACAACTCACATACAACGTACCACCATATTTAATTAAATATCATCGCAACATAAAATATCTAAAAAACTCATAACACAAAAAGCTCACATATTATAGGCAATGGTAGATAAATACCTCTCTAAGAAGAGAGATGAGGCATAACGAAATACACACATTAAAAGCGAGAGAGAGAACAAGAGAGAGAAAATACACCAAGAACAGAGTGATATCTCCAAGAAAGAACACATCGAAAATAACGAAGCACCTTCAAGAGAGAGACACATTCCAGGAGAAAGGAAGAACAAAGAAAAGGAAATTAGAGTAGTCAAAGTGAGGCCACATCAAGAAGAAATCATATATAGCAAAGGATTGGAAGAAAGAAAGAGGGAAAAAAAAAGTAGTAAAGAATTTATGTGAGACTACTTGCATATCTTACTCAATGGTGAAGGTCTTATCTATAACTTTTTAATATAAAATTATTAGGGTATGAGCATTTAGGAATTTGAGTTAAATTTTTTTTTCTTTTCTTTATTTTAAGTTAATATTACTTTTTTTTCAAAGGTTATGAAATATTTTAAATAAATTTAAATTAAGAGAAAAACATCTTTAAATCAATTCATATTCAAATTAATTCTTGTTTAGACTGACTGACTAGTTCTTTATAAATAAAATTTTAGACTAAATTTTTAACTTTATTTAAATCATGAGAATATGAAAATTTCTTATTGTATTATATATTTTTTGATTATTTTAACTAATTTAAATATATATATATATATATATATATATATGCGTGTATGTAACTTAACTCTGAATCCAAATTTAATCAAAACCATGATGACTTTCAATATTATTTAACTCTAAAAATTTACACATTAAAGACTAATTTTATTCGGTTAAAACAAACATAAAAGCATAGAATGGTAGATTAACCTACCATTCCAATTCACTCTTAAGTTCCCTAATGATTATCCAGAATTTGAAGTGCCATCAAAATTCTCACATTACAATCTTCATCTGCAGAAAAACTTGAAGAACTCGCGGATGATCATAAACAGCAGACTCTCCCCAGATCTCACTTAACAGGTAATTCTTTCACGGCCAATCTTTTATTAAATTCAGAGAATTTTTAATTATTGATTTGGAGATGCATGAAATCCACTAGGAGCTTGTATGCATAGTGTTTGTTATATAGCAGAAATAAAACATTCAAGAGAGAGAGTCCAACAAAGACAGACACAATCAAACTCCATTCCATTTATGAATTGAACATTAAAATCACAATAAACGTAACAATTATTTCACAATGTTGAGTGGCTGACTGATGATGAAGGAAGAGATTCTACAATATACTAAGAGATGCAATGAAGGCTGGAACTTTAGGCTAAAAATTTAACCTGTGAGGTTAAGCTTCCAATTGCACCAGCTAAAGAACCGTAAGGAAACTCCTTGGAATCAGTGAATAGCATGATATTGTGTGATGCCACGTTTTGGAGGAAGCTTTCTCAAAATAAAAAGAACAAGTATCGAAGGCAATATCTCCACCAACTGTAGAGAGACGAAAGAAGATGGTCGTTAAAAAAACACTCAAGGACATGGAAGGATAATAATAACTTAGTAGTAGTAGAGTAGTTCACTGAAAATATCTTCCTTCACAAGCTATATAAATAAGTAATTATTAAGTAATACAAACACAGAGCTAGAATCAAGGAATCTTTGGCAAATCAGGTAGCCATAGAAGGATCTATAATAGATGAGGCAGAACAGAATCTAACAAATTCTGATCCTAACTAGCCCCTTCTTTCTACTTTCACAGAATAAGCAGGCTGGAAAAGGGCATTTTTGCACTAACAATACATTAGAAGATATTTTGTCACCTGATTTCCTAGACCATAATCATTATAAGCACAACCCCACAACATTCACAATCAACCAAACCAAGGATTTAATTGTCCTGGGATTTTCTGAAAACAAGATAGAAAATGAATCATCACAACCACCTATCAGATCTCTTCATCAAGTCCGGGATTAGTAATAATAGAATTTTAAAGCATGGGTATGAAAGGAATTTTACACCATGCTTACCAGAAGATCAATTGCAATTAGAGCTTATTTTTCATTTCTCTTCTTTCTTTCTTTTTCTTTTTTTTTTTGTGTTTTTTTTTCCCCTTTGCTTATTATTAGGACAATGTTTTAAATACATTTCAATGCACAAGAAGCTACAAGAAAGAAAAACTTTCTGACAGAAGAAGTCAATGGGATTTATTTGGTTGATGAAATTGTTGACTTCCAAGGCTTATTTGAGAAATGTGACTCAAAAGAAACTCAATTAAGACAACCCTAATTCCAAAGCCTATTTTGGTAACCAAACATAGAAAACAGAGCATAAGTAAAGCATGCTACGCACCTTTGTTCAACAAAATAAATTGAAGTATAAACTTACCGAAACAGAAAAGTCTAAATATAATTCTAGCTTCTCCCATTGATTTTTGGTAAAACATAGTTTTAACTTCGGTAGAAACTTACCAAGTAATATATGAAGTTCAAGACTGGATGATCCATTACATCAAGATTTGCAGCTGGATCAAATGCATTGAAGCACATCTACAATCACAGGTAATAAAACAAAATGTTGCATAAGTGCATAAGTATCGATGTGGATGTCGCAAAGTGTAGGACATCAAACAAATGCAAAATTGAATAAGAAAACCAGCTCTGGTTCCTAACAAACTCATCATAGAATCTGTACGCAAGTCCTACGCATAACAATAAACTTCACTGTAATTAAGTTGAACAGCTAATTGCACCATGCTTTGTTTAACAATAATTTACTAACTGCACACTCGTGATCAATATTAAATTAAAAACTACCAATGTTTCTCACCATGATGCATCTGAGAAGGAAGCAAGAAAAGCATATTGTAGTCACATATCCAACCTGGAGAAGCCAAATAGTATGTAAGCATTAATATAAGCATAAAATGAGAATAGAATAGGCAGAAAATATTATTTGACAATCAAGTTACTTTACCTCCTGAAGCTTTTTACGCCTCCCTTTGGATTCTACAGGGAACCGCTGCAACATTAGGAAGAGCCTGCAGGAAAAAGCACAACTCTAGATGAAAACAGATACAAGTGCACAAAAATCATAATAAAAATGCTATATAGTCAATACACCAAGCATTATGGATAAAATAGAAAAAGAAAAGTGGTTGATAAAACTAACACTAACTTTGCGCTCATTTTCCACAAAAATTGAATTACATATCCCTCAATCTGTTATGAACAACCCCTCCACAATAATATTCCTCCATCATCATTTCCTAAGTGACAAAGAAAAAAAAAAAATTCTTTTTAAGCTTAAAATATGCAACTTCCTCTTCTTTGCTTTCTGGGCTAGTAAACTTTGTGGCCATTGACCCTAACCCTGGTATATACTTTACCAATACAAAGTAGCACTAGTTCCAGCTATAGGATTGACTGCCAAATCCAGAAAATGTATTTGAAGGAATACAGGTTAAACAAAATTAAGATCCATGATTTACCTTCCACCATAGATGAGAAACCCAATTGCCGCAAATAAAGATACACCTGTCAAAATCGCATGTTATAACAGAACAAAAGAAAATATTATCAAAGACACGTGTTTAAATATCTGAAGAACCTGCAAAGAACATCTTTGACAAGGTGACCAGAGCACTGACTGGTTTAATCCATATAATCAACCACAAGATTATCTACAATGAATTAAAGCTTAAGTTAGGTACCAATAAAACAAAAAAACCCTTCAACATAGTAAGCTGCAGTTTTAATAAACAGCAGTTAACAGATTCAAATTCTGCACAAACAGAATGTACTGTATTCCATACAGAGGCATGGCCATTGTGCTATGGTGAAAAATCATTCATGGAACGGATACTCCCGCAGGGTGAGGAAAGAGGGAATTAGAGAGAGGAAAAAAATTGCAGAATAATATCAAAAATAGAAAACCAAATATAGTATGGATATGACTTCCCATGCAAATGGAGAATTCTAGCATATCTTAGCAGGAGCAACAATATGTTCTTCAAATTTCAGATACTGAAAACCTGATATATAAGTTCAATGAGGAAAAAAATTAGGCACTCTTCCCTATTTTTTTTAAGTTACCGTTGGTTCTTAAGAAACTCATTCATGACCATGGTAAAAGGAGAGCTTTAGAATTTTGTAAGTAAAAATCTATTACGTCTGTTGACAATCTTTTGCCAAAAAGACAACCAGGAACATTAGAAAAACTGTGTCTTCTTGGATTGAAGCAAAGACAGTAAAAAACCATCAAAGTCAGAAATAAACATGATTGCAGGAAAACTATAAATTAGAAAAGAAAATGGCAGAGAGAAGAACAGACTAATAACTCTATAAAAGGCAGAAGGATGAGAATGATCTAAAAAGACAGGAAAGACAAGTCCTTCATACTTAAGAAGCCTCCACTTTGTTGTAATAAAAATAATAAAAGTTTTACCTGAACAGCGTACACAATCCCATTTATTGCGAAGAAACTTGGCCTCAGACCATCTGTCGATACAGCACGCGCCTGCAAAATATCAACACAAAAGGCTGAATATGAGATCAGGTAAAAACATCACTTGATGTATAAGAGAAGAGAGAGAGACAAGCTTTGACATGGATATCTTGGAAGCATATTCATAACTCTTTGAGCCTCTTGCTAAAAATTTAGATATGGAATGTAGCTTACCAAGCACTTTTAACCAAAACCTAGAACACTCAAGAAGCAAAAGAATTCATTTTCCTCAATTACACAATCGTGTTATCATCCACTAAAAATTAATCATCTCCATATAAAAAATAAACCAAATCTTCAAACCACATATCTCCCCATCATCACATCTTGTAGGATAGAGACCAGCAAAGAATCAAGCAGTGCATAAATGAGAGGACAATCCAAAAATAAATCAATAAAAGGAACACAGGAATTAACAAGAAAAAAGAACTTTAAAGTTACAAACCTGGTAATATATTTCTGCCCAGAACAACACTAGAAGCGCATAAGTGGTGAAGAAGACAAGACTTGGCACATCAAGCAAGATATGTTGAAAAATCTATCAAATATGACATAAAACCAATGCAAGTTAAGAAGAGAGCAAACAAAATTGTAAATTGATGTAAATTGAGATTCTAACCTCTGGATGAATAGTTTGAATCGAACGCCGGAATACAAAAATCAAACATCGAGCTGACAAGAGGGGAAACAGTTTAGGTTGTCATTCTACCATTACAAAAATTTCAAAGGGAAGATGTTAAAACACACACTCATTAATCAGAAAAATGCATACATAAATAACTGCATTCACTACAGCAAGGCAAAGAAATCAATCAGACAACCACCCTACAACAAAATATTAAGAAATTTTTGGAGGAAACTAAAATGTACAAACCCGCATTCACTAAGAAATTGAGGAAGTGGAAAACTTTCTGTGTGGTCCAGCCATACTCGGGTACTCTCACTTGTATCCGAACCAGTTGTACCTATTAGTCAATGCAAATAAAAAAAAAACCCTCATAAGAATTATCATACAATTTCGCCATATATTGATCAAGCAAAACTTAGAGAATAAACAGTTTCAATTTACTTTTGTCCAACTTATACCAACTTCACACGAATCTATTTCATAGATAGAGACAGTTTGTATTATATTTTCAAAAATTCCAGAAAAGTGATAAACCGAATATATGTCCCAAAACCTAATTCAATACGCAACCCCAACATTAGAGATAAACAATGCGAAACCAAATAAAAATAAAAATCTGCGTTCACGAATCGAATAATATGTTGACAAAAGGCAATCAAACAAAACTTCAAAAAACAATTTAATCGCACGGTAAATTGCAGATTCTTAAACAAAAAAAGGGGGGGAGATTTACAAGAGCAATAAGGGCAACGATTCCGAACAATACAGCAAGCCCGTAGAAAATACGGTCTTGCCAAATGGGAGATTCATTAATTTTGTCCCACCAACCGATACCATTTTTGAGCTTGAACGCCACCACCGCCGCCGTAAGGGCCTGTGGCTTCGCAAACTCCCACATCCGCACCATCACCGGAAAATCGAATACTTCTTTTTACAAAATCAAATCCAAAAACAACAACGCAACAAAAAAAAAATGTATATATCGAGGTTAATACTAAGTTTTTCCTTAATTAATTCCTGTCTTGTACGAACGATTTCATTCTACTTTTCCTTTCTTTTTCCTTTTGGATTCTTCGGTAATTTTCAATTTTGGTGAGGCCGGGGTTGATTTGGGAGAAAAAGCCGGCGAAAGAGAGAAAAGGCAAAGAAAGATTAGCTTCAAATTGATTTTGGAATTTTCTTTTCTTCTTTTTTTAAAATAAAAAACGATTAATAAGAGCAACAGGCGGTGCCTTTGGGGTCAGGTCAAGAGGCACAGCGCGTGTAAGTGACGCGCTATGTGAAATTGTTATACACGTGGACGAGCATGGAAAGAGTTTGCTTTTGGCTTTGTTTTCGTTGGCAATTGTGAGGTGGCTAAAAAAATACTTTTTTTTTATATTAAGCAAATTACATAAATAGTCATGTTTAGTGATATTTGTCCCTAAATTATTTTTTTTATAAAATTGATCAGAAACTAAAAATATTTATGACATTGTTCTTTTCGTTATATTCTGTTAAGTCAACCGTCAACTAAAAAAATTTCAAAGTATATTTAATAAAATAAAATTTGACAAGAATAATCCTCAAATTATAGATATATAACAATGATTGGTTCCTAAATAAAAAAAAATTATGAAATTGATATTTTTTAAAAAATTTAAACTTTTTATGTTATTACAGTATTTAAATTTAAATTTTTTTTATTTTTCAAACAAAAATAACATGAATAAGAAGAAAAATGTAATAATAAAGAAAAATATGTAAGCATTCTATATAAATATTTATATATATATATATATTATTAAATATATTTAAATAGTGTAATGACATAAATATATTTATTTAAACTTTGTAATGAAAAGATTAATGTCACGATTTTTTTATAGTTTATAAATTAATTTCACTAGAAAAAATAATTTATAGATTAATGTCACCAAACATCTATAGTTTGAAGACTATTTATGTCAATGTATCTATTATTAAATATATTTAAATTGTACAGTGATATAAATATTTTTGAACTTTTTTTTTTAATTAATGAATCATTTAACAAAATTTTTAATAAAAACAACAATGACACAATTATTTTATAGTTAGGAAAACTATTTATACCAATTTTTCTTTATATTATCTAGACGGATTTAAAATTTTATATCACAATATAGTTTATTGTGATAAAAAATGTCTAATAATATTTCAAAAATATTTTTTGAAACTACACTATTGGAATAAGTAGATTTATCGGAAAAAAAAACAAGAGTTAAATTAAGATTAACTACAACTATTCAACTTTATATAATATATTATATATATATATAATATTATATATAATATAACTAATAAATTAGAAAGTCATTCAATTAATTAATTCCATAATCTACAAAGATATAGATAAATCCAAGTTAACGACGGACGATGAAAAATTATTATTATTATTATTAGAAGAAGAAGAAATTAATGCCTCGCAAATCTCGCTGCTGCTGGTGGTCGGGGAAGAAGACGCATTGCTCATATGCGTTGAAGGGGACGGGTGGTGCAATGAGAGAGATAACGATAATCCGCAGTTTTTGTAATCTGCAGATTCTTGTTCCGTTGCATAAGAAGAAGGTTTTTCACTCAAATAGTAGTGAAATTTGCTTTGTTTTTTTGATGTGGGATATTCATATGCTTCCTCTTCTTCTTCCCTTGTCCCCTGCTCAACAAGTTTTTTAACCAAATCAAAAACCATATACATACATATATGCATATACATATATATATATATATATATATATATATATACATACAATACATATAATAATTTTCTTTAAGCTAAGTGAGTAAATCCTAGTTCAAAATCTAATCACTCCCCACCCCACCTAGATAAAAAATGGTAACCTAGATAAGCAAAAACCCTAGTTAAGTTAAATAGAGATACTAAGGTTTATGGAGAGCAAAGATGACCTCTTATTACTATTCCAATTCTACCCTTGTGTATATATATATATATATATATATACATACAATATATATAATAATTTTCTTTAAGCTAAGTGAGTAAATCCTAGTTCAAAATCTAATCACTCCCACACCCCACCTAGATAAAAAAAGGTAACCTAGATAAGCAAAAACCCTAGTTAAGTTATAAATAGAGATACTAAGGTTTATGGAGAGCAAAGATGAACTCTTATTACTATTCCAATTCTACCCTTGTGTGTTTTTTTCTTTCTCTATGTAGTGAGGGTAAATAAGTACTTATACATGCACTGATGATTGATATATATATATAAAAGAAGGGTAAATATTAAATACAAAAGCAGGCAGAGATATATATATATAGGTCACACAACTAAAAAACTCAGCACAAAAAAAGGGTAATGATTGCAAAGCTATTAATTCTTATGGCCCTGCAAATTCTTTCAAAAGAAAGAAGAATAGTAAGATTAAAATCACTACTTTTATTAATTTAGATTCAATTCGAATTACGAATCCTTATTTTAATAAAGTCAAATCAAACAAGAAATTTATCATGCTTTGTATAAATGTGTATCATATATATATATATATATATATATATATATATATATGTGTGTGTGTGTAAGTAGCAATTTTCATATATGCTTTTCTTATCAAACACTTGGAGCATATGTAATAGTAATCTACAAGGGAAAAAATAAGGTGGGGGTGGGGGTGGGTGGGGGGGGGTGGGTGGGTGGGGGGGGGAGTGTGTGTACGTTAGTCCATTTCTTGCCTCAAATTTCAAAGTTTCAACCTATCTCAATAATTTCTCACCAACTTCGTTAGGAACTATTTATTTTGAGTTGTGCATGGAATTCAAGATGACTTTATATATATATATATACATATATATTTCTGAACTTTCTGATCAATTTAAAGCCAAAAAGTCCCAATGACAGAAAGAAAAGAAAAATGTTAAAAAAAAAAAAAAGACCTATTCGCATGGATTTTGGGAGGTTCCCAAAGTAGTAGTACTAATTAGAACCTTCAAGAAAACTCAGAGTATGTGTAAAACAATTTCTTTTTATGACAAATCCATTCTATACACTATTTGTACAATAGTTTTTTCTCCTTTTTCTTTTAATGGTAAGAGGGTGTGGGTGCCAAACAACAAAGTTCAAAAAACCCTTCATATTTTCCAAAACAATCAATAAATGAAAAGGGCAAGAATTTTTGTCTCAAAAGTAGACACAAAAATTTTCCATAGGTGAAGTAAGAAATACTGTTCCCCCCACCCCACCCCACCCCATAAGAAAAAAAGAAAAAAAAAGATTCATGCAAAGCATTTACTGCTTATCTACTTAGAAATAAGAAAGACATACTATACTCTATACACTATGCTGCAAAGAGTGAGATAGACTTATATAAACCTACAAATGCACTCAACCTTTGTTCAAGAAAAAGAGTAAAAAAGCTGCTCTAAATCAAACAAAGTTCCTTTTTATAATCCAACACATTATGTATATATATACGATGTGGCAAGAATCCCTTTGACCGATCTTAATTCTCTATAAACAAATCTCGAATTTAAGTTTAAACTTTGTGTATGTATAACTAGTTATCCGAATAACATTTCCAAAAGGGTACTACTACATTACTCTACTTTGTCACAACAATCCCTTTGACCGATCTTAATTTTCTATAAACAAATCTCGAATTTAAGTTTAAACTTTGTGTATATATAACTAGTTATTCGAAGAACTTTTCCAAAAGGGTACTACATTACTCTACTTTGTCACAACAATCCCTTTGACAGATCTTATTTCTTTATAAACAAATCTCGGGTTTAAGTTTAAACTTTGTGTATGTATAACTAGTTATTCGAAGAACTTTTCTAAAAGGGTGCTACATTACTCTACTTTGCATTAGTATAAGTTAACAAATATAATGTGACTCGATTTTGAATTAGTTGAAACTAAAGTAAAGTATAAACTAAAGTATATATATATATATATATATGTATGTATGTATATGTATATGTATGTAATGAAAATGTGTACCTTGAAGAAAGGAGATTGGTGGAATGGCTGCTGTGAAATGGTGGGAAAAGTAAAAGGATTATTGGAATTTTGAAAGAAATCTTGTGACAGAGAGAAGAAAGGTGATCTGAAACAACTCTTTTCTTCATCTTCTTCTGCTGCTGCTGATTCTTTTTTTTCTTCTTCTTTCTGTTCTTTCTTCTTCTTTATTCCACCTTTTTCATCATCACTGTACGGATTTTTTGTTGTCATCACAACAGCTGATGAATTCTTTTTCTTTACCATTCTTTGTCCACTTTCCATTTCCATTTCCATTTTGTCTGAAAACAACAAACAATTCCTCTTCTCCATTCTTCCTCTGAAATCAAATTCAATATATATATATTATGGGATTTCAAAAAAAATAAAAATAAAAAAAAAAAACCCATTTTTTAAATATATGGACCTTTTTGCAGGTAAAAGAGGAGTGTAGAAAAACCCATGTTCTGAATAATTTCTTGAACTTCTTGAACCATTTTCTTCTTCATCATCTTCTTCTTTAATGTGCTGCTGATTTCTTTGTTGAATGTTATTTTTATCCACTGAAATATGTATATGTATATATATATAAAGAAACAAATAAGTTATAAAAAGTGACAAAAAGAAAAAGAATAATAACAAATACATAACTTTTTTTTTTTTTGTTTCATTAGTGAATGCCAATATTGGAAGATGTAAAGAGATAGTTATAATAATTATTACTATATGAATAATCTTTTACTATACTAAAAAGTCATAGAATTTTGGAAAGAAAAATGCAACTAAGAAAAAAACTTCATTGGGAAAGCACTACTACATTAATACTATATATATATATATATATACATATAAATAACTAAAACCTTCTCTGCTAGAATCATTCTTCATGCTCCTATACATCTGGAGGGGAGAATATAAAGAAGAAAAAAAGTCAATTAGTAATGGAAAAGAAAACACAATGAGAAAAAAAATATATATATATATATATGATAAATAAAATAGTACATGGGAACTCAAAAATTGAGTTTTAAGCAAAAGAGAAGAATATTTATGTATACATATATATATTATATATATATATATATATATATATAACTAACCTGCAGATGGCTTTTCACATGAGAAATAGTCAGTCCTCTCACGTCCATTTGCTGTAAAACAAGTTTTGGTGTTGCTTCTGCCAAAAAAAAAATCAAACTCCATATATATATATATATATATACATACATATACACATTTAACTTAAAAAACAAATCAGACAAAATAAAGAGAAAGAAAAAAGAAAACTTACTGTCTTGACCACCAAGTTTTTCAATAGCATGAACAAAACAGTGATGAAGATCAGGTGTCCATCTCAACCTTGGAACTTTTGACCTTATATATTGTCTTACACCCCCGCCTCCTCCTCCACCACCACCACCACCACCCATATATATATATATGTATATATATATTTCAACAAAATTTTCAAAAGGGTTTCTTCAAAATCCAATCTTTTTAACTTTAAATCACTTTTCTTCACAAGGGTTGTTCAAAAATATACAATATACATACATATATGTTAGTGCTAACAATTTCTTTATGATCTTTTTTTTCTTATAGCAAATCCTGTTGGAATAAAGAAATAAAGAAAGAAGTTTTTTTTATGTATATATATATATAGAGAGAGAGAGAGGGAGCAGAAAGGAAGAAGAAGAATAAAAAGAAGTATATAGAGAGATAGAGAGAATATAGGTAGGAGAGAGAGAAAGAGAATGAAGATTTGTCTGCAAATTCCTTAAAAGAAAGGACTAGAGATTGATGATGTAGTTTTTGCTACGATTCTGATTATACACTGCCAAATAATAATAAAAATAAATAAATTTATAAGAATTTCAAAAATAAAATAAAAAATTCTATCACGAGCTTTCTGAATTCTGATCTTCGGCCCGCCCGAAATCATTACGAGTACCAAAAATAATAAATAAATTACTCACTCTCTCCCCAACTGCTGCTCTTTTCTGCTATTCTTTCTGCTGCTACTTTGACTCTTTTTTCTACACTTTCTCTCTCTTAAATTTTCTCTCTCTTACATTTTCTCTCCTCCCCGTTGAATCTTAATACGCCAAAGTCATCATCATCACTTCTTCTGTACCAAAAGCCCATGAAATATAAAACATTTTTACTTTAAAATCCATTGCTCCAAATACAAAGATTTTATTTCAATTAATCTCTATTTCGTATGAAAATATTTAAAATTTGAGATTAGATTTAATTATAATTTAGTTTAATTTTTTTTAAGAAGATATAAGTGAAAAAATAAGTTTATTTATAAAAAAAAAAATCCAATAAAATTTAATATAATTAATCAGAATAAAAAATAACAAAAACTATTAGTAAGAAAATTCTCCATAGTTTATAATTTGAAAATGATAATATTGATGTAAACTTCAAAGCAAATATTATTTTTACGTAAATTAAAATTATTATTTTTTACAAATTGAAAAAGATACGTATCCAAAAGTTCTTTTGGTTGAAAATGATTTATATCTATTTTTCATTTAAAATTCAAAATCGCTTATATAATATGTTTTAATTTTAATAATTTATTTTATGATAAACTTTTGTCAAAAAAAATATTAGGATACTATATTGGAAAAACAATATGATATTGAAAATTTAACAAAAAATTTAGTTCCACTAATTTGAATATCTAAATAAGTATAGATTTTAAAATTTTAATTCAATAAAATTTTAATATATATTTCAGACTTTTTATTTTATTATATATCAATTTATAATTTTTTAAAATTATAATAAAAGTATTATCTTATACAAATATTTATAATATTATTAAAAATAATTATAATATCAATTTTAATACAAATTTAAGATTTATAATATATATATATATATAAGTTGAGGCGTTGACTAGAAAAGAAGAACTATAGCTTGGTGTGAAAATGGTACATATGGTCGGTCGGTCCCCCTTTGGCAACTCTTTTTTAAAAGAGTTTATTAGAGCTGCCTACCTAGCTTTTCTTTTGGCTTTGAGATAGCAAAGTTGACTTTTCTTTTTCTTACAACATAAAAAAAGTAACGACTTTTCATTGACTTTTTATGTCAATAATTTATTTTTTTTTGTATTAAATTGTAGTTTTTAAAATTTAATTTTTATTAAAATTAACAATAAATATTAAAACTCGTGAATAATAAAAAAGAGTATAATTCGTGATAAAACTTAAATAAGTACACACAAAAAGTTTACTAAAATAAATAATAATTGGATGTGTAAAAAAATTGTTTATATTATTATTGATTTTTTTTTTCAATATGGTTCAAACGCAATATATATATATTATATATATATATATATATATATATATATATATATGTTTTGTGCATTTATTTGTTACAATAAAATTGCTAAAAATAGCGTTATTTTTTCTTGATTGAAGAATGTTTCTTTTATAGAAGGTGAATTATTCACCTTCATGTCCCTTTCCACTTTTAGACTATTAAGAATATCTATTTATGTTTGTTCAAATTATTTCTAAATTTTTTATTTAATTATTTATCTATTTTTATCATTTTCAAATGGATTTTAAGAGCAAAAATAACCGATATATATATATATATATATGTCATGTATTAATTGAACATCAAATGGTATAATAATTCAGTGAAAATTAATTAATTATTTTAAAAAAAATTATTAAAAATAAAACATTAACACATGTACATAAAAAACAAAAAACAAATCACGTGTGTTTGTACTTATTTTCTTATTTAATGTGAAAATGACTATTTTTAATATATATATATATATATATATATAATTATATATATCTATATATGTGTATTATTTATATATATATATCATTAGCTACAAATATATTCACCTTTAATAATATTAAAATAAATAATAGAAGAAGAAATTTTATTAGTCAATAACAATAACGAACGAACAAATGTGGAAAGTAAAAATACTTGTAAGTATGATTCTATTTATATATATATATATTTATTTATTTATTTATTTTAGAAAAATAAGAAAATTCAGTTTAAATTCATTTCACATCAATCAATCCAAATGAAATAATAATAAAATAAACTGTTATTGAAAAAGGAATCTATAAAACAGTAGAGGCGGTGCCGGTGCCGACCTCGGTTTCCTATTTTTCCTTTGGATTTTCTTTTATTTACTTTTTTTCAACTTTTCTATTTGTCAATTTTATTTTATTTTTATAAATATATTTTTTAGAAAAAAAGAAGAGAAAAAGGGTTTTTTTTCCTTAAAATTCTACAATATTTTCATGGTTTTTTTTACAGGGGAAGTGTAGAAATAAATGCGTTTGAATTTTTTTTTTTTTTTTTTCTAACCTCAAAGTCTAATTAATTATACACTTTGTCATAAATGCACCAATTAATTGACCTTTGAATTTATAGGGAGGATTATCTTTTCTCTTCTTCTCTACTTCATATATATATATATATATTTTAAAAAAAACTTCTATCATAATTTCTTAAAGTTATAAAATTGTATTACTAAGTTAATTATGTTTTATTAATTTTATAACTCATATGTACTAATTATTTTTTAATACAAATAATATTATAAATTTTATTAAATAAATATGATTTATTTAAGAAATTTCGTTTTAATATATATATATATATATATATATATATCTATATATATATGGTGATATGACAAGTAAAAAGAATAGGGGAAAGTATATATTTGACCAAATCCACCATATTTTACCATTAAAAATAACACAAATATGCATCTTTTTAAGAAGGGGGAGCAGAATGGCATGAAGTGTTTGTGTTGGGATTGGTAGCATATATATATATATATATATATATATATATATATATGTATGTTTATATATAGATATCGATATAGATTAGTATATAGAGAGAAAAGGGAGGAGGCAAAGGCATTAAAGGGGTGACAGAAGGAATGATGGAAATTCCTGCAGTTTGGAATGATTCACAATATCTGTAACCCCAAACAAAACACAGAAGGAAAGAAAAAAAAAAGAAGAACAAAAGAAAGAAAATACTGCTATTACTATTATTATATGTACGTATTATATATTATATGTATATATATGTATGTATACAGAGAATAAAACAAATTCTCTTTTCTTCTTCCTTTCTTTTTATGTTTGCAGTTGTTTTCAGCAGTGTTTGTCCAAACTTCAAACCAATGTATTTATTATCATCATCATCTGCAAATCCTTTTTTGTCTTTTATGAGACAGATTCATACCACCCCCACCCCTACCCCACACCCCCCCCCCCCAAAAAAAATTAAATAAATTCCCACCTGCCTATATGCTGCTCTGAAGCTATATCTATAATTATATGTATGTATAATCCCAATGTGGCCCAACATTCAAAACTTTTGTATATAATTTTCTTCGACAAGTAGTATCAGAGCTCAATATGGCCCAACATTCAAAACTTTTGTATGTAATTTTCTTAAATTGAAGTCGATGTGGGATTTGAACCCAACAAGTACTATCAGAGCTAAACGTGACCCAACATTCAAAACTTTTGTATGTAATTTTCTTCAAATCAAGTCGATGTGGGATTAATCTAAATGCATACTCTCGTAATTTATCTGAAATATTTTATGCTTTAGCATTAGGGAAAAATGATTTAATACTATAACTATTACAAGTGTTCGAACATAATATATATATATATATATATATATATATATATATTTGTTTTGTATAGATACTACTAAATGTTAAAAGGTTTAAGACAAATAAATTTATTATTTTTTCAAACTTGCCATAACTAACCAAACATTTTTTCCCCCAAAAATAGAACTTTTTTCTATACTAAAGATAGTACATTCTGTCTTACAACATTACAATTCATGACATTTTTTAATGTTAATAAAGATTAACAAAGTTGGAAAGAGATAACGTGGAAAGATAATTTTTACAAAAGTTAAAATTTAAATAATTATATATTATTGTTAAAAATTTTGAGTTATTTTTTGTATATTGAATTCATAATCTTTTAAAATTATAAATAAGGTGATTACTAATTGAGTTACATTTTTTTTAAATTAATAATTATATTATTATCAGCAAAAAATATAGAAAAAAAAATTCTCCAAAAAAAGAAAAGGAAAAAATAGAATGGAGAAAAAAACAAACATTTTAATTTGGAATAGAAGGAACTTTGAGTCTAACTTTTCACGGGTCTTCTATAGGAAGCATTTGAAACCCTTTATTCCGTTACACGTTTTAAACATATGATAAATCTGTAAAATTGACGTAAAATAAATTAAATCAGAGAATATCACTGTTAAATATTATACTATATAATTAATCGGTTTCTAACAAAGAAAAGGTGTATTATGATTGATAAAATAGTTAGTTTTTACCAGTAAATTTATTGTCAATTGAGGTAAATATTTTTGTGGTATAATGAATTGTTAATAGAAAATAATTGTAATAAGAAAACAATAAATATGACAAATTATAATTTTTAATGTCAGGAAAAAAAAAAAAAGAAATTGAAGAAGTATAATTTTGGCGTATTGGGGCAGAGCGAGTTTCGAGGTGAAATAATGCACGCTTTGATTTTATGAAAATTTTGGCTCTTTTTCTTTCTTCTTAATAGAGATGTACTTTTTGGTCTTTTTAATCACATTTCATAATATTCTTAGAAGAAAATAGAAAAAAGCCATGCACGTCTGTACTTTTTATTCATCATTTATATACCCTAGAGAATTTGGTGTTGGTAAAACACAAACCAAAGGACTAAATGGTCTTTTTACAATATATATATATATATATTTATTTATGACAAGATTTTAAATATGTTCTAATTATACATCACGTAAAAACAATGTAATTAAATTAGTAGTACTATTATTTGTGACTTTAAAAAATTATACAAAAGTATAATTTTTTACCAATCCACTTTACACCTTGAGGTTATACATATATGTATATATATAGCAGAAAATAATACATATTTTTCAATTTTATAAGTATAAGGATAAAAAAAAATTTGGTAATTAGTTACTTATTCTATTTCTAGAAGAAATTATAAAGTAAAGTCTTATATGTTGTTAAAGTATTTATAAAGAGTAGATTATGAGAAAGAATTATAAAATTTCAATGTGGGATTTACTTAATAATATTTTTATTATTTTTTATAAAGATATTGTTTAAATATTTACGTATTATACTTATATTTCCTAATATATTTTTATATATTTATAATGTTAAATAGGTATAAATACCTATTTTGAGTGATATATATATATATAGATAGGGGAATGAAGAATGATTGCAGGAGAAAAAAGATGTTTCCACAATTCTTGACTCTTTTCATATGCATTCTCACAATTAGGTGTAAAGAATTAGGTACGATGTGATTGGATATTATGTGTTATTATTAATATATAATGTTAGAATTTCTAAAGATTAAAATATATATGTATATGTTTTTATATATATATATATATATATAAGAAAGTCACCATCCCCAATATCAATACTTCTTGTGATTTCGTCAAACTTTTGAAAACATACTCATTAAATTCTCTATTCATTTAATATTAGCAAAACTTTTTATACGTTATGTCTAATATATATATACACACACGTAATTATGTCTATGAATCAAGAAATGTTCTTCTAGATTCATGCATGCATGCATCATGGCAAAATTAGTCCTTTTCAAGGTTATAAATTTTCTTTTACGTGTAAATTCAACCACATTATATATATATATATAATATATAATATATATATATATATATATAAAGTTCAATCAAATACAAGATTTAAAACTTTCTTTTACATGGACTTATCTTGTATGAATTGATATGATATGTTCCTTTGTAAGAAATAAGTTTTGATCAATATATATATATATATTTGTGTGTGTAAGAAAGAGAGACAGATAGTATGAATTTGAACTTATAACCGCACTTTTAAACTAAAATAAAACTTTTTTGTGATGTAATATTCTGATCGACTAATTGAAAAAAATTTGGGAACGAAGATAGACTTTAAAACCTACAAAATATAGGTAAAATTATAATATATAGTCATCTTTGACATTACATAAAATAAAATAAGATAAATCAAACCAATTATATTATTACCTTTTTCTAAAAGAGCCTTTTATAATTAATACAAAATCTAAGTCTAAAATCATTCTTTCATTAGTATTTTATTTCTTTTTGCAAAGTTAATAATTATATATATATATATAATATATATATTATATATATATATATATAAAGGCCAATTGGATGTTTTTATATATATTTTTTCAACAATCAAGAACTACCCACATCTAGCTAGCTGTATACCTTAAAATTTTTTAATCATTTTTCGTAATACTTTCTTTTTACCTAATTCAACTTTGACTTTTTTTCTCAAAATAATAATAATAATGCACCAAATTATCGTCTACACGTGCTAAAAAGTGGGATGGCCTACACCTATTTTCTGCTAATAATGTCCAAAAAAGTGCTTTACCTTTCTAAATATGGACTAATGCTTAGTAGAAGAATTTGGTAACCTTTTTCGAAAAATTATATATATATTTGAGTTATATTGTCTTGACTACTTAATACTATATATATATTTTAATAATATAAGACAATAATAAATTAAATTTTAAATTTATTCCATATCTAATATAATTATAATTCAATTAATTGATATTAAATTTAAATTATATTTATATAGTGTAACATATTTTTGATTGGTTAGGCAACATTCTCAATATATATATATATATTATATATATATATAAGCCCTAAACATATGCAAGTTGTTTCCAACAAGTTTCCATTTGATCTATTTGAAAAGAAGACGAAAAGTCCATTTTTTTCCAGTTTAGTCAAAATTCCATTTGGTTCGGATTTCAAATGGGTATATATATATATATATATATATAGAGAGAGAGAGAGAGAGAGAGAGAGAATATTACCTGGAGAATGAAAAGAATTAACAACAAGAGGTTTCTAAATTTGTCACAATTGCAAAAGTAGTCAAGACTTTCGGCCTTTTATATAGCATATTATTATCATCATTTCTAAATCATTCTCAATTTTCTCTTTACTAAATTATTTGGTTTAAATTCTGATTTATATATATATATATTATTTTTTTTTAAATAAAACATTTTGAATTTGAAAATTTATAAATTCAAATACACGATAGATAAAAAAAATGCACAAATTTTTACTAATATTTAAGGGGGAAAAGAAAAGGAAGAAGAAGGTAAAGGAATGAAGTGTTTATATGCTTGACTTTTGGTTCCTCGAAGATTGGAATTGGGTAGGAATTTTGACGCCTTATGTTTGAATACTTTTTATCTAAATTCTTTTTACATTTTTTTTTCTTTTCTTCCTTTCTTTAATTTTTCCTGTCACTTTAATTGACCTGAAAAATGTTTATCTTTAGGGATGGGATCTTAGCTGCGAATGTAGAAAAGTTTTGATTGGCACATATTCTTTGAATTTGTAAACTTAAGATTTTCTTACATTTTATCAACAAAAATATGTCAAGGAAAAAAAAAAAATTTAGATACAAGATATTTAAGATATTTTTTTCTAAGAACACTCAAATTATAAGAAAATGCTCTACCAGAATCAATCTCTTACAAAAAGAACCCTAATTTTAAATATATATATATATATGTATATAAGTCACTATTAACCTCACTTGAGCTCAAGCGTGCCATATGTACCTATAATATCTAGATTTACAAGGAAAGCTGGTAATTTTATTCATGGATAAAATTGCTTTACAATTTACACAAAACAGTAAAAAGCCAGGGGGAAAAAGAAGAGGGAGCAAAAGTCAATTTTTCCAGCAGGAGGTAACTTTTTTGAGAGTAAATTTTCAATGGAAACAGAAGGGAAAGGAAAGGAATGACCTGAAAAAGAACCCTAATTTTAAATATATATATTTTTGAGAGTCAATTTTAATATATTTTTCTCTAAGAACACTCAAATTATAAGAAAATGCTCTACCAGAATCAATCTCTTACAAAAAGAACCCTAATTTTAAAAAATATATATATATATATATATATAAGTCACTATTAACCTCACTTGAGCTCAAGTGTGCCGTATGCACCTATAATATCTAGATTTACAAGGAAAACTGGTAATTTTATTCATGGATAAAATTGCTTTACAATTTACACAAAACAGTAAAAAGCAATTTACACAAAACACTAAAAAGCCAGGAGGACAAAGAAGAGGGAGCAAAAGTCAATTTTTCCAGCAGGAGGTAACTTTTGTGAGAGTCAATTTTCACTGGAAACAGAAGGGAAAGGAAAGGAATGGATAATTAGAGGCTTTTCCATGTTTCTTGCCGTTGATTTTTACTAATTAAGTTGTAAAGAAATCTCAACTTTGTGATTAAGGGCACATTTGAAATTCACACATTTAAATAAATAATTGTTGAGGTGGACTAAAGAGGTATGCATGTAATATAAAGAAAAGGGAGCAAATTATTCTCAACAAAAGATGCAGTTTGATAAAGACAAATCCATATGTCAAACAATAAGCTTATTGGAGGGGGAAAAAAAAAAGAAGAAAAAAACAGAGTAAGATAATATAGTTACACAGTTCTGATAATTCATTTGAATAAAATGTAATGATGTTCCAAAAGGAAATCACCAACTAGCACTGGTAGGTAGTTTGTCAAACACTGTCATCTTAGCAGAGTTTCACAGCTTCATCTTCCTGTTAGAGACAATCTCTACATCAGGATTTATTCTACCGAGTGACAAACAAATGAACAAGAAATTTATGGAGAGCAATTCAAATGAATCTTATTGTCATGAAACAAAAATGCTTCTTCCTCCACACTTTCCATAGCAGAAGTTAAAAGTACTCCGAACAAAAAAAGAACATGCCCTTTGCTCATTGCAAAGTTATTCATATATAGCATTCACTTCTACCCCCCCCCCCCCCCTTTTTTTTCTTTATTCATATATGCTCTTTCCTAATGCTCATTTTGGTATTCTCTACCTGCAGAAGAATTTGGCCCTAATCATTATAGGGTAACTTTGATAGAGCTTAACCTTTTAGTCAACTTGGAGTAGTTTTTGCTTAGATTTGTCTGATCAAGGTTTGTTAGCTATTAAATTCTAGGTGTTAATGTGAATATGTACTGTCATAAAAGCTATATACAGAGAAAATGATCTAATGATGAAATAGAGATTTCTTGATGTGCGGCTTTGGTCTCTTTCTCTTCTATCTCTTACTCAGTTCTTTCCCTCCTTTTACCTTTATCTATGCTCTTCTGAATCTAAACTGTCTTTCTTAAAGTTTCAGTGTAGCTGCATAAACTAAGCAACAACATATCAGACACACTTAACAGCTGAAACATTCTGCATTTCTTTTCTAGTGGTGAAATATCATGATAATCCCACTAAATGATAGAAGTACACAAACTGAAAGCTACCCATCAATGACTGCCTAATAAGTCAAACCCAAATGGCTAAGTTGGAGCTTCTGGTGTTCTCAACATCACAGGTAAAAATCTTGAAGTTTTATATAACTTCCTATGTAATCTGTTACACAAAAACTCCTACCAGCAAAAGTGTAGTTCACCAAAATGATCCAGCTTAGCAAATGGTATAGAGGGTCAATCTAGATGCTTCAGTTAGATAATTTTGTAGCTTCTCTACTAAACTCCTAAATCCGTGAACACAAAAAATTCAGAGACGAATATGGCTATTTGAAGAGCAATAATCAAGAATAAAATGACAATTATGAATATAATGTAAATAGCATGACCGTGGGAAACATGAAAAGAAACACAATTAAATCAGAAACTCCAAATGAAGAGAAATTCTTAATTTGTGGATCAAATAAATATGCCTCCTAACACTAGCAGCCAAATTATTTGCACTCATGTAATTCCAAAATATGTGTTTAATAATGCTCTGTAATAGCTTCTCAGCGAATTTCTGACATCTGTGACAAATCATGTTGCATGGATATATGTTCCCCAAGCCTTGGAGTCTATAAAACTCATACAATCTCCTTTTCTAAGAAGTTATTTTTTGTACTTCATTACTATACATCAGAACAACGGTTAGAGGGCCTAAAGTTCTGCAAAGGCTAGAACAAATCCCAACTTCACTGAGAAACCCTCAGTTTATTTTATCTTGAAACACCCATTCTCTGCAAATCTAAAATGAAGCAGCATGTCTAGAACCATTTCATAGACCCTTATGATCTATGATGTATTGTCCCCCCACCCACTGTAAAGCTGGATTGCCCAGATTAGGTTTTAAAAAATAATGCATTAACCTATGTATCTTTTTTTTTTCACTTTATATTTCAAGAAAGAAATGAAATAACCATAAACCTATTCCAGTTTAAGGGACATGCTTGGTTTATGCATTAGCACCATTCCCATAACTCCAGGGGAAAAATGGAGATACTGAAATGGCAAATCTATAACTCTTGTTAACTTGCCTAAAACAATGATATCTGATCTTTCTATGAATTCTTTGCATAACAAATCTTTCATTTCCCAAATCTTCTTTTCTGTCTTTATTTCCCACATCCCGGAAGCTGAGATTCACTCCCTTGAGTTCAAAGATTTTTATCTATTTCATTTCTGTAACAATAGGAAAGCAAGAACAGATAGTCCACGATTATTATAACCAGAAAATGAATTGATTTGATCCTCAAGGCTATTGAAGATGAATCCTCCTGCCCAAGGTTATAACTTGAATTGGCGTCCAGTGGTTAATGTACCTTTACTGTGCTTTGGTCAACAGCCTAATCAGTAAAATTTGCGCTCCTCTGATTCTTATGATGAAAAACATACCTCTATTAATCAAAATTTTAACAACGTAGGAGTATAAGACTGCAAATTGGCACTTTTTCATAGCAAGTATTCACAGTTGAGTAAGAAGAGTATTTCCATACTTGGACACTGAGGTAATAAAATGAATTGTTGGGCATCTCTAGTAATCAACTCCAAAGGTTGACGAGATTTTACTGTTAATGTTAAAAGAGCCTTGCTGATAAATCCACGATCAATTAACTTGCAATGCTAAGAACTATCCAGGATTCTGAATCCCAAAACACACAGTATGAAAAATAATAATAATAAAAATGCCTCAATTAATCCCAAATAATATGGAAATGAGTAAATAAAAGCACTTGACGATAACCCAGAATTTACAGCACAATTCTGAAAAATTTAGGGTGCAATAAAAGTTATGACCATGACTTGAGATGCTAGATTATCAAAGCAAACCCACTAAACTCAATTTTGAAAACATAAACAAAGAAAACCCATAAATCAGAGAAGCAAAAAAAACAAAATAATACAGCACATATTTTTACCTTTAAGCATTGGCAGTTTTGGGGATAAGAGGAATAGGTTGCTCCTGAATCCCTTGTTTCTGCTTAGATTGGGCTTCTCGGATCTCTGCAATCTGCAACATTCTCTCCATAACGAGTTCATACTCACATTTCTCATAGACATGGCGCTCATTCGCGCACTTCCAGGTAGAAAATATTCAGCCTGCCTGCACTTATTAAGAGGGATCAACAAATGGGCACATTGGTCTCTGTAACCGAGAGGTACTTTGGCCTCAGCCATCTCTTCTTGCGTTGCGATCATCTTCTTCGATGATCCTGGAACCTCCATTTTTCTTTTTCTTCAATCGATTCACAGATGCTTCTCCTCTTTTTGGTCTTTGGGAGCTTCTTCTTCTGTAAACCCTTTCTCTAGGTCTCTTTTCGTCTTTGATTCCGTCGGGATGCTATACCAGGGGGAATTCAAGACTAGTTGGGGGCTATTTTCGTAATTACACAACACTAATAAAAAAAGAAAGAGCAAATTATCAAAATTGAGTCCCTCAAGTTTTGATTTTGTCATAAAATTATTAGTGTTATTATTTTCTAATTAGTCATGTCTATTATATTTAGACTAATCTAATTAAAAACGAATTTATATTTTGTAAGATAAAATTTCCTAAAATAACTATTGGTATATGTACAAATATACTCTTGTGGTATATTTACATTTATATATATATATATCTCTGCAACATTAAATATTCAGAGCAACTCACATATATCAGATCACTATATTTACTCATTATATCATTTTAACATAAAATATCTAAAAAAGCTCATAACACAAAAAACCCACGCCCTAGTAGACGATGATAAATATAAACCCCTCTGAGATGAGGAGAGGACAGAGAGAGAAAAAAACACACCAAGAATAAAAGAGAGATCGCCAAGAAAGAATAAGCCAAGAACATAGGGAGATCTTCAAGAAAGACACGTCCCAAGAGAAAGAAGGAACAAGGAAAATGAATTAGAATAGCAAGAATAAGGCTACATCAACTACCAAACTTCAGAATAAATTAAATATTTTCAAGTAGAATTCGAAGTTATAACCAATTAGTTAATTGTTCATTTCTCTACCACTGAGCTACTGAGGAACAAAAGATTAGATCCCATAGAACTTTAGTGGGGCATTGATGTCGAATCTAGCTCTTATGCCCTGCTTGGTCCCTAACTCCTATGCCTTGCTTGGTCCCCAACACAATGGAGGTTTCGTGGTGCTCATGCCGATTCTGGTTTCTATGCCCTGCTTGATCCCCCGGCACAGTAGAAGTCGGCACCTGGTTCCTATGCCCTGCGTGGTCCCTCGACACAGTAGAAGTCGGCATCTGGCTCCTATGCCCTACTTGGTCCCCCGACACACTAGAAGTTGGCATCTGGATTCTATGCCCTGCTTGGTCCCCCGGCACAGTGAAAGTTTCGTGGTGCTCACAATGCCGAGTGTGGCTCCTATGTCCTGCTTGGTCCCATCACTCGTAGCTTGTCGTGGGCACTGAGTTAAGGGACTGTTGATTTGATTTAAGTTGTGTATACAAATTCTAATTCTTGATGAAGGTTTTGATCAAACTCATAATTTTGTGGATTCTTATTTTTCAATAATTAATCTTTGTTTTATTTCTCTCAATTTAAAATATTTTTAGCTTTTAATATAATTGAATTCATAATTTTATGTGATTATAAGTAAAATATATAGTACCAATAATAACTTTTTATTATTAGATGATTTTAAATCAATCAACTAATTAAATAAAATTTTACAGAAAATTAAATCAAATAAGTGCGTAAATAAAACAATATACATGGAATTGATTTGATTTGTGGAAAAATATACAAAATATATAAAGATACGGATATTGATTTGAGGCATTTTGCATTTACAATATTTTTATTTTATAATTTTTTAAAGTTATAAGTGGAATTGTTTCTTGATTTGAAATATTTTACAATTTGAACTAAAATTACTATCAATTGTATTATATATTATTAAAAATGTGTATATTTTATGTAAATGAAGTTCAAAACTATAGAAAAATAAAGAGGTGTGAGAGATGATTCTCAAATATCAATATATGTGCTAAATTATTGATTTCATCATTCACAACATTATCATTTACCATACAATTAGGGTTCATCATAGATTCCTTTGGAATATATAAAATCAAAATAAGGTGTAAATTAGGTAAGCAATTAGAATTACAATTTTTCTAGTTACAATGTAGTTGTAACAAGAAAAAAAAAACACATGAATAGAAAATAATAAGATTTTTTTCACAATTTTATATACAAACTAGTTTTCACTGATCTAAATTCATGCAGAAAAATTAATGTCAAATTTGTAATATCATTCTACACCATCATCAATCTAATATATATATATATATATATATATATATATATAAGATACATACCTTCCTCTTCAAGTGCCTTTAATCTTCTCATATCCTTAAACATGGATCCCAATATTGATAGAAATATCTTCCAAAAAACATCAACAAAGAAGTAATTACTTATATTTGTGATCCCATTTAATGTTTATTTTTTTCTTACTGATTTCGTTTCTCCTGCAGGTTAGACGGCAAAGTTGCAATCATAACTGGCGGAGCAAGATCGGAGCCGCCACAGCAAATTATTTGCGGAAAACGGAGCAAATGTAGTAATCGCCGACATTCTCGATGCAGAAGGAATAGCTTTGTCAAACTCAATTGCAGGTAGTAAGTACATCCACTGCGACGTTTCAAACGAAAACGACGTCGCATCAGCAGTCGAACTAGCCCTAAAATGGAAAGGCAAACTAGACATCATCTTCAACAACGCCGGAATCGGCGGTCCGGGAGGAAGCATCGCGAATCTCCAAATGGACCAGCTGACGTCACTCCTCGCCGTGAATCTGAATGGAGTGATTCACGGAATCAAGCACGCCGCTCGCGCGATGATCGAACGGAAAACGAAAGGATCCATCATCTGTTCGTCGAGCTCGGCAGCTATTTTAGGCGGTCTGGCTTCTCACGCATACACTGTCTCCAAAGAAGCGATTCTCGGACTCGTGAAGAGCACCGCTTGCGAACTCGGCGGGCACGCCATCCGCGTGAACTGTGTTTCACCGCACGGCGTACCTTCCGAACTCCTCGTGAGTGCCTACAGAAAATGTCTCGGAAGAGAAGATATGAGCGCCGATGAAGTGAAAAAGATCGTCGAGGAACGGGCGAGTTTGATTCCCGGAAGAGGCGGAAGCGTTGATGACGTGGCTCGAGCCGTACTTTTTTTGGCTAGTGATTCTGATTCTGGCTTCATTACTGGACATAATCTCGTTGTTGATGGTGGTTTTACTTCAGCTTTTGCTAACATGAGGTTTATACATCAAGAATAGAAATTAATACATACATACATATATATATATATAATATTCTAATAATGAAATAAATGTATGAGATAATTTATATCTTGTATTATATATATATTTTTTTTATCATTTTGAGGCATTTTTGGCATGATCTTCAAAAAAATTGAAATTTAAAAATAAAAGAGAAAATCAACAGATTCTTAGGTTTTGATTTCAGTTGCATAAATTTAGCCTAAAAATGGGAAGTGTATTTCTTCTACTTCTTCATTTTTTGGTTTAGGTTTAAGGGGAAAAAACAAGACAGAAAAAAACCTGATTATGGCGCCTCCTCCTCAGGTAATCAGCAATTCTTCGAGAAGAAGAAAAAAAAAATCATATTAATCGCATTGAAATGTGCAATGCTAACATTCGGAAACATCGGCGGATCTGTACTACATCCATGGCGGGAAGAAGATTTGGCTGAATTCCTGGCTAGAAACGGTTGGTTGGCAGATAATGATAATTCCTCTGTTTATATCTTACCTTCGCCGTCTAAGAAAAGACGGATCCGACGACGCGAAGCTCATTCTAATTACTCCTCGAGTAACAATGGCGGCGGCGGTGATTGGTATTCTGATGGATCTGGACAATTATTTACACACCGGCGGAATAGCGAGACTCCCTGTTTCAACAGCTACTCTGATATTTGCAACGCAGCTTGCTTTCACTGCTTTATTTGCTTTCATTAGAGTGAACCAGACGTTCACTCCTTACTCCATAAATGCTATTGTTTTATTGATGGCAGGTGTTGGGGTTTTGGCTATGAATTCCAACAATGATAGACCTAAAGGAATTTCGAAGCCTTGCTACTGCTGCTGTGTACGGATTCACGTTGCCATTGGTGGAGCTCATTTATAAGAAAGCTACTCAACCGATTACTTATACGATTGTGATGGAGATTCAACCCGTGATGTGCTTCTTTTCCCCCTCTCCTTGGTCATAACACTTTCTTTTAATGAAAAAAAGTTTAAAAAGAACGGTAAATTGTGTGTTTGATGTTGTCAAAAGGAACGTAGTATAGTTTGTTTTGGTAGAATATGATTGCACAATTAAGAGTTAGAAGAAATGGAAGAACCATTAGAGTCTTTTTTATTAAGATATTTATCAATTAGATTCATTAGCTTCTTTGTGAAAATATTTTTAGTCAAAAGATTTATATTATTAGTCAAAATAATAATTATGAAGTGAATAAAAAGTTTAATTTTTTTTATTAAAAATCTTGAATTTGAATTTTATCTATAAAAAAGTCACATATAAATAAGTTTTTAAAAAAAAAATTTTGAATCCGCATTCCGAAAGATAGGTATAAAAAAAACTTTTTTTTCAACGGATTTGATATGGCCTCTACCCATAAACATAAAAAATTACCATATATGTATTATCTTTGAAATGTGAAAAATTGGTTTTGACAGGCAATTGCAGGAGAAGGAAAAAGTTATGAATTGGGAGAAACACTATACTACATTGTGTTGATATGTACAATATTAAGTTGGCAGTGGTTTTTCTTGGGAAGTATTGGAGTAATATTTTGTGCATCATCATTACTCTCAGCCATCCTTACATGTACTTTCCTCCCAATTACAGAGATATTAAGTGTTGTATTCTACCATGTACATTTCTAGGCACAAAATTGTGCGAACAAATTTGGACAATTTTTTTGAATTTAAGAAATATTTATCTAGAATTTATGACATTTTAAAGTTATAAACAAATTATATTATTTTTTAAATTATTCAATATTATTATAAAATTTTCCAAATAAAAAAATGAATTTAGATTATATAATAAATAAATTTAAATTTTGAAGTTGAAGATAAGATTTATGTTTGGATTCTTTTTTATATGATTTATGAAATTTAATTTTCTTTAAATTATAATTACACCTTTTTCATATTTACAAATATATATATATATATCTTAGTTAATAAAAGGTACCTAACACTTAATATCGGGTGATAAATATTACCTTAGTACTTATTTTTATCTTATATTTACTTCCCATAAATAAAGGACCCTATGCTATTTTATAAATACAACTAATAAAAAATTATATAATAATATTCTTTTTATTTTTTATCTTTCATTTATTTTTCATATTATTTATTTTATAATTTTTATAATTTCACAGTGTATATATTAATATATTACATTTTAAATCATTTTATCTAGTAAATTTTATTAATAATATATATAAGACATTTTATAAATAGTAATAAATATTGTTTTTTTAGACTAATAATTATTATAATATAATTAATTTGTTTCCCAAAAAAATTAACCGAAATAGGAATACTAAAAATTAATTTACGAATTTTCGTCATTTCATTTCTGTATGAAAATATATGCTGAAAAAAGGGAGATGCCTTGCTTTGAACTGCCGCGGGTATAAAGTAGTAAGAGTTTCAGCCGCGGGTATATCCAAACCCTATAATTTCTTTGATCCAGTTTCTAAATCCCTTGATCTTCACATCAGTTGCAGGTAATTGATCTTTCTTCAATCTATAAAATTTTCAATTTTCTTTCTAAATTTCATTTCTGGTATATTGAATTGTTCTATGCGGAGAAGTTTGACATTAATTGATTTTTCTGTTTGTATGTTACAGGAGGTTGTTGGTGAAGAGAGGAGGATAGTGAGATGACGAGATTCCATGTAGGAGGAAAAGTGGTGGATAGTGTGGATTTGCTGAGGAAACGGCACTGGCTATGGCGATTAGATGCGTGGCCTTTTGCAATTATATATGGTGTTTGGGCAGTAGGAATAGTACCTAATTTAGATATCGGTGATGTCTTTATAGTACTCGGTGGAATTTTTGCTTCTCACGTTCTAGCCTTCCTGTTCACTGTCTGGTCTGTGGATTTCAAATGCTTAGTCCAATATTCTAAGGTTTGCAATCATCTTAGCATTTGTTTTACTTGTGTTTAAAGTAGTTATGTTTCTTATATTTCTTTTTGATATTGTCGTAGATTTTTATACATTTCATGGAGAACATAGTTAGTTTGGCTAAATTTAGTTGAGAAAATATGTAATTGTAGTTAAAGATAGTGAAACTAAAGTTCAATTAAACATAGATTTGAAACTCAACTGCTCACTATGAGTTTTAGTTTTTTATTTTAATTGTGCCATTGAGAAGAAGAAATCATGTAATATACAACTTAAATGTGTGGCCTTTTGCAATTATATATGGTGTTTCGGCAGTAGGAATAGTAACTAGGTGTAGATATCTTCATATTACTTGTGGGATTTTTAACTTCCTGTTGGCCGTCTGGTCTGTGGATTTCAAATGCTTCCTTCAGTATTCTAAGTTTTGTGAACAAACACCTTAAGATTCATTTTATTATTAATTTGTTTCAGATGTGTTTAAAGTAATTCTGTTTCTTCTTATATTTTCCTGATATTGTAGTAGATTTATACATTTCACTGAGGACAGTGTTAGTTTTTATTGTATGAATGTCACATTCTTTTGGGTGTCAGAAGTCTTTGAAATTTTTGGTAAACTGGCCTCACAAATATTTATTTTGTCTTTTCTTACAACAAACTAACAAGATATATTCAGTGAACATCATCTAATTTTTGTTCATCTTTTGCTTGTAACAATAGGTATAGGGGCTTTGGCGCCTCTATATGTGGGAATATCCTATCAATTTGTTTTGATAGTGTGCTTTGATTATAAAGGGTGTTACTTTTATTTGGATTTTCTTTAATTTAAGAATATGGAGATGTGTGCTCATGCAAATGGGATAGTGCATGGTTTAATGCTTCTTTTGCTGTATTCCGTCACCTACCTGTTTTAATTTCATTGTTAATTGATATTCCAAGTCTCAAGGTCTTATTTTTGCCAGGTTAATGACATTCACCAAGCAGATGCTTGTAAAGTGATTCCTGCTAAATTCTCTGGTTCTAAAGAAGTCGTGCCGCTTCATTTTCGAAAGGTAAGAAGCCTGATCACTAGTTTTTCCACCCCTCTTTCTCATTCATTCATAAATTTGATTTTGTTCCTGGAGATTTTCTTTCCAATTTTTTTATTTGAGTTGCTTTTAGTCATGAAATGGGCTGAAGTGGCCATATTAGTTGATGTCACATTATATTTGATTTTTAGAACATGTGTGGATGCGTATTAGTGAAAAAGATCACCTGAATTGTGACTGATCCTGGGTTCTGAGGAGTCTATAACTCCAATTGGTGGATAAGTTTTTTTTCTTTTACAACAACAGGGGTATGGTAAATCTGTGAAAGAATAATTACACATATGGAATAATATTGGTTGATTGGATACAAACATGTTCTTTCTGTAAAATTGCTCCACTGTATCATTTGTAAAGTTTATATTCTGGAGTTGCAGAAAAATCTATATTTTAGGTAGAATCCATTTTCCTTTTGGTAGTATGTCCAGATTCTCATTTATTTATGCATGCAACATTTCTCGAGTACAACCTGGAATTTACCTTCTTATAATGTTTTATTGGTATGGGGATGATCAATACCAACCTGAATATCTTGACAAGTTCTGTGTTCTTAGAGTGCATATCTACGCAGAATGCTTTGAAATCAATAACTGGAAAGAGTGCTTGCTTGTTTCTACAATTTCTTTCAAGATCCTCATATTTCCTTCCAGCAGTTATTAGTCCCCTTTAGAAGCTGAAGAAAGTAATGGCTATTATCTCCCAAATATTCTTTCCTTTCTATGCTCAAGTAACCTTTCCAGACACCTTCAAATTCTCTTCTATTCCTTTGCCTAAAATATTATGCCTTTTCCCCAATTCTTCTTTTTACTAACTTTTTCACCTTTTCCCTATTTTCCCTTTACAATTCTTTTTAAATTATACAAAGACCATGGGAAGTTCCTACATTTGAATATTTTGCCTATTTATTTGTTTAATTTGGAAGCAATACTAAGGGGTTATCTATCTTTGATGTTTTTCTTCTCTATTCTCTTCCTGATTAGAAACAGTAGCCCATATTGACCCGTAATATAACAAATGTAACAAAGGAGCAAAAAATACCTAAGTTGAGTTATGCATAAAATACTGAAGGACGTTAAGAATCAGATGAAATGACTAACCTCATTGATAATAGCTTCGTTGTACCTCAGAAGATAAAAGCAGTCTACTCAATGAGCCTATTTAATTTGTCAACTTCAGAAGTCTTATTCTCTATTTTCTGTTTTGGGCATAAAATGCTGAGGATCCTATGTATCCTTACTTTGTTGATCATAACTGATCTAGACTCTTACCATTAATGAGGACCTCTTTCTGATGTTAGGCTTAACTGAGTAATTTCCAGAAGGAAATGAGGATACTCCTTGTATGATTGCAGCTTTACAGTGGAAGAAAAGATGATTCAATGTTTCCTTTGACTTTAGGAGTGATTTGTTCAAAACTCTAATTTTGCTTAAGAACCATATCACAAGCAAAATCCATGTTATAACCTGAACCTTGAGAAAGGCTTTGCTTTTCCAAATTGCTTTCAGGGAAAAATATGTTAATATCTTGCTAAGGGCATAATGTAGGGTTTGACCGATCTATTATGATTCTTATATTTCTTTCCTTGCACTTCATCTGATTGCTGAACAGCTATAGGTCGCAAACAAGTGATATTGCTGCAACATTCACATAAACTTCAAATATTTCTTATAAGGGAAATAAAGTGGCCATTATAGTGGGAGAACCCTAAAGTAGAAATTAAGCCTTTTGTTCTGAAATAAAAACAACAGTTCATAGCTATTTCAACATTTTTACCAATGAGTTCAGAGCTACCCTTCATTTGCAGCCTTGCAAGATTTGATATTCTTATCTGCCTTTCTTGTTTTATTAGGAGTTCTGAAATGATGGCTTAAAGAGGTCCTTACCAGTTGGAAATGTTATAGATATGGCACTGCTCCTTAAATTTAGTATGCTATAATATTAATGCCCTTTCTACAAAAAACTTTTGTTTGAAAAAAAGATAAATTTATTTCCACTCAAACTCTAATGTTTTGAAACATTTTTTATCTTGTCATCCTTATTTGATGAATTTTTGCTATTTAGCTGGTAGGGACTTCATCTTCAGTCAGTGCAGAAGAGATTTATTTCGATTTCAGGAAGCAGCGTTTCATATACTCACAGGAGAAGGAGACTTTTTGTAAGCTTCCTTATCCTTCCAAGGAAACATTTGGGTATTATCTTAAGAGCACTGGGCATGGCACTGAGGCCAAAATTGTTGCTGCTACAGAAAAATGGGGACGGAATATGTAAGTTTTTTTCTTTGTTCAAATTCTATAGAGTATATGAAAATGACCAGCCTACATACATTTGCAGCTATGAACCTTCATCTAATGTCATCCATTTTACATTCTTGTGCACCCCTTTACCACCAAAGAATTTGATAAATCGAGGTAAATTGCCATTTGATCTAAAAGTTTAAGCTAATAGGGCGAGGTTAAATTTAATCTCTTAACACACCCATCATGTATGGACCAATCATAAAATTTTTTAACAAGGCCCATCACATGCACAATAACCAACGAATGAAGCCAATAGATGGAATTCAAACTTAGGACTTGCTCTAATACTATATTAAACTGAGGTAAATTGTCACATGCTCTAAAAGTTTAAACTAATAGAGAGGGGTTAAATTTAATCTCTTGACATGATCTCTAGTTTTTTTTGGCTACCAGTTCTTTTGGGGGCACTTTTGAGCACTCAGATTCTTTTTGAAATGGATACTGCATGTTAATGGGTGGTTTAGACTTGATTATGAATTACAAATTTCAAGTAATTGTATCTGAATAGAGGGTTTTAAATTTTAAAATTCACAATTTTTAATGAGAGAATTTCAATGATGTTTTTGTTATTTAAGATTTATTATTAATTTATATATATATATTGATCACCTGTACGAGATCCTTAAATTGAAATAAACTCTACTCTTCTCTTTGAACTAGGAATGTGTACAGAAGGGTATAACCCATTACAAAGGGAATAGTAGTATGACTTTGTATGTTGAGATGGCCTACTTGTTTCTACTAATGTTATACTTGTTTATTTCCTAGATTTGAATATCCTCAGCCGACATTCAAGAATTTAATGAAAGAACAAGTTATGGCACCGTTTTTTGTCTTCCAGGTATGTGAATTAGTCTCTTCTCTATTTAGATGTTTCCCCATTCTAGAATGGGAATCTTATTTAATCTGTTATTCCCACTCTTACTCTTATTTGCAGTATCTCTTGTCTATCTTGATGTTCTCAGTTTTTTTATCCATACAGGTTTTCTGTGTGAGCTTATGGTGTTTAGATGAGTACTGGTATTACAGTCTGTTTACCCTATTCATGTTGTTTATGTTTGAGTCAACGATGGCACAAAGTCGTCTAAAGACACTGTCTGAGCTTAGGCGTGTAAGAGTAGACAGTCAGATGCTGATGGTCTATCGCTGTGGAAAGTATGTATGCCTATATTTTAAGCTATCTTTTGATGTTACGTAACTGTGTATTCTATACTCATGATTTTGGAAGTTTAAAATTGTAGATGGGTTAAACTCTCTGGCACAGATCTTTTGCCCGGAGATATTGTGTCTATTGGGCGCTCTTCTGGTCCTAATGTAGAAGATAAGTCTGTTCCAGCCGATATGCTTTTACTTGCTGGAAATGCTATTGTTAATGAGGCTATTCTGACGGGCGAGTCTACACCGCAGTGGAAGGTGGCTGTCTCAATTTTCTTCCTTTCCTTTTTTTCCATTTCTGGACATATGCATTTTCTTTTGGTGATAAGTATTGATAAGGTGCATTCATCAAAAAAAAATAAAAATGAAAAAAGAAAAAGTATTGATAAGGTGCTTAGAATGTGAGTGTGCTTGATCCCCACGTCTTGCTTGCTCTCCCTCTCTTCCGCTTTCATTATTTATGTTACTCCCTTATGTTTCAGGTCTTCACCTAGATTTGTTGAAATAGAAACAAATCATTCAATAATACTAGATATATGCATCTTTTGGCACTGTTTCATGGATGAAATAAACAGTAACAGCAGGTTCTAGCTACGCTTTTGTGACTAACATAAACTATCTAGATTGGAAGTTCTAAAAGCCAGGAACTAGGAAGACTCCTCTCCACATAGAGAATGGAAGTGAAAATGGACAAACAGAAGATCTTTTGCAAATTATCAGCTTGCATAAAAATATTGAGTTGAAGCATTGTCTATAATGGTAGAATTTCAATAGAAGTAAACTGATATGATATACTTACTTATATTTGATTGGTGTTGAATTAATAGAGAAGATGAGCTGAAATAATGTTGGATGAAGAAAATGATTTTTATGTTGCTAACCTCATTTAGTTGGGAGAGTTGTTTTAGTTACACTTGAGTTGGAATTGCCCAGAACTCCTAAAGCTATATTGTGTATGAGTTTTTAAGTTATTACTCTGGTAGAGTAGTAAGAAAAAGAAACATTCTACATGTTTATATTTAAAGCTCTTTAATTTACACCTTTCCTTTTGCAAGATTTCAATAGTGAATATTTTCATTCTCAGGTTTCAATCATGGGTAGAGGACTTGAAGAAAAGTTATCATCTAAACGGGATAAGAATCATGTTCTTTTCGGTGGCACCAAGATATTACAGCATACCCCAGATAAGGTAGATTATTGATTGTGGTCATTTTGAAAGTCGCTATTAGTGTAAATTTATATTGTGATTCCTCTTACATCCTCATTGAATTCAGACATTCCAAATGAAAACCCCTGATGGTGGCTGCTTGGCTGTCATTCTAAGAACTGGATTTGAAACAAGTCAAGGGAAACTGATGAGGACTATATTGTTTTCCACAGAGAGGGTAAAGCTTCCAAATTGCCTATTATATCTTTCTGAACATCATCAGGCCTTCTATTCCCTTCATTTTATGCATTATTCTCAACAAATAATACACTGTATGCAGGTTACTGCAAACAGTTGGGAGACTGGACTCTTCATTTTGTTCTTAGTATTTTTTGCAATTATTGCTGCAGGTTATGTCCTTAAAAAGGTAATCACATAAAAAAGCCTATTTGTGTTTATGTTCCTATCATATTCAACTGATAATGATGTGTTCATTATGATAAATTATGTATTGATCAGGGACTTGAGGACCCATCGAGGAGTAAATACAAACTTCTTTTGAGTTGTTCCCTGATAATTACTTCTGTGATTCCCCCTGAGTTACCAATGGAATTATCTATAGCTGTTAACACATCATTGATTGCATTGGCGCGACGTGGGATATTTTGTACAGAACCTTTCAGAATTCCATTTGCAGGAAAGGTGAGAAGCTCAAGTTTCTATTGTAATTCTTCTGCACAATGGTTTTATAGTGTTTCTGTTGTATCGTTGTTTCATTATGTATATGTTTTCTTGGTACTTTCTTTGGGAAATGATATGGCTATGGAGGTCACTGGAGTGGAAATGTCAAACACTGGAGGCTTGAATGTAATGTGGGGGTACTGTATTACCTATTGACTGATTTTGTCTCACCTACTAGAACCTGAGCTCCAAGGACACAGTCTGACACACATCTACACACAAGAACACTTGAAGTTTATGTGCCCGATGTCTGAGGCTATATTTGGACAAAGTTTACTGTACTATTTTGTTTACTTAATGTACATGGATTTTAAAATTTGAACTTGGAAAACAGATGCATTCCTTTCTATTATTGGAAGCCTATCCAAATATGGTTATTTACTATGGTCTTGTCTTCAATGGAAAAAACAAGTGAATAGTTTTTAATTGCTTAAAAAGTAGTTTTATTTGAGTGCAAGCTTTAATAATACTTTCTATATTTATGAACTATTTTTTATGAAACTGTCATGTTTTACATTTCATTGTCTTGCCTGCCTCAGGTTGACATATGTTGCTTTGACAAGACTGGCACACTAACATCTGATGACATGGTATGTTAATTGCTCAAGCTTGAAAATAAAGACTTTCTAATTGAGATTGCACCTCTAATACTGTTCCTAACTTCAATATCAGGAGTTTACTGGAGTTGGTGGCTTAACAGAAAATGAGGAACTAGAATTAGACATGAGCAAAGTCCCAGGACGCACACTTGAAATACTTGCTTCATGTCATGCTTTGGTTTTTGTAGACAACAAACTGGTATGAGTATGGTTCTATTGACTCCTATGCACGTTAGAACCAAAATTGAGTTCTTTATTTTGAACAGAAATATAGGATCCTATATTGCAATTCATTCTTGATTCTCTGTTCATTGAATTTTTGAAATGCTAGTCTTTTCTCTGGAGCATATTCCTTTAAATTGTATCTTTTGTCTGAAATTCGGCGTACAAATGGTACTTCATTGTTCCAGTCAAAACATCTCTCAACTGGATCTAATTTTTAGAGTATGAGAGTTATTCATCTGAAATTATATATCTAGATTGGAAAGTCATTTGAATTTTGAAGTGGGACTTAGAAGTTGCTCTTTTATTCACTTTTTACCACTTGACATTGGTATATCAAGAGTATCTATTCAATGGTTTCCTGCAAATTTGGCCTCTGTAGTTTTTGGTGGATGAAATAGTTCCTTCATATTTAAGCAGATTACTTTTTCCATTCTGAATCTTTTGACATTTTCACAATCCTTAGTTTAAAAATGGTGCATTTCTCAGATTTCACCTGCATGAATTAGAGTTTGGTCCTACATAGTAATTATTTTAACGTGAACAATGGAGGGAGTACTATGTTTGAGTGAAATTAGAAGCATTTCTTGTTCTACATTATTGAACTATTTCCTCTACCCCAAAAATATAGGAATCTCAAACAATTGGAAATAAAATTGAAAGAAGAATTTCAGAAGAGGGAGAAGACAATTTCATTGTCATATTTAGTAGATCTACTCGAACAACTATGTAATGTGTAAAGAATGTTTGTTGACAAAATGTACGTTAAATTAGAGCTTATCAAGAAAGTGACTAATTAGATATGAAAATAAAAAAGGTTGTGGTTTGGAGCAATGAGAAAAAGAGAAAGGGCCTATGTTTGTGGTAGAGGAGTACAATAAAATAATATTATTATTTAGTATGTGCTCTAATAGTTGAACACAATTGTGAATGTATTAAACCTGTTAAATTTGTCTTATTAATGCTAGTTATAATTTCTCTGGACTGGTGTGACCATTATAGGTCCACTAAAGGTTGATATTGACCCCATATACTTGCAATATTCAATTGATTAGCATAATAGTTTAGTGCTTTTATGGCACTAATAGCGTAGTGCTTTAAGTGTCCAATAAAAATGATTACTTGATACAATAATCTCATTAAGTTTGTTGAGCAGTGGCTCAGATAGTTCAGATTTCAGCATTATGAATTTGTTTAGTTTCTTTTGTTTTCTTAAAACTAGTGTTCAATGCTTGCATGCAGGTCGGTGATCCTCTTGAAAAAGCTGCACTAAAAGCAATTGATTGGAGCTACAAGTCAGATGAAAAGGCCATGCCAAAGAAGTAAGCAATGACTTTGATTTTCAGTGCTTTACACCTTTGTTTTCTCATGATGGTACTAAAACTAAAGTGTCCTAAGAGAGTCTTTAGAGATGTAACAGTTTAACTTTCAGTTGGCTAAGATGTCTTTGGCAGGAAACCATTGACCAGTGTATTCTCAAAGCAGCGTGACATTGCCAAATTTTTACTATTGAAATTTACCTTGTTTATGTCATTTCTTTTGATGTGTGACATAGCAAACATCTTAGATGTTGGAAAAGATTGCTTTTCTTAGGTAGTCAGTAGTTGCATAATTTTCTAGTCCACTGTGCATTCTTATCTATTAGGTGCCTTTTGTCTTTGATGTCAATTGGGTTGTAGTTGTCTTGAAGGAAACTCAAAGCATAGGGGATGGATATACAATATCTACATTGTTGGATGATCTGGAAGGTTGTTTATTGGATCTAAGTTGAATGTGCTATTTTGACCCCCAGTATTTTTGGTGAAGGATGCACCTCTAGTTAGTCAATGTTTTTGGCATTTCCATTTCAAGAATGCCTTGTAGCATAAGTTTATTAAGAGTACAAAAGGGTTGTACTAAAATGGATGCATGCTGTAAATGGTATATTTTTGCAGACACTTAAATGATTGGAAGATCACTGGTCAAGTATCTCAGTTATTTTTAATTATGATGTTGCTGGAGATTGTTCTTCTACTCAGTCTTGGTGTTTGATTGTTTTTGAGATTATTCTTTTTCTGTCCTGAGATCTATATATATGATCATCCCTTGCTTCGGAATCCTTTCTCTCTTCCTTTTTCAAGTGATTTGTTCTTGGGATGGAAATTGAATTAATCCATTTCCTACACTGAGGGATCCTATGCTGTAATTGGTAATTATTTCTGGTTCTTTTCTATTCCGGATCATTCAATACCATCTTAGTAGCCACTAATTTGTGCCTTGCAACTTAAGTTATAGATTATTTTGGTTGTTTATATGCATTTCTTGGCTTGTAAAATGAGCTGATGTTTTGTTCTGATTTCCATCCCCAATGCAGGGGTATGGGTGAAGCTGTTCAGATTGTACAGAGACACCACTTCGCATCCCATTTAAAAAGAATGGCTGTTGTTGTTCGTGTGCAAGAGCAGTTTTTTGCATTTGTGAAGGTCTGATCTTGAACCTTCTGATTACCTGAAGTCCTGAACTATATATTACATAATGCAGATTTGGATGAATTGCTGGTGCTTTCTCCTAGAGATATTACATATTTAAATGAACATAACATATCCACATAAAATTTTTGAATATATGGCATTGGGAATGTATATAAGAGATTAGTGATACGAATCCTTTGGTTTATATGCAAGCAATCCCATTGAAATGGATGAAGACATGTATATTTAATTGAAAACTAAAATCTACTAAAACCTGTCCTTCCTATATGCTATGTTCCCTTACCACCTAATTTGGTTTTTAAATTGTAGACTGGTTCTCATGGTGAGAATTACTGAGAGTAGCAGATGAAGATTCTTATACGAGCTGAAAATGAGGATCCAAATTAGATCTATACAAAAAAGCATGAGGAAAGATTGAGATGCAAAGTTAGTTCCTTGGATATAACTTAAATACAAGTTGGGTTGGTTGAATAGTGTGTGATAAATGACTAGAAGAATATGATTGCTCTTGGTAAGAAATATTTATTAGGACATGCTGTTGCTCTTGTTAGGAAAAAAAAATTTGTTGCTCTACATTAAATTGACCCCATGGAATATAGGGATGATGTAGCTCACACCTAGCAGCATGAGCAGGAGAAGGTTAGTGGAGATAAAATGAGCTTCAGCCGTTCTTTTGGAGTCATTACCTGAGGAACAGTAGACTAGGTTAATGGCATTCTATGTATTTTTCTGTTGGATTATGGTTGCTTTTGTCAAAGTTTATGTTGTGTCCCAAAAACTTTCTTTTATGATTTTTATCTTTTCTAATTGTTACTTGCACATTTTCCTATGTTAATTCCAGGGTGCTCCAGAAACCATTCAGGAGAGGCTCACTGATGTACCCTCATTTTATGTGCGGACCTACAAGAAGTACACACGTCAAGGATCGCGTGTTTTGGCCCTGGCTTTCAAGTCTCTTCCTGAAATGACAGTAAGAATTACTTGTTTAGCGGTCTTCTTTTTCACTTTCTGTTCATCAGTGCTATGAGAACTTATGAATTGTAGACTCTTGATATACAGAAGCTTGATGATAGATTTCTCTCCATTATTCTTGAGCAAGCTTTATCTCTGTGATGCTTTAGAGCTGTTTGATGTCGTTGGACACTCATAGTACTTTTTAAAACCATATAATACATGTTTATGGAATTATCTTATTTTACACAATTCTTAGTTTCATGCTAAATGGCCTTTGAACTCTCGTAGACCAGTTGGAATCAGTTAGCTATATTCATTACTTAGTTTGCTTCATTATTCAACCTCTTTCATGTCCCTATTGTGTGGTTAAATCTGTTTTCTTTGAAGTACTACATTTCTGCATTGCAATTCATCCTGTAGATTATATAGGATGCTGGGAATATATCAAAATAAAACACACAGACAATCCATATATGATGCCAATTTGTTCTCTCTTTATTTATTGATTATATTCCACTTATCTATCTCTCTATCATGCATTTTGCAGATTGATACTTACTTGCATCCTGGCCAAGTTCATTCACTCACTAATAAATATTCATTTCTTTTTATTTTTATTTTGAGATGCTTTATAATTCTTAATTTATCTGTACATAATTTTTAGTCCTCTTGTGTTCCTCATATGCTTTTTTTTTTTTGGATTTAAGGTTAGTGAAGCGAGAAATCTGGACAGAGACATGGTAGAAAGTGGACTGACTTTTGCTGGTTTTGCTGTAAAGTTCTACATCTTGATTCAATTCATAATCTTTCACATATTTGAAAATATTTACGTTCCACGCCTTGTCCATCAGATTATATTAATTTCTAACTGACCTCCAATAAATTTCAGGTTTTAAATTGTCCAATCCGAGGAGATTCAGCAACTGTATTGTCTGAATTAAAAGAATCATCGCATGATCTGGTTAGTGATATTTATTCTAATACATGTTTCTCATTTTATATAAGTATCAAATTCTCCACGGCTTTTTTTTAAATATTTATATATATATATATATAAAAATATCAAAGGTATAGTGCTAATTTAGTTTTCCATCTAATAATTAGATGGAAATGTGATGTGTGGATCTTATAATTTCAGTGCCAAAACTATACTGACATGTAGTTGACTTTTATTTCTTTATGTGGAAGTTTGATAGGATGAATTGGGGTTTTAATAGGGATTTAAGTTTTGATAGGATAACCTACTAGTAAAATCTCAGTCATATCCTTTCAAGAGAGAGTACCTCAATAGTCTATATAACCACAAATTAACTTATTAAACTATAGTATTTTCCTGACATTTCATATTTCAAATTGATCACTATGGGGAGAAGTACTCCTTTGGTTCGTTACTAATTGTCCATGTTTGTATCTTTTGAAGCCTAAAGTTGAATACTTGTTTTTCTTTTATTAAGTCATAAGTGGAGAGTTTTTCGTAAAACGGAATGAGGTGAAATATGTCATCCCAAATACTTAAAATGGTATAATTCCCTAAACTAATGGTAATAGTGACTCTCCTAGCAGCTAAGTCAGCTAAAATTTCTAAAGCAATAAGCAGAAGATCCTAGGAAATTACTGCAAATGGAATTACTGAAAATACCCTTTGCTTCTAAATTGTGCATACAATTTATTTACCATTTATCCATAAACTAGAATGTTAAGGAGAAAAATTGGATTGGAACAGTTGGAATTTCTTGAGTCCATTATTCTGCACCACACATACTTCATAATCCTGAAGCTAAAAATATGTTATACTGATGACAAAGCAGACATTTTTAACCAAAAGATCACAGTATTTTGGAAGATTCACATGAAGCACCATTGTATAATGATTAATAGATGTGATTAGGGAGAAATTCTGGATGAGATTACCTGTGTGCATGAAGTTCTGCCCAGAACTTTCAGTGTTATAATAATAATAAAGAAAATTAATGGACTTCCTGCGAGCTTATGTCCTAATTGTTTTTCCAATTTTCACCACTTAGTGTGCATATCAATTCCATACTGGTATCTAGTCCTTATTGGGTTTTCGACTGACAGAGATCGTTTTGAGCCTATCTAGCATGATCTTAATGATATAATTACTCAAGCTTCAAAACCATTCTCTCTTGTTGAACATTTTTGAGTTTTCTAAGAATGGCTCGAGTTTTTTTATAATGTAAACGGAATAATAAGTAAAGGGTAGTAATAGAAAGAGTTCACTTTTTGTTATTTCAAGTGCATGTCTCTTATAAAATAGTTAATTTCATTATTTGTTTAAAGTGTGCTTCACTTTCTTAAGATTCTATTTGTAATGTGATGGACAGTTGTAATCTTCAAAATCGTGTCTAACCTTATGTAAATTTTTATTAGGGCAAAAGGTTTCTTAGTTGTGTGAGTTGGAACTTAGTGCTAAATTTGTTCATATTTCTGGTCATATGTTTATGTATGACAGGTCATGATTACTGGAGATCAAGCTCTAACAGCTTGCCATGTTGCTGGTCAAGTTCATATTGTATCAAAACCAACCCTAATTCTTATGCGTGCAAAGAATGGTGAAGGCTATGAGTGGGTTTCGCCTGATGAGACAGAGATTGTAAGCTACAGGTATTTATTATGTATTTGTTACATTTTTCTATGCATGCAAAAAGGATTTTCTAAATCTACGGAGCCTAAAATAAATGAGTGGATATTCTTCTCCTTAATGTTTTGTGTTTCTTCTAGGGAGAATGAGGTAGACAGTTTGTCAGAGACTCATGATCTCTGTATTGGAGGTGACTGTGTTGAAATGTTGCAGCAGACTTCCGCTGTTCTTAAAGTCATTCCATATGTGAAGGTTGAAAAGCTACACATTGACCACACACACTCTCTTTCAGTGATTCACCCACTTGTTCTGATACTTATTTAAATTATTCAGGTTTTTGCTAGGGTGGCTCCTGAGCAGAAGGAACTGATATTAACTACTTTCAAATCAGTTGGAAGGATAGCATTAATGTGTGGAGATGGTACAAATGATGTTGGTGCTTTGAAGCAGGTAATAAATATGAATACTCTTATAGTTTTTTTGCACACTGGTCATTTTATATTTTTTCTTATTGATATATTTTAGTGAATGATATTATTTTGTCACTTGATGCGAAGGTTTCTCTTTTTAAGATTATTATCTTCTATGATAAATAGTGCGGTACAACATTGATGCACTTTTCAAATTGCTTGCTGATATGCCCCCCTTTGTCTTTCTGGTTCTGAATTACAAACTTCTTTCTAGCATGTTTTTTAGCATGGAGCCCTGGTCTAAAACATATCAAGGATAAAGTTGAGAAAGAAACTATAAGAATGTCTGTCCAAGACCAAAGTATTCAATATATGTAACTTCTTTTTCAACAATGCTAATTACTTTTCTACCTTGACTGCAATAGGAATGAAAATTATACTTTAATGTTCCATTTGGATAAGTTATATGGTTACATTTTGATGCCAATTAGTGTAGCAGGTTTTTTTCTTTTGTCTTGGAATTGAATGTATATTCAATTTCCTTTCTATTTCTGCAGGCGCATGTAGGAATAGCTCTGTTGAATGCAATACCCCCTTCTCAAAGTGAAAAGTCTTCAGCGGAGGCATCATCAAAAAGTGATGCTACCAAGCCTTCTAAACAAAAGAAACTTAAAGCCTCAATAGAAAATGGAGAGGGGCCTTCTAAAAATAGGTTATCTTCCAAGTTGGATAGTTCTACTAGCAAACCTGTTAATCGCCATCTGACGCCTGCAGAGATGCAAAAGGAAAAACTTAAGAAGCTTATGGATGAAATTAACGAAGATGCCGACGGTCGATCTGCCCCTGTAGTGAAGCTTGGGGATGCTTCAATGGCTTCACCATTTACAGCAAAACATGCTTCAGTTGCTCCGACAACTGACATAATTCGACAAGGTCGCAGCACACTAGTGACTACCCTCCAGATGTTCAAGATACTTGGACTTAATTGTCTTGCTACTGCCTATGTGCTGAGTGTGATGTACTTGGATGGTGTCAAATTAGGTGACATTCAAGCAACAATTAGTGGGGTTTTCACAGCTGCCTTTTTTCTGTTCATCTCACATGCTCGTCCTCTTCCAACTCTTTCAGCTGAGCGACCTCATCCAAACATTTTCTGTGCATATGTCTTCCTTTCTCTCATGGGACAGTTTCTATTCACCTCCTTTTTCTCATCTCTTCTGTGAATGAGGCTGAGAAGTACATGCCAGATGAATGTATTGAGCCAGACTCTGATTTTCATCCCAACCTTGTGAACACAGTTTCATACATGGTAGGCATGATGCTTCAGGTTGCAACATTTGCTGTGAATTATATGGGCCATCCTTTCAACCAGAGTATTTCAGAGAACAGGCCGTTTCAGTATGCGTTAGTTGCTTCTGTTGGTTTCTTCACTGTCATCACTTCTGATTTGTTCAGGGATTTGAATGACTGGCTGAAATTAGTGCCTCTACCCAAAGGGTTGAGGGATAAGTTGTTGTTATGGGCAGCTCTCATGTTCTTGGTTTGCTACGCATGGGAGAGGTCACTGAGATGGGCCTTCCCTGGTAAGATGCCTGCTTGGAAGAAGAGGCAAAGACAAGTTGCAGCAAATCTGGAGAAGAAGAAACGCGTCTAAGTAAATGGAGTGAGTTTTAGGGGGCAAAAACTGCCGTGCAGTTGTTTTTTGACAAGTGCAGATTAGTTAATGGGACTTTCTGGCTTCATGTGTATGAAGTTAATTCATGGTAGCATTTACTCCCATACCCTATGTTATCTATTACTATAGGAGAAAATATTCATTTATTCTCTCTGAAAGACATAGGCTCTACTGTTATGAGGGGAAAATTTTTGTATCAAATTATATTGATATATACGTTTTAAGCATTGCCAATTAGATCAAACTTAGCCTGACCAATTTGACCTTTAAGTTGTAGTATGAAATGGATTGGTCCCATTGAGTACACAGTCTTCAAAGACTTCTCAATTTTATTTAACATGTCTTATTTTTTGAAATATTTTTATGGTTATCAGTCTATTTCCTTTAATTCATGGTTATCAAATATTTCATCCAAATAGAATTTAAAAGAGAAGAAATTTGTATTAGAAGTTGCAAGAAAATACTATAATTTTTTCCATGTTTTCCTTTTCCTTTAACAATCAGCTGCAAAAGAATAATCAAAATCCTATCAAGAATTAGTTACAGAAATGTAAGAGAATCTCAATGGTGAAGCAGCCAGCAGCAGCAAAAATCTCTTCCCAGCCTGCCATGAAACAAGTTTTAGGTAAAACTTGTAAGAGAGCAAAGCACATTTAATGAAAAAAATGATCTTCTACAAGCATCAAAATACCAACAAATCATTTTGGATCAACCCCATGAGACACAGATGAATTGGTGAAGAATTCTCCAGTTGTTTCTCGAAACAAGAAACAACCCAACTCGAACAAGAATTAGTTTTAGATATAGAGCTATTTTAAACAAGAATTAGTTTTAGATATAGAGCTATTTAAAATTTGAGGTCATAACTTTCTCCCACATAGGACCAACAAGAATTAGTCTAGATATGAATTAACTTAAATGCAGCTATTTAAAATTTTAGGTCACAATTTTCTCCCGCAAAAGACCAACCCGACTCGAACATGGAACATGGATTAGTCTTAACTTAAAGATGTCTTCCCATAGTTTGGAACTCATCTATCAGTTTAAACTTTTAAAGTAAGTGACAATTTATTTTTTGTACAAGAAACTGACCTGGAATTAAGCTGAGAGAAGGTAGCATCACCATCCATCCACATGAAAACTGTTTTTTTTTTTTTTTTCACTCCTTTACCAGCAGAGAAGAAGGTATATCCCAGATGACTAATACTACTATACCATCAAGGATTAAAAATGCTTGAACCACCAACATTTAAAGCTATTAGCACAGCAATACTAGTAATTACGCCCAACCAAAACAAAGCCGAGCCTGCAAATCATCATATAAACATATATATATATATATATATATATATATATATATATATATATATATATATATGTATGTTAAGACAAATAGAAATAGCTGTTTGTTATCGAAATTCTTATTTTCTCGAACAATGTTTACCTCCAAAAGTATTGGAATCAGTAGTTGCAGAAGTTTGTGGAACTGCTTCGACTTCAACTTTACTACTGTTTGTTCTTGATGATGTTGATTTTTTTGCATTATCAGTTTCAGAAGCCACTATCCCTTGAAATTCTTCACTGACTATTAATGCAGCAAGAAGATCCATGAAGGATTCTTGTTCATTACCAGTTGATGATGAATCAAATGCCGCCTCTTCTTCTTCTTCATATTCGCTAATGCCTATTTCATCGGAATCAGACAAATCATCGTCGGAAACATATGTATCAATGTGTTTCCTGACAATGTTGTCATCTTCTTCATCCTCAACGTATGCTTTGTATGTCAATCGTAGAAGGATTTCACCGACGGATCCATTTCCAAATAGACTCCAACCTCCTTGGAGGTTCACTATCAGATCTGTTGGAACAGTGTCTTCCAAAGATCCAAGATCAACCTGCAAATCGGAACATGATTCCATGATGGTACACTTAATATATATATATATTTGTGTTTTTTTAAGTACTTTACCTCTGCTTTACCAATAGACAATTCTGAAAATCCAAGGAAGTCTCTCACTTCAAGGTTTAACTTTTGTTTCCTGGGATTTTCAACAAGCAAGTGAAAGTCCTGCAAAGCTAATGTGAATTATTATTATCACTTGAAGAAGTAGAGATTTCATAAAGAATTCTAAATTAGAGGATTAGCAAACGGTCAAATCAAGATCATCTTATCGAACATTTTACATTCATGACTAACCTGATTCCATATAGGTTGGCCAGGCGGCCCAATAACAGTAGTCTGACTGTTCTTTTTACTTCGTATTTCTTGATCTCCCAAGTTTAGAACTACATATGGATCAGTTTTGCCTGAATGACGAAAGAAAAATATGCATAACAACCAACCATTAGTAAGTTGCACATGAATTTCTTTAATACTACAACAGATTGAAGTAGGTTTTTACCGTAGAAAAAATACGAAAGCTTTCTAGCATCAATAAGTGTCAAAGACAATTCTCCTGCAAAATTCTTCCCTCCTTCCTGAATTTCTCGGGTTTTGAGATCATCTGCCACAGGTCCAACAGCTTTACCCTTCTCAAAGTCTAACACGATCTTCTTTGGCCGCACAAAGAGCTGAGGTAAGTCCTCAGTGAGAAGCTTTGTCAGAAACCTGCCACAATAAAACTGTTTTCTTTACCATATAAAAACTACAAAACTTGTTACTTTGAAACTATGTTCGAGACTTGGCTTCGCCCCATTTGTTGATGATTATTCATGTGTTGGTTTGGACTTGTTATTTATAGTATGTTTGTCCCACTTGTGAAGAGGTGTGTTATTGACTAAATTTAACGCATTTCTATCAACTTAAACTTTCAGATGAGGTTGAAATTTAACAAGAGATTAGTGAAATAGGTCAAGTCCTGCTGACCAGAGAGGTACATTGATCTAAAATTGGATATATATATATATATGTGTGTGTGTGTGTGTGTGTGTGTGTGTGTGTGTCTATATTATTGATATGCACACTTAAGCAGTAAAAGGGACATGAGAACTTACATCGAAAGAACCGGAATAGCTGAAGTAGTACCACGGGCACATTGAAAAAGAGAAACAAACACATCAGAAGTTTCGAAATAAGAACAAATGCATCTATATATGTACATATACACATACAAATGTGTATGTTCTTCACCAGATGCACATAATGAAAGAAAAGGAATTCACTAATTTGAGATGTCAATACGTACACATCAAATTGAACAAGCGAAATGGACAGTTCGAATTTTATTTTGGGAGAAGAGAACAAATGCCCAAGAAACTGCTCCAACCCATGGTTGTGTTGGTATTAATCGTAGTTTCACCCACAGTTCTCCATCAATGTCAAAATCCCGAACACCAACAGGCACAGAAATGGGAACAATGCCGAACTTTAGTGACAGTAATAACAGCATACGAGCACCACCAGTATATCGAAGACCAATCTGGTACCTTAAAAAATAGGAAAAGCATAAATAGTAGTCAATAAAAATGGAAAAGCAATTCCATATCTGTACATTTAAGTACAGGCATTGATAGTTTATAATCAAGATTACATATATCATCTTATTGCACAAAATATGCTCAAAATTTTCCATTTCGTGAAAACAAAATTGATTAACCAGACATTGCTGTTCTAATCACCACGAAAATCTAGGAACTTTTGCTAGCATTGTATTTTTTTGGTCTAATATCCGTTCCTTACTTTTGTCAAACAATTTCCGCTTCCGAGGCTTTCCAATTAAGGATCTAATTTAGCACAAATTTATCACCAAATTTGCAATTACTGTTAAGGAAATGAGAGCAATGCGCAACGTAGAACCTACACATATAGTCATCCTTCATATTGGATTCTTGTCACCCTACAAATTATTACCAATAACATAACTTATGCAACAGAAAATACTCTGTCCAGCATTTGTCACAAATACAAAGTTCATTTCTTCACATCCCTAAGTCTCTGAGTATGATAATGCTCATGAACCAAAGGCCATTAAAAGAAATTATACTTCTAGAAGTAGCGAGTTTAAAGAGTTAAATGTGATAATGTCATAAGAATAAACAATGATGATTTGCAGAACTTGCAATTATTTGTAGACAAATAAGTTTTCCCTTACAATAGATAAACGAGTGGGAAACGAGAATATATGATCATTCCAAATGGATATTAACCAAAAACAAAAAGTAGATTTGTTTTCATGGGCCGGGATGTCGATAAGTGTACTCAAGAAAACAGCAATACAACATCACATCTAAAAGAATTCTTGAAAATGAGAATATTATTGAATGATGATCAAGAAGGGATAAAAATGTAACATTTGCACCAAAAGAAAGTGATCAAAGAAGCTGCAATTATACAACTACAAACATACTATAGGCAGACCACAAACTTCTCTCGTTTCTACTGCTAATGCTAATGTTTATAGACATACAATTATTCTATATATTTGCCCCAAATTTTCTATCTTTTTCAAAAAATTATATACTGATCAACAAACTGGTGCAAAGAATGAAACAGAAAAATGATAAATATGAATAGAAATCATTACTATTGGTCAGAATCTACTCACTGCAAATCATTTGCACGACGAGAAGTCCTTCTCTCAACACTCCTTACTGACAATGGTTCATCCCCTAAAGAGAACTGCTTTATCTCAACTCTTTGTACATAATCAGGTTTCTTAAGATTATCAATAACTGGCTGAAGTAAACCAATTAGCCAATTTTCAAGCCCACTTCTGTAAACCTTCCATAACTTTCCCAACACCATATTTACCCACTCAACAGATTCCTTCCTCTGTAAATCCTTCTCCAAAAATGTTGAAAGACTTCTTGGCACCTGAACTTGAGGTGTTCCCCATATTCCCCAGTAACTATCATTTTGATTATTGCCATAATTTCTCTTCCTTGAGGTCCATACCTTATCAAAAACAACTCCTACAAAGAAAAAAAAGACAAATAGACCCAAAACACTCCGATTTATTGGAGGAGATGGAAGAGGATGTATAACTCCTAATTGAGTTCTCAACTTATCTACAATTGGGTCTTCTTGGAAACTAGCAAAATTGTTACTCTTACTGCTAACACTACTAGTAGAAGGATAAGATAAAGAATCTTCCAATAAATTTTCTTCAGAAAATCTCTTCAGAACAATCATTCGAGCCTTTCTTGATGCAGCTGAATTCACAATATTCTGATTATTTGTGGCTTCATTTACACAGCTTCTGAGAACTATCCATTTCCACCGAGATGAAGATGAATTTGAATTTGAATTTCTCTCATTTCCTCTCCTCCTTCTCCTCCTCCTTGTGGGTTTCTTCAATGAGGGTAAATTGTTACTAAGGAGAGCAAATTTGATACTTGTATTACTATTATTATTATTACTACTACATGGGCAGCAGACAAGGGATGATGAAGAAGAAACCAACAAAATCTTGGAACTGGAACAGAAATTTGAAGAATACAAAATCATCTAATCACGAGAAAGTTAGGAAATTGAAGAAACCCCAGTAAAAATCTCGAGTATTACTGGCATATAGAATGGTAAACATGAAGAACCGTTCGCCAGATTGTTGGGAGAATTTTCTTGGATGTATTTTTTTTTTTTCTTTCAGCTATAAGAAAAATTAAAGAAATTTATTCCCTTTTTCTTTTTTTGTGGGCGTGTGTGAAAGAGAGCCAAAAGGAAAAAAGAAAAGAAAAAGAAAAGGAAGGTTCAAATTGGTTTACTGATACACAATTTTCCTGTTTTTCAGGTTTTTTCTAAAGATGATTTCATGGGCGGCTTTTAGGCCTCAGAAAATGGAAACGTGTACCCAGGAAAGGACGGTGATACACAATTTCTTTCTTTTAGGCATTATGGCCGGTCGTAATACTAATTGGAAAAAAAATATATATATATATATATTTCCTTTAAAAGAAATTACACTATCCTTTTCTATTTTTTACATATGATATTTTGCAAAAACAAATAAATTTTTCTTTTTTGACATTTTTTAAACTTATAGTAAATCTCTCTTAAATCATGAATAAAATTCTTTATTTTTTTCACATATTTTCAAATATTAAATTTTCTTCTCACAAAGGATTAATAGACTCTATATTTTTCTCACATATTTTTTAATATTAATTTGTTTTCTCTCAAAAAAAGATAAACTTGTCAGAATGGAAAGTAAAAAATCAACAATAATTTCTTCCAACAAAGGACTGACTCAAAAGAAAAGTAGTTTTCTTTCGCAAATGACCAACCGTAGTTTCCTTCCACCAAATTTCTTCCAACAAAGGATTAATTCAAAGGAAAAGTAGTTTCCACTCGCAAATGATCAAACGGAAATTATCTGTGAAACTCGAACGGGAAATAGTTTCTTCTAACGAAAGACCAAATGTAATTTCCTCTTGCAAAGGACTGGCTCGAACAAAAAATAATTTCCTTTTGCAAAGGACCAACAGCTTCAGCAAAGAACCAATCGTGAGCTCTCAGCGGAGCTCAAAGGAGTAGTTTTCTCCGATAAAACTCAACCGTACTGGCTCGAATTGGAAGTAATTTCCTCCTCTTGCAAAGGATCAACCATGAGCTCGAGCTCGAACGAAAATTAATTTGTGAAATTGGTAGTTTCTCTAGTAAAAGACCAACCGTAATACCAGCTCAAATTGGAAGTAATTTTCTCTCCTCTTGCAAAGGATCAACCGTAAGCTCGAATGAATCAAACGTGAGCTTTTGTGGAGCTAGTAGTTTCACCGTACTAGCACGAATTAAAAGTATTGGCCCAAACCAGAAGTAATTTCCTACCACCCACACTAACCAACTCAAATGCCCTAAGAAAAAATATATATATCAAAATTTTATTAACTAAACATATAATCACAAATATTAAGTTTTTAACCAGACAAATATAATAATAAAAACCTTGTCAATATACATGATAAAAAGAATTAAGAAAAATAAATATCATAAAAAGTTTAGAATAGAGTTGGTGGGGCGAGCCAGGCCTAGGCAGTAGTGCAACGCCAAGGCGACTCTCGAGAGCCCGAGCAGCAAGCTACCCATGGGACTCCCCCCCTTAAAAAATTGAGTTAATATCGTGTGGGCCAATGGCCCACATATCAGATATTAAACTGATAAGAACAGATACTACACTTGATCTTAGCCAAAAGGCCGAGAAAGGTATGAGTTTTCATTTCCTGAGCGGCCTATTTTATAGAGCTTCTGTATTCTTGAAATTTGTAGGCTAATCGATGTGGGATAAGAAAGAAATTGTCATAACTTCTTTGTTCTCTTTTATGAAAACAAAAGCTAAAACTTTGCTTCAATTTTGTTTTTACTGTAATATGTATATATAGTTTTTATTATGTGGGTAATACTTAAATTTTCATTATTTGAAAGACACAATATTTGTTTTAAATAGATTCTAAATTATTTGAGAACATTTATATGCGTAAATTTTAAAATTTGAATCCTTCATTCATTTAAACCAAAATAGTTTCTTACTAACTCGGAGTTAAAATAATATTTTAATAATACATGAATTTAGTGTTTTTTTTTTAAAATATAGAATTGATAATTGCAAGATATATTTTTATTGTGATAAAAGTAATAAAGATTTAATATATCTGAAAGGTATTTGGTTTTATTAGCAAAAATTTGTAGAAAATATATTTTTATGCTTTAACCTTATAATTTTGATTTCTTCATCTAATTAGTAAAAAAGTCCTAAAGCATACACAGTGTTTTCATCATATCTAATAGTTTTATAATTTTCATCCCATAAATCTTTCTTACTAATTTATGAAAAAATATATAATAATAATTTGTTAGGTTCTTTGTGTATAATTTTATTCAATTATGTACATTTTTCATCTCTTAATATTTCCTTTATTTAAAATTTTGACATTATAAAAAATTAGAAGAAAAAGAAAAGAAAAAACCTAAAATAAGGGGTAAAAATCATATTAAATTGGTAATTTGGATGATTACTTTATGGAAAATTTTATATTTTGATACACAAAATGTTTTTTAAAAAAAAAACTGTAAAAATTTAGCAAATAGTCAACTTAAGTTGAATTTTGCATAATTGTGGACAATTTTTTTACCAATTATATGTATAAAAAATTCTGCCTAATATTTAATCAACCATAAATTAAAAATACTGCAAATATAAAAGCATCTCACATTTAGCAGAAAACAAATAATTATGAACTAGAATTGGTGGGGCGAGCCAGGCCGAGGCAATAGTGCAACGCCAAGGCGACTCTTAAGAGCCCGAGCAGCAAGCTACCCATTGGACTCTTCCCCTTAAAAAATTGAGTTAATATCGTGTGGACCGATGGTCCACATATCAGATATTAAACTGATAAGAACAGATACTACACTTGATCTTAGCCAAAAGGCCGAGAAAGGTATGAGTTTTAAATTCTTGAGCGGCTCCTTTTATAGAGCCTCTGTGACCTTCGGCTTCTTAGACGAACCGATGTGGGACAAGTTAACCAAAATCTCCACAACTTCATATCATATTTTGACTGTTATTGACGTCTCGATCAGTTTCTAAAAATGTAATATATAATCCAAAAAAGCAAAATTAGTTTGGATGAATATCAAAAATGTAGATTTCTTGTTTAAATTTGGGTTGAAAAGATGAAAGCAAGAGCAGGCTGTGTTGCTGCACAAGTGTTTGAGCAAAATCTAAAGATCACGCAATTATCAAAAAGGGGTAGAATTGATGAAGCTATTACAACGTTTAATGAAATAACCCGTCCCAATATTTTTACTTTCAATTCAATGATATCTGCCTACGCCAAGAATGGAAGAATCTCTGAAGCTCGTGCTCTCTTCAATGGAATGCCGTTTAGGAATTTGATTTCTTGGAACACAATGATTAATGGGTACTTATTTTCTGGCTGTTTTAGAGAAGCTTGTGAACTGTTCGACAAAATGCCTCAAAGGGACTCTTTTACTTATAGTTTGATGATTTCTGGGTATGCCCGTTTTGGGTTTCTTGAAAAAGCTAGAAATGTGTTTGATTTAATGCAGGATAAGAGTTGTCTTGCTTGTTGGAATGCAATGATTTCAGGGTATGTGAAGAATGGAAGGGTGAAGGAAGGTAGGAACTTTTTTGAAAAAATGCCTGTCAAGAACCAAGTTTCTTGGAATACAATGCTTTCAGGGTATACACAGTGGGGATATGTGTTTAGCTGAAGAGTTTTTTGGTAAAATGGAAGAAAAGGACAGTTTTTCGTGGAATTTAATGTTGGATGGGTACATTGCAGTGGGTAACTTAGGTACAGCCATGGAGGTTTTTCATAGTATTCCAAATCCAAACATTGTTTCTCATTCAACAATGTTGAATGGCTTGGCTAAGCATGGTAGAATTTGGGAGGCACGAAGAATCTTTGATCAGATGACAGCAAAAAACGTAGTTACTTGGAATGCAATGATGGGTGCATATGTTCAGAATCACAGGATTGATGAGGCACTGAAGTTGTTCAGTGAGATGCCGGAGAAGGATGAAGTTTCATGGACTACAATCATCAATGGCCATGTTCAAATAGGTCAGTTTGAAGAAGCAAAAGTTGTAATGAACAGAATGCCCTGTAAAAGCATAGCAGCACAAACCGCGATAGTTTCAGGTCTCATTCGGATGAGCAGAATTGATGATGCACGACGAATTTTCGATGAAATTAGGAACCGGGATGTTATTTGCTGGAATACAATGATTGCAGGATATGCACATTATGGTAGAATGGACGAAGCATTTGAACTATTTCAACAGATGTCCCAAAAGAATATAGTAACTTGGAACACCATGGTTGCAGGCTTTGCTCAAGTTGGGAATATGGTAAAAGCATACAAATTGTTTGAACACATACTAGAAAAGAATGTTGTTTCTTGGAATTCATTGATTTCAGGTTACGCGCAAAATGGATTTCATTTGGATGCACTTAAGTGCATTGTACTGATGATGCAGGACAGACAAAAGCCGGACCAGTCCACTTTTGCTTCCGGCCTAAGTTCCTGCGCGAATCTTGCAGCTGAACGAGTAGGAAAGCAAATTCATCAATCAGTGATAAGGAATGGTTACGAGAAAGACTTAATTGTTAGTAATGCTTTGATTTCCATGTATGCAAAATGCGGAAGCATAATAAGCTCTAAACATGTGTTCAGGGAAGCCGAAATCCTTGACATTGTTTCTTGGAATTCTCTGATAGCAGGTTACGGTTACAATGGACATGGGAACGATGCAGTCCAACTTTTCCAAACTATGGAAGAACAAGAACAAAACTTTGTGATTCCTGATCGTGTTACTTTTATCGAGCTTTTATCAGCATGTAATCATGCTGGATTAGTAGAAAAAGGATTGTTCTTGTTTAAATCCATGTCAGAAAAATATGGTATTGAACCATTAGCTGAACATTATGGCTGCTTGATCGATTTGCTTGGCCGAGCAGGGAGAGTAACAGAAGCATTCGAGATATTAGCCAAATTAGACACTAAAAGTAGTACTACTCCAGGAATGTGGGGTGCTGTTCTCGGAGCGTGCCGGCTGCATAAAAATCTAATTCTTGCTCATTTTGCAGCTACAAAGCTTTCTGGTAAAACTTCTGATCTTGTACTTTTATCCAATACTTATGCAGAAGCTGGAAAATGGAATGAAGTTGAAAGAATTAGGGTTCATGTGAACAGAAAGGAAAAGGAAACTGGATGCAGTTGGATTGAAGATCAAAACAAATTACTTGTTTTTGTTTCTGATCATAATTCTTCTTCTTCACCACAAACTGAGTCTATATATGAACTGCTGAAATGTTTATCTTTACATATAATGGAATTCCATGATCTCTCATGATATTTCTCCTAATTACCAAAATGCCATCAATTTTCGGGGCTAATTACGAAAACACCATTATATTTTAACAACATTCATAATTTTACACGTATATTTTCTCTCATCTTATTTTTGTGAAATGTAAATAATTGTATATATAGTTAGTTATATTTTGAAGAATATAAAATGACAGAAACACCCTTAAATGATATTATTTTCACTTATAATTTTAAAAATTATGAAAACGCCATGAATTTTCAGGGCTAATTACGAAAATGCCATTATATTTTAACAACATTCATACTTTTATATATATATATATATATATATATCATACACAAAATTGACTAAATTTTTGTAAAAAGGATCTTTCTGAAAACTATAATAAATTAAAGGATCTGATTGATTAAAAAATATATATTAACAACTTAATTAGCAAAATCATATAAATTAAAGGACTAAATTTATAAATTAAAACATAGAATACTTCCAGACGGGCCTTATAGTAATGGGACCCGTCTCGTCTTCCTTAGAGAACCACTATCAGTTAGGGTTTTTCCTTCGCGCTTTTCTCTTTCTGAGTTTTTGTTCTTCACTGCTCTAAGAAGTGAAAAACAATTATCTGAGAGAGGAAAATTTTCTCAAATTTTTGGTTTAAGAAGATGAGGCCAATATTGATGAAAGGCCATGAGAGGCCTTTGACCTTTCTCAAGTACAATAGAGATGGAGATCTTTTGTTTTCCTGTGCGAAAGATCATAACCCTACAGTTTGGTTCGCTGACAATGGCGAGAGGCTTGGCACTTACCGTGGCCACAATGGTGCTGTTTGGTGCTGCGATGTCTCAAGTGAGGAATAACTTCATTTTTTTTTTACAGTTTATTTAATTTTTATTGTTCCTGCATAAATCTGTCGCTTGGTTTTTTCTATATGGATATCTGTGCTTTCCTTTTGTATCTAAAAAGTTTCTTCTTTTCTTGGAAATTTTCGTGCTTGTATGTGGAAATTTTTGTTTAATTGAAATTTAATTTTGGTAAAAAATTTGAGAATAATAGCTAGGTGTCAATGGCTTTGTCTGTTACTCTTTTTTGGGAAGCAGTAAGCTTCATTTGAGTTGATTTTGGCTTTTCGATGTTTCTACTTATTGCCTTTTAATCTGTGGGTGATTTATTGTAAATCACGTCTTTTACCAACCTGAGCTTAAATTTATTTGTGACTCGAGTGGATTTCAAATTTTGCTTTGTTATCCTCATAACTATTATAAAGTTATGAAATGTTAATTGACGAAAATAGTACTTTATGAAATTTAATCGATAAATAATCCTTTGCTCTGATTGGCACTGATATACATACTCTATGGATTGCTGCTAGAGGCCTTAACAAGAAGCAGACAAAAGTTTTACATTGGTTTTCTGTAGATTTTATCTGATCTTTAAACCTTTAGATCAACAAACTGAAGATGGAACATAACAAGATCAAGGCCAGCTTATCCAAACCTGCATTTCTTACTCAATTACATGATTGCCTGATTGATACATTCACAGTTTATCATAAAGTTTTGAATAAACAGAGCCCAATATTTCCTGTGAGGATTTTGTTAGTTTTTCCTCACATATTTTTTATGTCACATGGATAGGAAACCTCTAAAGAAAATGAAAGGTTCGTGCTTGTAGTTAATTTGTATGAATTTGAATTGCAAGAATAATGGGTGTTTTTTCTTTTTTGTCACAGGGGATTCAAGTTTGTTAATTACTGGGAGTGCAGATCAGAGTGCAAAGTTGTGGACTGTTAAAACAGGAACTCCGCTGTACACTTTCAACTTTGACTCTCCCACGAGGTCGGTTGATTTTGCAGTTGGTGATAAGCTTGCAGTCATAACAACTGACCCTTTCATGGGATTGCCTTCAGCCATTCATGTCAAACACATTGCAAAAGATCCTACCGACCGTGAGTTCTTGTATCATTTTACTGTTAATATGAGTTCTTGTTAAATATGAGAAGTCATTTTAATATCTATTCGTGGAGTTTTTCTTTATTTAGCTATTTGCCACTTTGTTGACTATTTTGCTTCTTTGCAGAAACTGGTGAATCTGTACTTACGCTTAAAGGTCCACAGGGGAGAATTAACAGAGCTGTTTGGGGACCTCTGAACAAAACAATTATTAGTGCTGGAGAAGATTCTGTAGTACGCATCTGGGATGTTGAGGTAAGAATTTTGTGAAAACATGTTTAACATTTGTTCTTCTGATGGCTAATCAGCTCATAAATATGCAAAATTTTTGTACTTGCGGGATTCCCGTAGGACAGTGCAAGAATTACCTAAAGGAATCATTTTCCTGCCTATAAAAGACTACATAATTTGTTACCATTTTAAGAATGTAATTGGATCTTATGTACTTAATTCTTTTGCTCAGACGGGTAAATTACTCAAAGAATCTGAGAAGGAAACTGGTCACAAAAAAGCTATTACATCGCTCTCAAAATCAATAGATGGCTCACATTTTATAACTGGTTCTCTTGATAAATCAGCTAAGGTAATCACCTTTTCCTTTTGCTTATTACTTCTCTTTTCACCAGTAGTCTTTCTTCCTTTCTCATATTCTGAGGTTTTTATTTGTTAGCTCTGGGATGCAAGAACCTTGACGCTTCTGAAGACTTATGTGACGGAACGTCCTGTGAATGCAGTTACAATGTCTCCACTGCTTGACCATGTATGTATTTGTTGTACTTTATTGTTTATTAGTTTCTCACGCTTTATATGAATTTAAAGGTACTGAATCAGATTTCTTCCGCATTTGCGTATCTAGAGCAAAAATTACCACATATTCCAGCTGACAACTTAAAGTTGTCCTAACCAGACTCCTCCTGAGTTCTTGATGACTTCCTTTTGTGTCTTTCCTTTGGTTTTATGTAATTTTTTTTAGTCTTTGTAGCATTTATTTTTCTCTTGATAGAGGTTTTTATACACTTGTTGACATAAGTAGGCTGGCTTATCCTAATTTTATTCCTCTACAATTTCCATATTGAACTGGAGTTGAAACTACAAAAACAGTGAGCCCTAATTGATTGGTCCAAGCTCCAATCTTCAGCTTCAATAAGCTTAGATTTTTTGCGATAGGTGTATGTGTAAAATGACAACAATATTAGTAGTTTATAAATTATTGTGGCCTCTGTTCTTCTGCTTCATAGTTTCCTAGTTAACAATGCACTGGTAAAATCATTTTACAAGTATTTTATAACCATTGGATGACAGTTGTTGGGTACCTGATTTTAGATAGCATGCCATTTGGTCTCATGTTGGGTGTGTACCTTTTATATTTCACTTATAGTAGTAATGTTTTTTTGATATGACAAATATGCAGGTGGTACTGGGAGGGGGTCAGGATGCATCAGCAGTTACAACTACTGATCATAGAGCTGGAAAGTTTGAGGCAAAATTCTATGACAAGGTAAACGAGAATTAATGAATTTTTCTATTTGATTTTTGTGAATGTGTAACTCTTTAACATTTTTTTTCCCCTCAAAAAATTGTAAATAGATTCTTCAAGAAGAAATTGGAGGTGTTAAGGGTCACTTTGGGCCAATAAATGCTCTTGCTTTCAACCCTGATGGGAAAAGGTAAACTTTTATACAAATTACATGACTAAATGTCATTTATTTTTTAGGAGTATATGTAGCAAGTCTTGGCATTAGTGTTGCTATGGCCTGTTCTGTTTAATTGAACGCATACCCTATTATACATTTAGTCTAAGGTTGTTTTCTCAGCCAGGTTACATTGTCTACAATTATTGTGTGTACATCCCCACTGAGAAATGTTAAAATTTGCCTAGGCTCTCCCATATTTAGTCTGTTGGTGTATTGTCATTGACCAGCTTCGACCCTAGTTCTCTGTTTTCCAATCAGATTTATTTGATTCTTGTGTCTATTGACTAGAAAATTTTAAACAACACTTCCATTTGGACTCATGCTCTACAATCTTGGTTAAAAGTTATCTGCAAGTATGATATCAGGATTCAATTGCATTTGGTAATATATTTTTTTCGGAATTGTTTTCCCACGGAAAACCTTTGACAGAAATTCTAAGGTTATTATTGACGAATTGAAGAATCTTACTACCTTGAGTGTGTTTCTTGGAGTTGTAACACAGTTTCTTCCCTTTTTTTTCGTGGTTGTGTGAACAGCTTGCAAGTGGAGGTGAAGATGGATATGTAAGACTACACCATTTTGACCCAGACTATTTCAATATCAAGATCTAGGTAGGGAAATTTAGCATTACAACTGATTTTGGCCGGTTTTATTGTTAGTCTCCTACATGATGCATGTATAAGAAATTGTGAAGTTTCCTTTTACACTATTTATTTATCGAGAAGCGATTTTGTTTTGTGTTCCTTTTGAATTCAGCAGTAATTTTTGACTACAGTTAAATCTCTGATAGTTTCATTGCAAACTTGTGTTAACTCTTTACATTTTTTATCATTCGCTTTGTTAATTGACTTTGCACTTTCAATCTAAAGCAAAAATATAACATTTAAAGAGGACTCTTATGGATCCAAGTTTTTTATTGTCCATTAATCCCTTAAAATGTACTTTAAAGAATAATTCCAAGTCCAACTTCTCAATGTATTATACCATATTCTATCTTTCAAATACGTTTTACATCTATAAAAAATCAAAATTTATTTGACTCCTTTCTAATTATCTTTTTATTATATATATATATATGTTCTTCTAAAAAAAGAAAAGAAAAAATTACATTACAATTCATGGAATTTATCACGAGTTAAAATTTTACTAGCTCACCTGCCTTTGAGCTTTCATGTATATCATCTTGGTTTATATATATTATATATATATATATGGTTAAATCATCTCAATTCGGAACCATTGACTAATTCAAATTCAGTACGGGTTGCATCTATAAAGTTTAACTCTTATTCGAAGAAGATTCTAACTCTTACTTGCGAGCAATTTTGACTAATTTATATTAGATTCGGATTATGTCCGGAGAAGATTCTAACTCTTACTCGCGAGCAATTTTGACTAATTTATATTAGATTCGGATTATGTCCACAAAATCCAATCTAACTCTTACTCGGGATAAGATTTTAATCTAACTTTTCGCGAGCAATTCTAACTAATCTAGATTAGATTCGGGTTATGTCTGCAAAATACAACTCTTGCTCCGAATAAGATCTCAATCTAACTTTTTAAAATAACACTCACAATAAAAATTGAATATGTAACCTTATATAATATTTATAAATACGATTTTTCTATTGTACCAAATCATGACTTTTTTTATAAGTTTAGATCAATCATCCAATACACATTGAAAACCAAAAGGGAAAAAAAAAATCTTCATTGCCTATGGATTCCATTATGATTTATGTAGTAGATGGGTTAGATATATTTGGGTGAAAATTAGGGTAAGGAGTGTATTTCAAGTGAAGAAAGAAAAAGGAAAAAAACCAAGAAATTATTGCAACACTCAATTCTTGTGCTTTTTTTTTCCCTTCAATTTTCTCTTTTTTGTTGAACCAAACTGCACCATACAATACTAACATTTTACTTGTGACATACTTTTTTTTTTTTTTTTTTAAGCATTCAATTACTTCACTCCTTCTTGTCTCCATTTTAATCCTTTTCTCAACTACCATAATCCCAACCCCCCTTTTCTCTTTTCTTTTCGTGAAAAATTAAATATTATAGCTCCCACTCACCATATCTATACATATGTATACACACTATATACTTATATATATATATATATATATATATATATATATATATATAATTGATATATCTAATTTTTGTAGACTATTAGTATTCAAAATTATCCAAATCCAATTCTTATACTTCAACTCATATATATGTATATATATAATTGTTTAAAATTTAGGATTATAGTTTTTTTCTATATGGGACTAATTTTGTTTTTAAGTTTAAATAGAAATATTTAAAAGTATGAACGGTATGTCAATACTATAAAAGTTTTGTACTTTTTTTTATAATTTAGATATTTAATTTTGTTCAACTAATTTGAAATTACTTTGTATTAATACATAATTACTATTCTTAGGTTATAAGTCACCATCAAAATTATGACCATATGTAAATTAATAAGTTCAAATTAAATTGCATTTAACCTAAATAGATACATATACCTAATATTTTTAAGTTAACCCTTTCTTAATGATTTTTTTTTTTAAAAAATCTTCATTGATTAATTCGAGAGGGATTTGCAAGTATTCAGAGCTATCTAGACTCCGACTAAACCAAATTTGGCATGAATTGAGTCCGTAAAGTCCAACTCTTACTCGAAGAAAGATCTTACTCTGGCTCTTACATGGCTAGAGCCATCTAAACTCCGACTAATTCAAATTCGACTTGAATTGCGCCCATAAAGTTCAACCCTTACTCGGAGAAAGATCTCACCCTAGCTCTTACATAGCTAGAGTCATCTAGACTCCGGCTAATCTAAATTCGGCCGAATTGTGGTAGTAAATTCCATCTCTTATTCGGAAGAAAGTTTCACCCTAGCTCTTACATGGCCAGAGCCATCTAGACTCCGACTAATCCAGATTCAACCTAAATTGCGTCTGTAAAGTCCAACCCTTATTCGGAGGAAAGTCTCACATTGACTCTTACATGGTCAGAGCCATCTAGACTCCGACTAATCCAGATTCAACCTAAATTGTGTCCGTAAAGTCCAACCCTTACTCGGAGGAAGGTCTCACCTTGACTCTTACATGGCCAGAGCCATCTAGACTCCGATTAATCCAGATTCAACTTAAATTGCGTCCGTAAAGTCCAACCCTTACTAGGAGGAAGATCTCACCCTGACTCTTACATGGTCAGAGCCATCTAGACTCTGACTAATCCAGATTCAACCTAAATTGCATTCGTAAAGTCCAACCCTTACTCGGAGAAAGGTCTCACCTTGACCCTTACATGGTCAGAGCCATCTAGACTCCGACTAATCTAGATTCAACCTAAATTGTGTCCATAAAATCCAACCCCTTACTCAGAGGAGGGTCTCACCCTGACTCTTACATGGCTAGAGCCATCTAGACTTCGATTAATCCAGATTCAACTTAAATTGCATCCGTAAAATCCAACCCTTACTCGGAGGAAGGTCTCACCTTGACTCTTACATGGCCAGAGTCATCTAGACTCCGACTAATCCAAATTCAACCTAAATTAAGTCCGTAAAGTTCAACCCTTACTCGGAGGAAGGTCTCACCTTGACTCTTACATGGCCAGAGCCATTTAGACTCCGACTAATCCAGATTCAACCTAAATTGCATCCATAAAGTCCAACCCTTACTCGGAGTAAGGTCTCACCCTGACTCTTACATGGCTAGAGCCATCTAGACTCCGACTAATCCAGATTCAACCTAAATTGAGTCCATAAAGTCCAACCCTTACTCGGAGTAAGGTCTCACCCTGACTCTTACATGGCCAGAGCCATCTAGACTCCGACTAATCTAGATTCAACCTAAATTGCGTCCATAAAGTCCAACCCTTACTCGGAGTAAGGTCTCACCCTGACTCTTGCATGACCAGAACCATATAGACTCAGACTAATCCAGATTCAACCTAAATTGCGTCCATAAAGTCCAACCCTTACTCAGAGGAGGGTCTCACCCTGACTTTTACATGGTCAGAGCCATCAAGACCCCGACTAATCCAAATTCAACCTAAATTGCGTCTGTAAAGTCCAACCCCTTACTCGGAGTAAGGTCTCACCCTGACTCTTACATGGACAGAGTCATCTAGACTCCGACTAATCCAGATTCGACCTAAATTACGTCCGTAAAGTCCAACCCTTACTTGGAGTAAGGTCTCACCCTGACTCTTACATGGCCAGAACCATCTAGACTTCCACTAATCCAAATCCAACCTAAATTGCACCCGTAAAATTCAACTCTTATTCGGAGGAAGGTCTCACCCTGACTCTTACATGGCCAGAACCATCTAGACTTCCACTAATCCAAATCCAGTTTAAATTGCGCCCGTAAAGTTCAACTCTTACTCGGAGAAAGGTCTCACCCTAGCTTTTACATAGCACTCACAGTAGATGTGAAACCTTCAACTTTGTGTAATTTCACAATATACTTTTTCATTGTACAAAACCAAGAGCTTCGTATTTTCATTTTTATAAAACATTTTTTTTCTTAAATAAGTATATTTTTAAAAATTTTTTGAGATTTTTAACTTTTACTAGAAAAAAAATATTTTTTTTCCTCAATGTGATTTTCTAGGATGTAGCAAATAATACCTTTAATAATAATCCTATATAAAATAAAAAGAAATAAAAAAAGATACAGCTTGGAAGAAAGATCCAAAGTATATGACGAGACAACGTGGTTGCAGTTTTGAATTGAGAGAAACGAAGAAGAAAAAAAAAATGCACAAGTTCCTTATATGATTCCTTTCCTTTGGATCCCATGCTTAAATAATATATACCACATACATACATACATACATACATATATATATATATATATATAATATATATATATATAAAGATGAAGTTGTTTATAATTGGATGAACACTACTTTTTCATGAGATATATAATAGATATTATTTTTTAAATTATGAGATCTTTTATGTTAGAATTTATTGATTATTTATGTGATTTGAACAACTAAATCTTTGTCATTATAGATGGAAGGTAATGTAATGAGTTTGGTTTCTTTAATTACTTTAATAAATTATATACATACATACATATATATATATATATATAAAGATTAATTAAAAATAAAAATAAAATAATAAAAAGGTATTTCTTGGTCTGCAAAAAAGTCTGAGCTGCCTTCACGTGCTGTCTAAGACACGTGTCCCTCCATGTTTTTCATTATTTATTTATTTATTTTATTACTTCCATAATAATTACTAACCATAAGATTTTTTTTTTTAAAAAATAAAATAAAATAAAAAGAAAAAAGAGAGTCAATGAGTGAGTGAGGTCTAGGTTAAGTGCTCAGCCACTCATTTTTTCTCTGCCTTCAGATTTCTGCAACATCATTTTATATATATATATATATATATATATATTTTTTTTTAACATTTTTAATACGTTTTTTTTATTATATCAAATTATTAAATTAATATAAAAAATTACGAAATTCGATTCGTATTTTTTATTCCGATTTAATGATAATTGTACAATTAAAAAGTTATGTTATGTGGGGACATAGATGTTAGTATCTTTTATTACAATATAAGTTAATCTAACCTAAGTGATTTAACTTACATTAAAAGTTAATCTTTTTTTTTTTTTTTTTTATGGAAGTTAGAGAAACAAAATTAAATTTTTAGGACAAGTTGTCTCGAATTTTGTAGGGTTTAAGGTGGGTGGAGTGGGTGGAGTGGGTGGAGGGGGGGGGGGGTGGAGGGAGGGGTGGAGTGGGTGGGTAGTGTACTATGTTGTATTAAAGGATGGATATGGTGGAGTATTCAAAATATAAGCCGTCATTGTTCTAAACACTATATTTGTACCATGCCAACTTTATTATCATACGCCTTTGTACAACAACCAAAATAGAAATATATATACATACATATATATATATATAACAAAAAGAAGAAAATGTTGGGATTTAAAGACTAATTACTAGTTCGCTTATAACTAAGAAAGTAATCACATTAGTTTAAGGATACATACATACACTATATGGAGTATATAACTAAAGTTGCATTAGAGTTTTAATGATTATATAATATATATATATATATATATATTTTTAAAAAATAAAATAATATATATATATATATTTTTTATATTTTTTAAGTTATAAATAAAATTGTTATTAATTTGATATATTATAATTTTTTTATATAAAAGGTGAAACAAAATATTATTAAAATATAAGAAAAAATACATATTAAACTAAAAATTAAAAACCAATCATAATTGTTTAATTATTAAAAAAATAAAATCCACGGAAATTTTAGCATATATATATATATATGTTTTTTGTATTATAATTATTCTTAGTATCCGACAAAAAAGAAAAAGAAAATGTAAATATTGCTCAATCATGGTCGTGCCCCCCTTCCCCCACAACAATGTCAACTCACTCGTACGTATGAATACATACATACATACATACATACATACATACATACACATATATATATATATATATATATATATATAATTACGGTGTTTTATTTATTATTATTTTTTATTTTATTCACTAAATCACACAAACAATTTAATCTTAAATATATTTGACTAAATTTGAGAACAATAACCTTATTTTTCTCAATTAAATTTTTTTGATTTAGTACTAAATTCACGGATTACTCAAATATAAATATATATATATATATATTATATAAAAATTACTGAGGTAGAAAAAAAAAATAATAAACTAAACTAAAAGAGTCCTCCTTCCCCACTACATTAATTAACCTTCCTCTTAATAACTCCACAAGACAGGAAAAAAGGAAAAAAAAAAGAAAGAAAAAGAAATGGACTTTTCTCCCTTCCTTCCTTCTTTTTGATCTCTCTTTCTTGCCATTTTTAATTCTTTGCACAGTGAGTAAATGAATTTCTCCATTAAATTCTAACCACTGTTTTCTTAAAGGAAGGAAAAAAAAAAAAAAAGCTCCATTCTTGCTCTTAAATTTATTTCTACTTCTCTTTTCTTTTTTGTTTTTGTTCTGCTACTGCTCTGTCACGTTAATCAGTCAAAACTGTGTGCACTGATAATGACACTAATTGGCGCGTTCCTCTGCACTTTATTGTCCCCAAATTTGCAGGTTTTTTAAGTAGTTTTTCATACCCTTTTTCTTTGAAAAGAAAAAAATAATGTTAGATCTGAACTATGCATTATTTTGTTTGATCATGTAATGCCTTTTTGAATCTTTTTTTTTTCTTTTTGTTGTTATTTGGGTTAAGAAAAGTTTGAATCTTTTCTTCTTCCTCAATGCAGCAGCATTATTATTCTTCTTCTTCATTCTTGTTTTTGCTTTCTTTTCTTGTCATTTTTGTTGCTGCTCTGCCACGAGCAAGATCAGTTGGTAATGATGCAGAGGCACTTATGGGTTTGAAGGTATTTATAGACCCTTTGAATGTTCTTCAATGGAGTCGTGAAAGAAGCAATGATTTCTGTAATTGGGAAGGAGTTAAAGAATGTCTGAATGGAAGAGTCTCGAAACTTGTTCTTGAAAGGCTTAATTTGAGTGGTAAATTAGATGGGAAAAGTCTCAACCAGTTAGATCAACTTCGAGTATTAAGTTTTAAAGAGAATTCTTTATCCGGCCAAATCCCATCTCTTTCTGGACTTGCAAATCTAAAATCCCTTTTCCTTAATAGTAACAATTTTTCCGGCGATTTTCCTGCTACTATTGCAGTTCTTCACCGTCTGAAAGTGCTGGTTCTTTCCGGGAACAAGATAAGAGGCGAAATCCCAGAGTCAGTGGTGAAATTACCAAGACTGTACGTGCTTTATTTGGAGGACAATTTATTGACAGGTGAAATCCCACCTTTGAATCAAACTAGTTTGAAATTCTTTAATGTTTCTAATAACCAACTCTCCGGTCAAATTCCGGCTACTTCTGCTTTGAGTCAGTTCAACGTCTCTTCATTTTCCGGTAACATTGATTTATGCGGCGAAGTAATTCAAAAACAGTGTAGTAATTTTGGTCCTTCTATTAGCCCATCATTTCCAATACTTCCTCCCAACAAAGAATCATCAAGAAATCACAAAAAGAAGCTTATTTTGATTCTTGTTCCCAGCATTCTTGGTGGGCTACTAATTTTCTTAACTGTTATAGCAATCTTGATCTTCTGTTCAAGAAATAGTAGAACTTCAGCTCATCCAAGTTCTGGTAATAAAGGGGTTGGAGGATTGGACAGAGGAGGAGGAGAAGAAGCCACTGCAACCTCCAGTGGCGGTGGGGATAATGAAGGTAAACAAGGGGGATTTTCTTGGGATCAAGGAGGTGAAGGGCTTGGGAAACTGGTTTTCTGTGGTCCAGGAGATCAGCAAATGAACTATAGTTTAGAGGATTTGTTGAAAGCATCAGCTGAGACATTGGGAAGAGGAACTGTGGGGAGTACTTATAAAGCAGTAATGGAATCTGGATATATTGTGACTGTAAAAAGACTTAAAGAAGCAAGGTACCCTAGAATTGAAGAATTTAGAGGACATGTTGAAGTTCTTGGTAGACTTAGACATCCTAATTTGGTACCTTTAAGGGCATATTTCCAAGCTAAAGAAGAACGTTTGCTTGTTTATGACTATTTCCCAAATGGCAGCCTCTTCTCTTTGGTTCATGGTAAATCTTCTTCTTCTTCTTAAATTAGTTAAGTAGTTTGATATACTTTGTTGAATATTGTCACTTGGATATTTGGATTGTTTGTTTTTTGTATGTTTGATTAGAGAGATCTTTGATTCAACTATCACGGTTAAAGTAAGAGCTAGACTTTGTGAGCATAAATTGGAGCAATGGATTCGGATATGAGATGGTTTAGCTAAATACAAAACTTAATCTTATTGTACTTGTAGGATTGAATCAATAATTATGGTACTTTTGGTTTGATTCTTACAAGTGCGAGGTGTATTGAAATCTTTTCCCGAGTAAGAATTAAATCAGACTATGTAAGTATGTAAGTGTAACCCGTGTCCAATAAGAGTTAGATCAAGACTATGTAAGTATAACTCGTGTCAAATAAGAGTTAGATCAAGACTATGTAAGTACCCGAGTCGAATAAGAGTTAGATCAAGACTATGTAAGTATATAAGTGTAACCCGTGTCAAAAAAGAGTTAGATCAAGACTATGTAAGTATGTAAGTATAACCCGAGTCAAATAAGAGTTAAATCAAGACTATGTAAGTATAACCTGAGTCAAATCTAGATTAATCGAGCGTAATTTTTTGTGTCATGTTTTGCATCCATCTAATTTGAAATGATGAACTTTGCTAATTAGCAAGCAAGAAAGTTTTCAATCATTCAAACTTTCTTTTAGTAACCTTGGTTTGGTTCAACTCTTGCTGTGAGCGCAAGTCTGTTGGGCTAACCCGAGTTGAATCTAGATTAGAGGAAGTCCCTCGAACATTTTGAATGATTACTAAGATATATATATATATATATGTATGTATGTTTTTGGTTGCAGGGTCAAGAGCATCTGGTGGTTCCAAACCTCTACACTGGACATCCTGCCTTAAAATAGCAGAGGATTTGGCAACAGGGTTACTTTACATTCACCAAAGCCCAGCAATAACACATGGAAACTTGAAATCATCAAATGTACTATTGGGATCTGATTTTGAATCTTGTCTCACTGATTATGGTTTAACAGCATTTAGAAACCCTGATTCACTTGAAGAATCCAGTTCTGCATCTTCACAATTCTACAGAGCTCCTGAATGCAGGGATGTTAGAAAACCATTGACACAACAAGCTGATATCTACAGCTTTGGAATCATACTTCTTGAACTACTTACTGGGAAAACACCTTTCCAAGATCTTGTTCAGCAACATGGTTCGGATATTCCTAGGTGGGTTCGATCAGTACGAGAAGAAGAGACTGAATCTGGCGACGAACCTGCATCTAGTAACGAGGCGAATGAGGAGAAACTCACTGCTCTTCTCAACATTGCAATGGCTTGTGTGTCACTTGTACCGGAAAACCGGCCGACGACGAGGGAGATCTTGAGGATGATTAGGGAAGCCAGAGCAGAAGCAGCACAAGGTTCTTCAAATAGCAGTGATCATTCTCCAGGTAGATGGTCTGATACTGTCCAAAGTTTGCCCAGGGATGAACATTTGAACATATAAAATCATTGTTTTTGCTTTTGTTTTTCCTTCTTTTAGGTTTGAATTAGTGAGTTTTTCATTGAATGTGTAAAGTGTTCATTCCAGTAGTGAGACATCAAAGTTTTGATTCTTTGTTAGGAGGAGTGACCAATTTCTTTCAAGTTTTTGATTCTTTGTGAGCAATTTCCAGCTTATTCATAGCCATTTGGTTTACTGGTTGTGCTTTCTTTTTGTTGTCATCCTGTGTATACAAATGTAGTAATTTCAAAACAAGAGTTTAATTCTTACTCGAAAAAGACTTCATCTTAATTCTTAAAATATTATTCACAGCAAAAATTGAACTTGTGCCCAACCAAGGCTTAGAGTGTGTATACAAATGTAGTAATTTTAAGACAAGAGTTTAATTCGAAAAAAGACTTCATCTTAATTCTTAAAATACTATTCACAGCAAAAATCGAACTTGTGCCCAACCAAGGCTTAGAGCAACATATTCTTTATATATATATATATATATACATATATATATATATACGTGACACTTATACAATCCCTACATATAGTAATTGCATCCCCAAAACCCTTTATCAAACTTTCTAAAAGTAAACAAAGAACTTTTCTAGTTTAAAGAAACCAAAGGGAGAACGGAAATTTAGTCTAAATATGAATTGACTTTGTTTTAGATAGTATTATCAAAAGACAATATTGAAATGCAACACTAAATGAACACTCAAAACCTTTTAACAAAATGTTTTCCTTTTGCTAATACTATCTTGAAAACTTTAGCAAATGCTTGGTATGAAAACTGAAGGACAACACATAACACAAAGAGTCATCAAATTATATATCCAACAAAAAATTTACTCCACAATATTAATTTAAAAGAAAGAAATATAAGTCAGACTTGCAGATTCTCAAGGAAAATATTCAATCAGATTTGAAATGAAAAGCCATAGACATAAAGAAGAAACTGCCAACAAAGAGCTTCAAAATAGAACACCACCTAGTAACGGTGTCTGCTTCTGTCACGATCACGATCACGATCTCGTTCCCTTCTATGTTCTCTGTTGCGTTCATAATCATAATCATAATCTCTATCTCTTGATTTATCATGTTCTCTGCTTCTGCTGCGATGCCTATCTCTGTCCCTCTCATCGCGATCTCTTCCTTTTTCCCTGCTTCTTTCCCTTCTGTCTCTATCACTCACGCCTGCCACAATATTATTGATCAGAAGTAAAGATAAACACTTTCAAGATTCAAAATTTAATAAAAAAATATCTGTTACATACTATATAAAATGCCTTTTGCTTTGAACAGAATTCATAATTTGTACCACAATCAAGCCTTTATTTGAAAACTAAAGTTAATTTTGTTTCTCTCTATGTTTTTGTTTTTGTCTGTATTTCCTGATTAAATTCCTGAGGGGAAGCCTCTGAATCACTATTCTGATTAGCTAAACTGTCCTGCACAAAAGCTAATATGTTTGTTGTCTTTTGGATTCAAATGACTGCATACATATAAAATTATGGCCAATGCGAAAATGCCGAAAGAGGTCATTTAACCTTGACAAAAATTCATATAAAATCTGCAAACCTAGTTAGGAGTAAAACTAAATGAACATAAAAGCTCCTTTTGCCAAAGGTTTGAGCATTTTCAGCAGTAAAAGAGTTAATTAAATACCTTGAACACCATAACCATAACAGAAAATAAAACCTCACAAGCCATTCAATGATTGAAAAGGGGGACATTAAAACAGGCAATAAATAAACCACATAATCTAATATCCTCGAAAATTCTCTATATTTCCTTGCTTCCAAAATTCATTCTTTATATCTCACTTCTTCCATGTACATTTCCAGCAATTTTGACATCTGCTCAGAAGTAGTTGATAATTCGAACATGCTACTTTTGTTTCATTTTATTTCAAAAAGACTGATACTAATGAATTGTTTTCCCTTTTTCAGAAGTTTATATTTGTTGTTTTCAATACACTCAGTCAAACCTAAATATAATCAAGGATTAAGCTGCTCAATCATGACCAAGGAAAATAACATTTTTAGACATACCAATAATACAGCTTCAAGATGATAATTGATCAGATCATAAATTGCCCTTCAGCAGATAGTAGTAAAACTAAAAAACTAAAGCTAGTTGCTCACAAACTAACAAGCCACTTTGATAGATGTCATATCCAGCAAAAGAGATGAATGTGAATGCATGCTTCCTTCCCAATCAAAAGATCCACAGGGTTAGAGAACTCAGCTTGTGGTGATTCAACACATCAGCAACTCTCTTGCCCATCTTTGTACCCCACCCCATCCTAATTATATTAATTAATTATTCTCTTTGAAAAAAGATCCACATGAGTAGAGAACTCGTGCTTGTAATCAGGAGTTATCTTCCCCATCTTTGTTTCTCACCCCCATCTTGATTATATTAATTATTCTTTTCTATTCAATGCAAAAATCTCAACTGGCATGGATAGAAAATCCAAGACAATCCAGCAGACGTAATGAAATTTCTGGTGACTTGATCAGAAACATACAACTAAAAACTATGTGGAAAAGTTAAAAGATATATGGCTTGGTTTGGACTAGTTTTGAATGAGAAAAGAATGCAGATATGTAGCCAGTTGATAGAATCTCCTAGAAAGATGATAATGAATGTTGAATGGTTAGGAATGTCCGGTTAATAGAAGTTTGGAGTTAAAGTTTACGAAGAACAGTTTAAGATAATACCTAGTTCCTCCACCTCCCATCCAGCACGTCCAACACCAGGAAGGCTTTGACCTGATTCAGCTTGTTGTGTTTTAGCACGGAATTTCTTCTTTAGGTTCCCAAACTCATCATACATTTCACCATCATCCTGTAATTTTGGAAAAAAGGTGGAAGGGAATAAAAAACAGAAATCGTTTTCAAGACTAAAATTAATAAACTTCAGACCATTCTCTTATTTCTTATTCAAATTTGCTCAAGTTTCTCCATTGGTGCTAAGGTATACCAATCAATGGAAAACCAGTTAAAATGTAACTTCATGATTTCTTTCTAAATAATCTTAGAAAAGGCACAAAATCTGCATTACATTTCAATATAGCTTCTTTCATCATTTTAATTTAAAAGTAGAAGAGAAACATATGATATTTCTGAAAACAAACTTCAGCAGATTAGGTATGAACTATTTTTATGAACTGAAAATAGCACCCTAGTAAAATAGTCTTACTTCCTCAGCCTCACGCCGCCTTCTTTTAGTTTCTTCTAATTCTTCTTCGTCAAGTTCTTTATAGCCACCAGCACGTCCTCCTCTGCAGATTTAGTATCAAGAGCGAAAAAGGGATTCAGTTAATTGCACTTTCAGCAATCCATACAGAATGTAAACTTAGTTTTTTTTTTGGGTGAATAGAATGTAAACTTAAATGACAGTAAAAACTAAAACATGTGTTTTTGGAGGAGGTCATTGACTATTAAGTCCTTCCTAGAAATCCATCCAAAAATCATGATATAGAAATAAGATTCTGTTCCTTTCTTGAGCTATGAAAACCTTAATTTCTCGGAGTTTTCTGCATATTATTAGAATATCAAAATACCCTAACTATCCTAAGGTTGATTAAAATTTCAACAAAAAAGTCCATATCAATGTTCTGCTGTTTGTTAGAGTTAGTAATATTACAGCTATCAGATTGTACCTTACACCACCTTCGTTGTGACCAGGTTTATTTGTGTTGCATATATTGCATTTAGTGCGCTTAGCCCAGTTGATGTTGGCACACCTGAAGCAACAATTAAAAGGAGTCAAAGAACGCAAACTATTTTCCTTTGGGAGAGCAGAAACATAGATAGAATATTCATATGAATAATTTTTTTTAGAAAACAGAAACAAATAAGTATCCCATGTTCATATGTATCTGTTCAGTTATGCAATACATACATGACAAAGATTACTTAGAACTTTTACATTTCTGTACATAGTGAAGCATATGCTAGTGTGCGGAAATATCTTCATTCAACCTACAAACATAAGATGTTGTATTAAATCTAAGTCCTTATAACTAAAGGGACCCTAATAACATTGAAATGATTACAGGGACATCCAACAGGGTCTTAAGGTATCCAAGGTCCAGAACATACAGAGCCATTCAGAAAAACAGAAGAACCGCTCAAGCCATAATTCCAACTTCTATAACATAACAATACAACTATGCAGCAATTTCAGTAGATAGCGAAGGTTAAAAAGATCCCAATTATGTAGCATCTATCAAATTGGCAGCACAAGAGCAAGTTATTCTTCCTCAAAAGAGAGAAAAAACGAATAAGTAAAATGACACAAGATTATACATATAATCCAGACAATGATATTTCTTACATTGGACATGACCAGTCATTTGGACCAAAAAGCCCCCCAACACCACAGTTAGGGCCACCAGGCTCAGCATTACCACGGCCTCTTCCCCGGCCCCCTGATCCTGCAGCACCACCAGAGGGGCCAGACGGACGTGCACTACCACAACGGTTGCACACACCACGAAATGCAAAGTTCACATTAGAGCAACTGCAACCAAAACGAAATACAAAACAAGGAAAGAAGCAACAAAAACAAAATTATTTACTCCTCAAACAATTCAAAGAAAACGTGTCATGAGGCAAACAATAAAAGCAAGAAAGAGTGGCTCACCAATAATCACATCACAGACCTTGTATTCGGACATACCCAGTCTCCATCTTGCTGCCACACTTTCCCAGGAACATCTCCACGTCCTCTACCTCGTCCACCCCCTCCATTTAGATCCCTAGTCATGTCCTCAGGGCCACCAAAATCACTACCCAGATTCGGATCACCAGTATTATTCCCTTGATTAAAGGTCTGTTCATCTTTGTTCTTAGACTCAGCCATGAAGACTCCAATTGTCGCTCCATGAAAGTCCTTATTATTAAACCACTCAACAGCAGCTAATGCGGCATGAGGATCCTCATAAGTAACTGTAGCATCCCCTTTGGGCTCGTTTGTCATTTTGTCATGATACAGCCATATCTTTGGTCTCCCAGTTCGCTTGTCTTTCTAATAAGAGTAACAATAATAAGGTAATAATTAAACTTCAAATCCCAAAATGCAATTGTACTCCCCATCCCATAAATTTCCACCAAATATACCTACCTAGTTGATACAAAATACTATATGAATGAATAATGCAAGAAATAATTAATACCAATGAATAATGAGTTTTAATCACTACGAAACCCCAAAAAAAGGGAAAAGAAGCTCATAAATTTCCATCAAACCTAGCCAAGATGGATTTTCTTTCTCTTTTTTTCTTTTTTTTTTTTTGCCTCCCAACAAAGCCCAGAAGAAATTAGTATCAATACATAAAGAACAAGGAACTTATCAATTATTCATACAGATGAAAACTTTATCAGAATGCAGTGTAATTAAAAGCGAATACCTGATCATAATTCATACCTTTACCACACCAATCGTGCCAAAAAACTCAGCTAACATATCTTCATTTGTTCCAGGCGGCAAGTTACAAACATATACAGAGCCATTTGCAGGGTAGTTTGCCATTCGTACGGCTCAGTCACTCTCATGAAAATCTCGAAACCCACAAAGCAAACTGTAGAGAGAAAGTTTTAGGGCAAAGTAGTGAAATTTTTTGGTGGATTGGATGGATTGGAAGACTCTATCTCCGGTTTGAATTTGTAGAGAGAGAAACAAATAAAATTTTACCTAAAACTTGGCATCCCCTTTTCAAGGCTGCTGTGTACCCAAAACTACAATTAGGGATTTCACCAAAATTTCTACATTTTTATGAATTTCTTAGGAAGAATTTTTTACCAATTTATTTATCATAAATTTTTTTAATAATTTATTTAATAATTATTTAGTAATATTTTAAATAAGCGGGACAAGGTTAAAAATCCCACATCGCTAATCAAAATTTCTAATATGTTATTATTAAATAAAGATCTAAAATTTTTATTCAATAAATATATATTTTTAAACCTTTGAGACCCATTTCATAAATCAAGTAATTAAAAAAAATAAAATAATAATATAACAAAATATTTTATATGGAAGCTTTTAGAAAATCAATGTCTATGGAAGCTTCTAGAAAATCAATGTCTATGGAAGCTTCAGATGCTGGGGAAGACCATCTTCAGATTTTAGGCCCAAATATTTTTAACAAAATATTTATTATATTTTTTAATAATAATAATAAATATTTTATATCTTAAAATTGAAACTTCTATTTTATTACTTCTTAAAATAAACACAATAGGGGCTATTTTAAAATTTTTAAAATGTTTGGGGTAAATTTTGCTATTAATGAAAATTTCGAAACGATGATTTTAGACAAGAAGTCTGTTTCAACCGTTTCTTCCTTGTCTCGCGCACGAACTTTCTTCATCTTCTTCTGCGAACATTTCTTCTCCTCTGAAATTGTTTCTCCGTTGATACTCTCTGTTCGCGGCCGCACTAATTTCACAGAAGGTACGAAAATAAATGTTTTTTTTTATGGTTTTTTTTTTATGATTGAACTTTGATTTAGGGTTTGAGTTTTGGAATATGATTTGGATTGGGGATGAAATTCGTGTTTTGAATTCTGAAAAATATTATTTTCTGTTGGTTATATGCTGCCATTGTTCGATGGCTTCATAGAGAATCTGAATTGATTCGTTAAGTTTTTAGAGCTCTTACTTTTATTTGAAATGTTAGGTGATAGTTATGGTTAAGTAGCATGCTATGCTAGTATATGTACAAAATATCTCCATCGCTAAAATACGACATTATCCTTCATCCGAACTATCTCTCCAATTATCAATAATGAATATCATTATATCGTATCTACATATGGTATTTTATCCATTATTTCTCCTAAAAATCTAGAAAATATTTAAACAAATTACTAATTCAAAAGCGCCTATAGATTTCCCCTCCTCTTTGAGGGACAGCCCAAGAGAGAATTGAAAAGAAAAAGCCCAAAATCACTGTGAGAAGAGCCTCAAGAAAGAAGGGTTTAGGAGCCTCAGAGCCCAGCAACATCACATGCAATGTATTAGTATGTAAAATTAGATTCTGATCTGCTTCTGATTTATGGTAGATGCACGAGCTCTCATTATGGATGCGAGTGTTCTAAAGTTTTAATTTGTTAAAAATGTTTGTTATTATGCATTGTCTCAAATGTAGATGTTTTAAGTTGTTTGTGAATGCTCGATTATGTTTATGAGCATTGTTCTTGTTTGCTAGAATAATATCCGGAGCTTAGAAAAATGTTTGAATTCAAATTTTTTTTTAATAAACTTATCATGCCTTAATTGAACATAAATAAGCTCTAATGAGCTTTGTTTAAAACAATTTCGCTTATTAAGTACACTAGTATTATAAGTATTCTTGACTTCTGAAGGTACTATGAGGTATGAAAAAGGCATTTGGAATCTGTCAATTTGCAGTATTTATTTACTTCGACTGACTGTTTTATTTGCAATTTTTTTACATGGTTCTTCTTGTCAGTTTGTGGTACATTATTATTTTATACCTTTAATATTTATATATTTAAGTTTGAAACAGCAATTCAGCCAATAAAAAATGTTCAAGAAACTGATTTATTTTATAGCCTTAAGTGTAATCTTAATTGTACGCCCTTGTACCTTAGGATTGTTTATCACAAAGAATGATTCATTATATTCACCGAGTTAAACCTAAGGATTGGGTATAAGGCATTGCACAAGAACCTCCTGTGTATATTTGTTGTTCTCATACATAGTCCTTATAGTAAAAATGAATTGTATTTAGTGAGGCCTTGGATTTGATATTCTCTGATTAAAATTGTCCATTATAAAAATCAATCTTCTCTGTGTTTCTCTTTATTTTACAATAGGAATTAAACAGTCTGGGAACTCTTGCAATGATTTGTTGTTGAAGACAAGCAAGCCACAGGTAACTAAATTCTGCTTCAATTCAAATCATTTGGTGCTTTAATATCATAAACTGCTTGACTTCAGATTTTGTATATGTCTATTATTTTCTTATGTAGAAGAACTACTTATGCTCCTATGATATATCTGTCTACAGGCATAAGTTGTGCCTATCTCTTTCACTCAGTATTTCCACTAAAGTTTCTTACAAACAAGGAACGTCATATATTGAGTAAGCTTAATCATTTTACTAAATAATTTTTCTGACATTTTCTACTTCTCTATTTCTCTGTTTTGCTGGGAGAACAATTGTTAAATGCAAATAGCTTGTGAATCAATTTTATGGTTATAAGAAAACATAAATGATAATTGAATCACTATGGATTTATGGATTTGGTCACCAAATTGGATAGGATGGCACTCTGTGTTTTTTTTTTTTTTTTTTTTTTTTGGGGGGGGGGGGGGGGGTGAGGGGTTGAAGAGGTAGTATGGTTGGTCTTTTTCTTTCTTCTTTCATGAATCTTATGGAATCAATATTTTAGGTAAGTTCCATATATCATATGAAAATTTTTAGTTGTTGATATGTAGTTATTAATTCAAAATAGGTAACTCTTCACACTAATATTACTCTTGTGGCACAATAATTTGAAGTTGCTGAAGTTGTAAAGTCTTTCAAACCGCAATTTCTAATATGTTATTAAATAAAGATCTAAAATTTTTACTCAATAATATATATTTTTAAACTGATGAGACCCATTTCATAAATCAAGTAATTAAGAAAAAAAAAACTTATAATACAACTCTGGAATTACTTTTCTAGAAGCCTCTATGTTTTTCGCTCTACATTCTTTGCCGGTTCATCATATCTCCGGCTAAATATTATTATCCAATCTCATCGGAGGTGGAAATTGAAGCCATTAAGAATCAACCGTTTCATGATTTGATTCAAAGTCTATAATTTTTTGTGAGTTTTATAAACTGGGGGAGTAATGTGCGAAAGGATTCAAATGGAAAATTAATATCTCATGATTTGAATGTGCAAAGGAAAAGAAGAGAAGATTGATATTTACAGCTGCGAACGTGATCAAGGTCATATATATATATATATATATATATATATATATATACATATGTGTGTAGTTAATATTTCTTCATATCTATATTTTCATGCTGAATTGTGCTGTATGAAGTAATTGTTAGAAATAATGCATTTTTTAAGTGCACAATGTTTTATTTTATAGTATAGAATGGATTATAAGATAGTATTATTCATTATTCAAATTTTAATGTGGAATTCGGATTTTACTTAATCCCTTGCCAGAACAAAATCATTATATTTTGGATTCTTAAGCTAACTACAAAAAACCTTTCATCTAACTTTACCACTGTTTCCAGTTCCTGCCGGAAAGAAGATTTTAGAAAATCAATGTCTATGGAAGCTTCAGATGCTGGGGAAGACCATCTTGTTTCAATTCCACGAGGTGGGCCTATTTACGTTCCAGATATGGTTAGTCCACTGATTAGGGTTCCTGACTTTGAGCACTCTGTGTTTGATGAGCTTCAGGTACTGAATTCAACTGCTCTTTTTGTGTTTCTTGAATCTTTATTTTATTTTATATTTCTTCATTTTTTTTATTTCTGAATGCAGAATCTGAAAGCAGAAGTAGACGGGGTCTGTCTTGAAACTTGTGATGAGGATATCTCGTGAGCCTTGTGTTTCATTTCATTTCTGTTAATTATATGGTTTATCTTGTTATGAGGAGAATTTAATTTGAGAATTTATCAGGGTTGATGAACTAAAAATTATTAAGGAGGAGGAATTGGTAGAGAGGGCTTTTCAAGAAGCATTTAAGAATGAGGAGCTGACAGCAAATAATTCTCAAAAAGAGCAACCGAGTCAGGGGTCAGTATAAAATTTTCCCTTTTCATGCTAATTTTTCATGAAATGTTTTTCAATTTTCATCAAAGGTAAACTTTTGGCCTCCAATGTGCAATTTGGCTCTAGATTGTAGAAAGTCCAGTGCAACTTCATATTTGAAATACAGTGTTTCTGTAAGCTAACCTCCTCATCCATTTTTTTGGCAAGGTCTTAATTGTCTTTGTTGTGTAGGTAGTTTTTTTTTTTTTTTCCTATCTAGGGGTTGGGGGAAAGAATATTTTAATAAATTGTCACATCCTGCCCTTCCAATTTTAGTGTTCCCCTCTCAGGTGAATTTTTATTGAACTTATGAAAGACTTAAATTTTGCTGAAAATTTTTGAGTTCCTCTGATAGTATGATTCAGCTGATAGTGCTGAATGGCAATTGCAATTGAATTTTTTTACAGGATGTAGGACATGCCAAAATAAATTCAAAATCTTTTAAGGATAAAAAACCATTCCTTTAGAGGGAAAAGAGCAGCTTACGATTTGTTCTGTTTTAATCTATCAGATGAAGCCATCTGAAGTGAGCTGTGCCTGAACTATGCTTTTGGAATTATAAGCTTGTTTGGGGACAACTGTTATCTCATATAAACGTAGGATTATATGAACTGACATTTTTTCTCTTTGCACTTAATGAACACGAGCCAGAACTGAGCAACAGAAAAGAAAAAAATGTAAACCAAATGTTGTCCTTGCTCTCACGTGTTTGCTCAGCATGGTGCATTTGTATAGCTGCTTATTTCTCTTTCAGCTATCTCCAATAGCTCGTTGTTTCTAACCTGCATGAAATTTCAACACCATTGTCTTTTGTCCACATAATTATTTCTTTCAAAGGGAAATTTCTTACGAAGTCACATGCTTGATTTTTTTCATAGTTGAAATTTAGTATTAACTTAATCAAAAGACTTCCAATATTTCTTTGCTCTTTTTTTCTTTCTGTGAGGACAGGGAGTTGCTATTGGTAACCAATAGTTGAAATTTAATATTAACTTAATCAAAAGACTTCCAATATTTCTTTGCTCTTTTTGTCTTTCTGTGAGGACAGGGAGTTGCTATTGGTAACCAATTGTGTGGTCTATATGGTTTGAGAACTCATTCATTTTTCTTCTTGGATTTTTGGTTTCTATTCTTTATTCTTTTGGCATTCCATTTATGTTTTTTCCATGTAAAAAAGCAGGGAAATCGATAAGACCAACATGCCAAACAAAAAAATTCCAAAGGATAGAACAAAGCGGAGGCGTGTCAACAAGAAAAGTAGTGCTTTGGATGTATGCAATTAACTAACTTATGTCCTGCGGCCTTTGTTTCATGTTATTACATTATGATACTTCACTTTCAATTATAGTTTTGATGGATTTTTGTTGCTTCCATTTAATGATTCACTGACATCCATGTTGCTTGAGTGAGAAATATTATTTTAATTCTGCTACTTCCTGAACTCGTGCATTGTAAGGTTATATACATTCTCTCTCATTTGTTATTATTTCTAAAATTTGGCAAAACATCAATGTAGCTTGTTTTAACCTATCACTATTGATGGTAAACAGAGGATCTTAATATATTTAATTAAAATCATGTGTAACTTATTAAGCAGAGAAACTACTTTTCTTAATACTCTTGTATGGGGTAGATAAATTCAGATGGAGGGAGAATTATTTCTTAGTCAATAGACTTTTATCTCATTTTTAATGCCATATTGTTTCTTTTTTCTTATTTTCAGGAAAGTTGTGTTGCAAAAGTGCTGGAACTTGCTAGAATTAAGCAAAAACAAGATGAGGACAAAAAAGCTGCAAGGTTGCATTCATTTAAGTAGGTGTTACATTTTCATTAGAGTTTTTTTTTCTGTTTTTGTATTTCTCTCATTGAATTTTTTTTGAGTTATTTGGTCTTGGAATAAGCTATTGCATTATTTTTCTTTTCATTTCTGTCCTTTGGCATTGTCGTAGTGGTAGCTCTAGCAGCAAGGAGGTAACTAGTAGTTCCTCAGAGAGAATTGACAGAATTAGGTCACTCAAGTCTACAAGCTCTTCAGCCAAGGTTTGCAGAATTTTCCTACTTTTTTGTATTTTCTCCAACCTCTTTTGATGCATCTAAACATGATATATTCATTTTAATTTTGGAACTTCCTAAATTTGGTCTTTTATTGATGTGTCTCTCACAAATATAATTCTATTAAACAATTAACTTAATTGAGTTAGGAAAATGGGACTAAACACCCGCCAACTATTCTCATTCCTCCTATGAAAACATGAATAAGCTTTTTTTTTTTTTTTTTTCTAATTTTGATATGCTTAAACTAGTTTTGTTCCTATAAAAATACCCTGTAACATCATTTTTCATTTTATCCAACTATTGTCTGTTCTGCTATTTTCTTTTACAATTTTTGGCTAAGAATTACCCTCATGATATGAAGTTATGGGTGTTTGACATCATAGTATTACTTTTTTAGTAAAAATTAATTGCAACTCCTAAATTAGCTGTGTGGGTAAAAATATCTGAACATGAATAATTGCAATGCACACAGACTCTGCCAGTGAATTATGTTTTGTAACTAATGGCTAGGAGAAAAAACTCCTAGTGAAGGCCAGAGTTTGCTTATCGACCTCAGGGTATAAACAACTCTAGTTTTAGATTGTTTCTGAGCTGTTCCCTATCAACTTTGGGCACTTCAACTATCAGCGTTGGTTCTTGTTCTCTTTCCAGAAAGATTCAGTAGACTTATTCCTTCAGGTTTCTTTATGAGATGGATGAAGAAGGCATTTGAAAAAGTAAGGTCATGTAAATATGCATGTACAAACAAGGACTGAAACAATTCCATCAACAAATTTTTTAGATGAATGATTACAGATAAAATCTAGATTGTTTTGTTAATGATATTATGTGCTTAACAATAACTGATAGATTGGTTCCCTTGATGTAGGTTAAATCCACTGACCAATGTTACTTATGAAATATGTCAGAGTTAGTTTCAATATTTTCTAATCATATATGATTACATCACAACCTAATATTCATAGAGAAGCTTAAAGACAATTGTTTATTGTATCTTTTTCATGCAATAAACCATTCAATATGGATCTATCCTTATTGATTCTTGTAGATGTTTCGGTAACTTTATGTATCACCCTATGAATTGACCAATCAAGTTGTGATCTAATCAAGCATTCATAATATTGTCTATTTAGCTATAAGAGCACCTCTTGTTGTTCTTTTTTCTTCATTTTTTTATTTGTTTCTTTATTTTATTTTGTTGTATCCAACTATCTGAGCTTGGAATAACTTCTTGAAAATACATGGCAGGTAAGATTACCAAATATACATGAACATATTGCATTAAATTTTCCAGAAGTCATCCTTTGCTTTGAGGTTTACCATAGCAGAAAAGCTAGGGTGAAGGTAAGGTAACACTTCATTATCTTGCATATTATAATGTATAATGAGAAAATAGGTAGTTCTTCATAGAGAATTAATTATGTGCTGATAAGTCAAATTGATTTCAGACTGTCCATTCATCTTATGTAGTTTTCTTGTTTTTGGTGGAAACCCGCTATGTGAGATTTTGTTAGACCATCAAATTGGATTTGTATGTACCTTTACAGACATACAATAGATATTTAAAAAACAACTAAAATTTAAATGTTCTAACATGTACATTCTCCTTTCTATTCTTTATTTAGCAAACCATGGTGTTTCATCTTTAGGGCCAGGGAGCAATTATTAAGGAGTTGGCTTTCTGATTTAGTTATTTGTGCATAATCTTCTTGTTGCATTCAACTAAAGTTTGGCAAATCTTTTGCAGACTCAAGAGTTCTTGGTTCTAGGACAACAATATTTGACGGAAGTGAGGGACAAGATATATTGTGTGATGGATGAAATTATGAAAAAGGCAGACCTGTCCGATCCATCTGGTTACTTCCTCATTGAAGTAAGTAATTTCTTTGGCTTTGGATTATGGTTATGATATATGCTTCCTTCTTACCAAAAAAATATTAAGTTCTCAGGGATATCTAACTAAACTATGCTGCATAGGACGTATTTTGCAATGATACAAGGGCTCCCTCTGCTATAGACTACAGTAAGCCCATATTTGAGTGGCTCGAGAATTCAAAGAATGAAGCCCTTGAAAAATGGGAATGTATTGTATCTGGTGAAATGCAGCAGAAGCACAAGGCAATTTTTGGCAATGCAGCAGGAGTACAACTTCCTCAATTCATATCTGTTGACATGCAAAAGACTCGTTTCTGCGATCTTAAGTTTCGAGTTGGTGCTGGATATATCTACTGTCATCAGGTATTTCCTTCTCACATTGATTTAATATTCTGTGTGCAGCAGCATCAATTCATAACGTACTTTATCGGTTGTCCTCCGAGAAACATTTACTGAAAAGTATTAAGGATAAAATGTGTGATGCATTCATTACATGTGTGATATACTTGATTGAGTTTGGAACTCGGATCTGAGTCGACCCCGAGTATTTTGGACTCATTGATAGGCTTGGTCTTCTTAGTATTCAAATTGTCCAGTATAAAGCTGCTGTGTGTCTCTGTGTTTTAGATTGCCTGGTGTGAGATATGTGTGCATCATCTGTGGTAGGACTACTAAGTATGTTCCATAATCCATACATATTTTTCATTGAACTAACTATATATATATATATATATGTATGTATGTATGTATGTATGTAGGGGGATTGCAAGCATTTGATTGTGATAAGAGATATGAGGATGATTCATGAGGAGGATGTTCAGAATCGGGCAGCATATCCATTAACCACATTTCAATCAAAACCTCGACTCAGAAAATGCTCAGTTTGCAAGATTTATAAGGCTGAAAAGGTAACCATTGATGATAAATGGGCTGCAGAAAATCCTTGCTATTTTTGTAACGTTTGCTATTACATGCTTCATTATGTAAATGGCTCCTTACTCTATAATGAATTTTCTGTCTATGATTATCACCAGGAATAACATATCATTTTAGTTTCTTCTACTATTTTTATACAATTTGAAAATTATATATATATTACCAAAAATATATATACATTATCATTTTCTTTTTCTCATTGGGGGTCTTCTGGGATAAATATATATTTTGTGTAATATATATATATATATATATATATATATATATATATATATATATATTTTTTTTTTTTTAGTGACACGATTTATTTAAATGAGTTTTAAATTATGAAATGATGTTTTAAAGTTAATTTATATTTAAATTAATTTTTATTCGAACGAGTTGGTTGTTTATAAAATTTTGTTTTTATTATATATATAAGTTAAGAATTGAATTGAATTAGTAAAAATTTTAAAAAATGAAAAGAAATATTTTAAAATTAAATTTACTAATTATTTAATTTTGTTCAAATCTAAATTTTTGAGAACGAATAATTATATAAATTTTTAATGTTGGATTAAATAATTTTTCTTTGAAAAAAAAGGTATTTTATCTCTAGTTAGGTAAAATTTACCCACGAAGTGACCGAAACAAACATTATTTTGTGGTGACGAACGTGAAATAAAAAATGCAATTTTAAGATACATTTTTCAATCTCTAATATAATAATAATTATTATTACTTATAATAGTAAAAATGTCTTAATGTAATCACAACAAAGATTTGATTCCTTTGGAACCCATATGTGGAAAGTCGATCAACTAATACATTGAACATTTGAATTGTTGAAAAAATATATATTTTATATTGACTAATTTATTTTTTATTTTATGTATTAAGAATATTGTATATAAATATTCTATGAATACTATATAAGATTATAAGTTTGATATTTATTATACTCTTATATCATAAATTTAATTGAAAGGAAGATTCCAAACAAATATTGATGATTGATTTTGTGAAAGTCTTATTTTTTAACTAGGACAATTCAAGTCTAATGTTTAAAAAGATATTGAACCCTAATTTCACTCAAGAACTTGTAATCACACAAATTATTCCATGTATTAATTACTGGTTTGATTAATTCGGATGCAATCTAAATTCTACATGTAGAATATGACTTGTTTTAAAAGAACGCTTCATTCTTATATAAGACTCATAATGAGAGTCCAATCAAGAATCTCGTATCATATTTTTTTTAAAAAGAAATAATTTTAAGACTTTCTTTTTTATCATGTTTGTCGAGTTTTTTAAGTTATACTTAAAATGCTACCAATTAAGTTACAACAAAAAATAAATATCACAGGTGATATTTATAAATCACTTATTATTAATATGAGTTAATTTATCTCAAATATTACTCCATCACTCAATAAATATTTAATTTTATAAGTAAGATCGCTAATAATTGATGTATATATAACATGTAAAATTTTCTTTATTTCCTTCAAGAAACATTGACAAAGGATATTTATTAATTTGAGTTTCCATTTATGTTATAATTTATGTGTGTATATAATATATATATGTGTATATATATATATATATATATAAATATAAATGTCTTAATGTAATGATTACAAAAAATGAAAATATAGATGGAATTCAAAGCAAAAATGAGAATATATAGTGACTGATAAGGAAAGGTGTATTGTAAACAGTCAACTAATGCGTTGGACTGTTGAAGAAAAATGGAGATTTTCTTCAAATTTTGTCATATTAGACTCTTCTATGTTGGCCAAAGTTTGTTGAAATTTCTCCATATATAATTTAAATTATTTTCATACATATATATATATATATATATATATATATATATATATATTTAATTTATAGATTGATTGATGTAAAATGTTGTTTTGTTTATTTTCTTTCTTCTTTTTGTCCAAATGGGATTTTGTGAAATATAGCATTTTTGGCAACAACTTTTGTCAAAATTAGGACATAAATTCGTTCATACTTATATATCAAAATATCATTTTATTGTACATAATAAGCAATATTTTAAACTTCTTCTGAATAATTATTGGTTGTATCAAATCATCTTCAATTATATAAATTACACTTTTTTTATAAAAAAAAAAAAAATTTATATCAAAATCTAATAATTTATGATAAAAATTATTATATTCGTCAATAATTTATTGATCAAACTAAAAACAAACTTGATTTTCTTTAAAATAAAATTTCAAATTTAAATTTTATGAATAGAAAAAATAAATATTTAGTTTATATATTTGTATGTTAAGTAGGCATTATTTTGATGGTAAACATCTCATTATTGAAAAATTATAAATTTGAGACATGATTAGACATATAAAATTTTATAAAAAAATATATAATATATATATATATATTTATTTATTTGTAATTTATTATAAAATTATATAAAAACAATAAAATAAATGACATGAAAAAGTAAACGTGAGAGGTATAAAATAGAGAGAATATTATTATATGATTTATTGTTGATCGTTGGTTGTATCTACAAAAGATAGAAAATCCTCTATTTATAGGGGTGAATATGAAATAAGGATAAGAACAAAGAGTGACAATTGTCACCCGATATTAATTGTTAGGGAATATTTGTCATCAAAATCATAAATATTAGGTGACATGTGTCACTTTAGAAATAAACATCAAGTGATACTTATTATCTTTTATTAAATACGTAATTATCTCAAATAAAAAAATAATAACAATTATACGATAAACATTCACAAATTTAATAAATTTTTGAAATTGATAAATATGATCTTGTATTAGAATTTATAATTTCAAAGTTAACTATATATATATATATATATATATATATATATATTAATATATATATATATATATATATACACATACTTTAGGAAATTAATTAAAAACTGTAATGTTAGCGTTCCCTATTACCTGCCACACACGGATGACATGCCCAAGCTGTGTGTACAAAATGGACACGTGTACGACAGATTTTATGAATCTTTTTGTCATGTCCCGACCAGCGCCATCTATAGGCGGTTCCGGAATTTTTTTTTTCTTTTAAAAGTAAACTAAAATATTACTTTAATATTTACTCCAATCTATATCATCAGCATATATATATATATATATATATATATATATATATTAAATTTATGATAAATTTATAAAATATTTTAAAAATCTACTTTATAATTTCTTAAAATTATAAATAATAATTTTATTAACTAAATTATATTATATATAATGCTTGCATTACTAAATAGTGGGACAACAACTCTTTTGTTTTGTTAGTGTCAAACTACGACAGCGCATAAACAATATGCGTTTCATACAACATTAATCTGTTCCATCTCCTTTTCCTTTTCATTTTGTTGAACCAACGGAGAACTCTTTTCTCTTTCAGTTTTCTCTTCCTTCTTTTGTCTAAACTCGCCGTAGAAGTAAGAAATAAATCCCCAAAGACAGAGACCTAAAGAAATTGCCTTTTCGACCTTAAAGCTCTCGTGATAAATAACGACACCCAGAATCTCAGTGACAGGAAGACAAACGCATATAAGAATGCCAGTCAACAAAGACGAAGCACAAAATATTATTCCCACTGCTCCCAAGAAAAATGACTGCCAACTTATTAATGACCATAGCAGAACCACGTAGTACAGTTTTTCTCCCCAATCGAAGTTTTTCGCTTCTCTTGCGATTGCCTGTCAACAATGAAGCAACAAAATTATAGATACATATATATATAACATATATAATCCCAATCATTTGGTCAATGTCGTATGACAACAAACAAAAGAAAGTAAAGTTTATACACTTTGTTTTTTTCCCGAGTACATGGAAGGGTCAATGATTGTGGCTAAAATCCATGCATTTTTTCCCTGACCTTTTTACTTTTACCCTTTTTTTTTTCCCTTTCTTATGAAATTAATTCAAACCAATGCTTTGATTTGTAAGTGAGAGACAAAGCATAGTTTCCCCTACCTTTTTTTTCTTTTTTAAGGTGCAAGTTAAAAAAGAAACATATGTACTGGAGTAATACTATATAAATTCTTTTTTTTATATTATTTAACTTAGTATCTATCTTTTCAAATTTAAGATATAAAACACTAATAAAATTCTACTATTACTTATGTATTTATTACTTATGTATTAAGACTTAAAACCTGATTCAAACTTTTCTTTTAATATGGAGTGGAGGATATTTGAATTCTCATCATTCACTCTAAAAAATATATATATTTAAAAATAACTTACTAATTCTCTTATGAGTTATACTATATAACTTTTAATACACTTTTTTAAAGAAATTTTTCTTATTTTTCAGTAATTTTTTCTTTTCAATTAATTTTTTATTTGAACTATAATCTCATAACAAAAATCTAAATAATATTATGATGCCAAAGTTAAATGGAGAAAAAAAAAAGAAAGAGAAGAAGAGTGGGGAAAGGTAAAAAAACCTGAAAGTCACGGTTAACGAGCATGCCGACGGTACAGAAGGCGGTGGCGAAGAAACACATAACCAATTGAATCTCCATAACAAGTGTATAAGTAATTGCTTGTTTAGCTTTCTTATAGGTAAGCTCTATCAATGGCAATATAATTCCGTACAAAATTGATCCCGAAAGTGACATAAAGTAGCCAATAACGTAACCTTTTTTCGAAACTCCTTTTGGCCGATCACTGCTTCTATTTAGGGCCAAAACTCCAGCACCAGCCGTCAATAAAACAATAGCGTTAATAGAATAAGGAGTAATTTTCTGATTCACGAGAATAAAACCAAATAAAGCACAAAAACCTAATTGAGTCGCGAATATCAACGTCGTCGTCGATACCGGAAGTTTAGCGACGCCGCCTGTATACAAATAATTATCCAGCCCTGTTATAATGCCTAGAGCGGCGGAGAAACAGAATACTCGACGACTAATGAACACGACTTTAGCGTTCGGTCCTTCAGTTTTCCGGCGATGGAAATAAGAAATTAAAAGCGGCACGAACATAAACGGCCAACCGGCGGTTTCTAACCAGGCGCTTAACCAAACTCTTTTACCTCCGTGGATGAAGTAGAGACGCATGATTAATGGACTTCCGATATCGCCTGCTGCTAATAAAGCAACGTTAATGAGTAAGAGGATTTTCCTCTTTGATGAAGAACTTCTCGTTTCTGACGCCATGGGAGCAGGGAAAAAAAGGAGGAGAGGAGAAAGCTCTGCAAAAACCTGTGGAAATAGAACAGAGTATTATATAGAGCAAAAAACAAGTGAGTAGAAAGAAAAAAAAAAAAGAAAAAGAAAAAAAAAATGTAGATATCCAATAATAAATAAACACAAATGAAGAAAATGGTATTAAAATGGATATATATGACAAATTAAATTAAATTAAAATCATTTCATAAATATCTTGTGAAGCTAATATAATGGAATAATTTATAACAAAATTATTACTTATATTCTCTTTTTAAAAATGTGATATATATTTATATTTGCATTAAAATTGATATTATTTGTCACATCTCTATTTTAAAACTACTCATCGACCATTCATAGTTGCATTTTTCTTTTATTTGCTTGACCGTGGGTACATCAACATTTCGAATAAATACTTACCTCTCTATATATATATATATATATATATATATATATATTATATATATATATTAATATATATATAGACAAATTGGCATATATAGTACCAAAATTATTGAGGTTTAGTGATATTAATTTACAAATTATTTTTTTTGGTAGAATTGTTATCTAAACTATAAAACAACTGTAACATTACTCATTTTGTTAAAAATTTCGTTAAATTATCTGTTAAATAAAAGAAACTCTAAAATTATATTATTGCACTATTTAAATATATTTAATAATTGATAAATTGATATAAATAATTTCGAATTAAATTATTGGAGTACAATTGAAATTGAAATTAAAAGTAAAAAATAAAAGTGGCTCAAATTTTAAAAAATAAAATAAAATAAATGTTTCTCAAAAGGAGAAGTAAATTAGAATGAATGGCTGTGGCAAGCCAATGCCATGGCGAGTAAGTGAGAATGAACCGTATTTTCCACTATCTTTTTTAAGCATAGGTTAAAAGTATTTTAAAGATAAATTATATAAAAGCAAAGTCAATGCATTATATATATATATATATATATATATATATAAAGTGTATGGATCAATATGAAAATTCATATGTTTATAAATACAAAAGCAATAATTGTTATAAAATAGATATAACAATATGAAATAAGATTAAAAAAATAGAAATTGAAATAGTATAAATTTGTGTATATTTTTTTCTTGTAATAAAACATACAAAATTACTACATATTTATAAGGATGCTGTTGGAGTTCGTAAATATTTCAAAGACAGCTTGGGGGTGAAGTCCCCCGCCTTGGGGGTCCCGTTGATTGGTCATTGGCCTAATGTTATGTAGGGTTTAGATCCAATATTATGTACTTGTATGATAGTCTATATATAAGAATATTATTGTAACGAGTTGAGGGGAAAAAAAGGTATAATAATAATGAATTTTTTTTTCAGGACGTAGTCCTAAATTGAGGTGAATTTGGGTAAATTGTGTGTTCTTATTTTATTTTCTTATTACTTATTGATTTCGTTTATCAAATTCATATTCTGCATTTTTAAAATCCTATAGATGCATATGTGTAACTTACGTACCCATATGCATACTAAAATAAATGTATACATATATTACAAAGAGGTTACATGAAAGTTATATAAAGGTAATAAAAATTATATGGAGGTGGTAGAAGTTATATAGAAATAATAAAAGTAGTGAAATTAGATATAAAAAATATGATTTATTAAAATAATTATAATCTTCAATAATTAATAATATTTTTCTTTTTCTAATTTAGAATTTAAAGATAATTTAAAGTTACACAATTATATATATATATATATATTATATATATATATATATATACTAAGTTATATATATTATAAATTTCACTTTTATTTTTTTTAAAAATGATAAACATAATGAGATTTTTTTATACGAGTCATAATGAGATTTTTTTTAAAAAATTAAATTGTACAAGCATAATTTAAATTGAAATTAAAATTGAAAGTAAAAAATAAAAGTGGCTCAAATTTTAAAAAATAAAATAAATAAATGTTTCTCAAAGGAGAAGTAAATTAGACTCAATGGCTGTGGCAAGCCAATGCCATGGTGAGTAAGTGAGAATGAACCGTATTTCCACTATCTTTTTTAAGCATAGGTTAAAAGTATTTTAAAGATAAATTATTAAAGCAAAGTCAATGCATTATTATATTATATATATATATATATATATATTATATATATATTATATATAAAGTGTATGGATCAATATGAAAATTCATATGTTTATAAATACAAAAGCAATAATTGTTATAAAATAGATATAACAATATGAAATAAGATTAAAAAAATAGAAATTGAAATAGTATAAATTTGTGTATATTTTTTTCTTGTAATAAAACATATAAAATTACTACATATTTATAAGGATGCTGTTGGAGGTCGTAAATATTTCAAAGACAGCTTGGGGGTGAAGTCCCCCGCCTTGGGGGTCCCGTTGATTGGTCATTGGCCTAATGTTATGTAGGGTTTAGATCCAATATTATGTACTTGTATGATAGCTTATATATAAGAATATTATTGTAACGAGTTGAGGGGAAAAAAAGGTATAATAATAATGAATTTTTTTTTCAGGACGTAGTCCTAAATTGAGGTGAATTTGGGTAAATTGTGTGTTCTTATTTTATTTTCTTATTACTTATTGATTTCGTTTATCAAATTCATATTCTGCATTTTTAAAATCCTATAGATGCATATGTGTAACTTACGTACCCATATGCATACTAAAATAAATGTATACATATATTACAAAGAGGTTACATGAAAGTTATATAAAGGTAATAAAAATTATATGGAGGCGGTAGAAGTTATATAGAAATAATAAAAGTAGTGAAATTAGATATAAAAAATATGATTTATTAAAATAATTATAATCTTCAATAATTAATAATATTTTTCTTTTTCTAATTTAGAAATTTAAAGATAATTTAAAGTTACACAATTATATATATATATATATATATATATATATAATATATATACTAAGTATATATATTATAAATTTCACTTTTATTTTTTTTAAAAAATGATAAACATAATGAGATTTTTTTATACGAGTCATAATGAGATTTTTTTTAAAAAAATTAAATTGTACAAGCATAATTTAAATTGAAATTAAAATTGAAAGTAAAAAATAAAAGTGGCTCAAATTTTAAAAAATAAAATAAATAAATGTTTCTCAAAAGGAGAAGTAAATTAGACTCAATGGCTGTGGCAAGCCAATGCCATGGTGAGTAAGTGAGAATGAACCGTATTTTCCACTATCTTTTTTAAGCATAGGTTAAAAGTATTTTAAAGATAAATTATATAAAAGCAAAGTCAATGCATTATATATATATATATATATATATATATCTATATATATATATATAATATATATATATATATATAAATAAAGTGTATGGATGAATATGAAAATTCATATGTTAAATAGAAAAGTAACAATTGTTATAAAATAGATATAACAATATGAAATAAGACAAAAAAATAGAAATTGAAATAATATAAATTTGTGTATATTTTTTTCTTGTAACAAAACATACAAAATTATTACATATTTATAAGGATGTATATGTGTAACTTATAATTATGTATATGTATAATTATTACATATTTACATACTAAAATAAATGTATACATATATTATAAAGAGGTTACATAAAAATTATATAGATGTAGTAAAAGTTATATGGAGGTGATAGACATAAAAAAATATGATTTATAAAAATAATTATAATCTTCAATAATTAATAATATTTTTCTTTTTCTAATTTAGAAATTTAAAGATAATTTAAAGTTACACAATTATATTTATATATATACTAAATTATATATATTATAAATTTTACTTTTATTTTTTTTAAAAAATGATAAACATAAAATGACAATTGTCAATTTAAAATTAAATATATAAATAACCTATATTATCTTAGAAATAAATATAAGATGACACCTTTATATATATTATATCTTAAAAACAATTATACATTTCACCTTTAACTATAAGATGTAACTTCTATATAATTTTTTTCCTTAAATTATGTAATATATAATAAAAATATTTCATTAATAAAATATTAAAATAAAATATAAAATAACATTACATAATAAAGATAATGTAATAATAATAATAAAAAATCACATTAATATAAATGCGTTATATTCTATATAAACACATGTGTGAAATTTTAACATTAATAAACATGTTATTTATAAAATTTGAGTACAAATTTTGGATATTTTGACTAATTGGTTTTTTTCTTTAAAAAAATTAATTGAAATTATATTATACTCTTTCACTAATTATTAATTTTTTTTAAAGAGAATTGAATTATGTATAAATAACAATTAAGTATTTTTTATACAAATAACTACTAACTTTTATTTATAATTTCATATATATTATAGTATTTTACTCTAATATATAACTTTTTAATATTTTATATCAAATTCTACCATACTTAAACGTTACTTTATGTTTTAAAATGTTCTAATAAATTTTAATAAATTATAAAGGAATTCAAAAACTTTTGCAAAAGATTTTTTTTCTATACAAAATGGTTTTGCAGAAGCTATTATAATTTAAAAAATACCTTATTTTATTTGACATTGTGACTAATAGTTAATTACTAATATATTATAAATAACAAAATAATATAAAATTAAATAAGTTAAAAGTTTTTTTTTTATAAATAAGTTAAAAATTATGAATGGTTATATGTTAGATATGAAAATATTTTAATTTTAAAAAAATAAAAATAAAAATGTAATCTTTTATATATATATATTCATACAATTCAATTTGATTTTAAATTAGTAGAAATAGATTTATCTAAACAAAGAAGACTCTGCTTTCTTCTAATTTATTATACAATTCGAGATTGGGGATGCTTTTTGGAAAAGTCATGGTTATTGGATTCGTGGGGAGTATTCATTTGACTTAAAAGAGTCAAATGTATGATTTTTTTAGTGTGAACTTAAAGATTGTTTCTAAGTTTGTTTGACTTTATTCATGTTCATATATATATATATATATATATATATATATATAGAGAGAGAGAGAGAGAGAGAGAGAGAGAGAGTGTGTGTACATGAATGGAATCATTCACTTTCATATCTTATCGGATATTTCAATAACACAATAATACTTATTGGAAAAGAAATAAAAAACCTCATATTAAATTTTTATGATAGAGATAGAAAATTTACAAAAATATTGTAAAAAATATATAGTGAATTTAAAGGTTCTTTGAAATAAAATTGCTATCAAATTAAATTTAGTTTAAATAGTCACTTAAATATCGAATTGTCTAAAATAAACAAACTAAATCCTTGTTATTATTTGAAGAGCTCTTCTATTGAATATACTTATGAGATTGGACTTTTACCATTTAATTCTACATTAGTATAATATTATTTGTTTTGATTCTTTTTACTACTTAACTCCACATTATTATGATATTGTGTGATTTGGCCTTAGGACTTCACGGCAACTTCTAAAAAGCTTCATACTAATACAGTTAGTGATATTCTTATATGCTAGTCAACTCTAGCATTATCTTGAGATGTGGGACATTGATTGATATCCTTACAATAGTTTCTCTTATTCTGCATAAACATGGGGGATGATTCCTCCCGAAGAAGCTCTCATATTTAAATCAGTAAATGATTCAAGTATTAAAGCTTTATGATAAAAATAGAGTAAAGAAAATGAAATCTTTTGTTGGGGTGATCTTGAATTCCTTTATAGACACAAATATCAAAATGTTTAATATATATATATAGATTTGTATCACTATTCATAACCATTTTGATCTTGCATGGATTGATAAATCATTAACTCTTTGCATCTAGCTGTGTCAGACCCTATTGAAGAAGGTCTTCCTATACCTTTTTTTTCAAAGATAAAGTTCGAACTATGAGACTTTGTGGATGGAGAACTAAATTCCTTCTGTCGAGCCGCGTTGGATTTTATTGGGGAAGCTCTCCCTACACTTTTTATCTATAGGCAAAGTTCGAACTCGAGATGTGATACTCCGTCCCACATTAATAAGTTGAGTAAGTGTGCAATGATACATAAGAATGAACCTAGGTACTCATAGTCAATTTGATGTATCCCCTTAGTATAGTGAGGATAATACCAAGTAGTTGATTGTGGTTATTGCTAAACCCACAGTTGCGACATGAACTCGAGGGTCCGAATCGTGACACGAGACCTTGCGGATGGAGAACCAAACTCCTTCCGTCAAGTCGCGTCGGAACCTATTGGGAGAAGTTCTCCCTAGATCTCTTTCTTTCATAGACAAAGTTCAAACTCGAGATCTTGCGGATGGACAACCAAACTCTTTCCGTCAAGTCGCGTCGGAACCTATTGGGAGAAGTTCTCCCTAGATCTCTTTCTTTCATAGACAAAGTTCAAACTCGAGATCTTGCGGATGGACAACCAAACTCCTTCCGTCAAGTTGTGTTGGAACCTATTGGGAGAAGTTCTCCCTAGATCTCTGGAGAACCAAACTCCTTCGGTCAAGTTGTGTAGATCTTTTTCTTCCATAGACAAAGTTCAAACTCGAGACCTTGCGGATGGACAACCAAACTCCTTCCGTCAAGTTGTGTCGAAACCTATTGGGAGAAGTTCTCCCTAGACCTCTGGAGAACCAAACTCCTTCCGTCAAGTTGTGTAGATCTCTTTCTTCCATAGACAAAGTTCAAACTCGAGACCTTGCGGATGGACAACCAAACTCCTTCCGTCAAGTTGTGTTGGAACCTATTGGGAGAAGTTCTCCCTAGATCTCTGGAGAAACTCCTTCTGTCAAGTTGTGTTGGAACCTATTGGGAGAAGTTCTCCCTAGATCTCTGGAGAACCAAACTCCTTCCGTCAAGTTGTGTAGATCTCTTTCTTCCATAGACAAAGTTCAAACTCGAGACCTTGCGGATGGACAACCAAACTCCTTCCGTCAAGTTGTGTCGGAACTTATTGAGAGAAGTTCTCCTTAGATCTCTGGAGAAACTCCTTCTGTCAAGTTGTGTCGGAACCTATTGGGAGAAGTTCTCCCTAGATCTCTGGAGAATCAAACTCCTTCCGTCAAGTTATGTCGGAACCTATTGGAAGAAGTTCTCCCTAGATCTCTGGAGAATCAAACTCCTTCCGTCAAGTTATGTCGGAACCTATTGGAAGAAGCTCTCCCTAGATCTATTTTTTCCAAAGACAAAGGTCAAATTCTAGACCTTGCAGCGTCAAACTGTGTCGAAACCTATTGAGAGAAGCTCTCCCTAAATCTCTTTTCTTCTAAAGACAAAGTTCAAACTCAAGACCTTGCGACGTCAAGCTGTATCGGAACCTATTGAGAGAAGCTCTCCCTAAATCTCTTTTTTCCAAAAATAAAGTTCAAATTCGAGACCTTGCCGCGTCAAGCCTTGTCGAAACCTATTGGGAGAAGCTCTCCCTAAATATCTTTTTTCCAACGATAAATTTTAATTTGAAACCTTACATATAAATAACTAAACTCCTTCTATTTACACCTAGAGTTTCTTAGTAATTGATAAATCCTTTGGTCGTCTTCCACTTTTGTTCAAGAATTTGGGCTTCACAAGCAAAAGATAAAAAAAAACTTCAAATAATGCAATAAAGTACCTTCAAAATTGTCATAAGAAAAAAAAAAAAAAATCAAACTTTTCATTTCAGACTACTTTAATTCTTAATCTTTAGAGCCATATTTTGGTGCCCAAGATAAATATAGCCTAATAAGTAACCATACAAGTTTGAACACGAAAATAATTACTCTGAAAATATGATATTTTAGTTGATTTGATTTGTATTATTTACTATTTTATTTGACTTCGAATCACTAATCTAAATTAAATATGTGATATATATATATATATAATTTCTAATTTATTAGCCATATATTTCTTTTCTACAAAAATCATAGTGAGTATGACTTAAGAAAAATGTTAAAATTTCTATAAATAAATATAAAATTATTCACATTCCTAAAATTATGCAAGTTAATCTTCTTCTACTTCCTTTTTTTTCCAATTTTTTTACCAATAATTTATGTTTTAGTGTTTTAAATATTTTGTCAATATTCTATATAAATTAGTTTTTTTTCTCTAAAACTATTTTTATTTATAAATTGAAATATTATCTTCATCTAAAATTTAATGATTTTTTATTTTTTTTTAAATTTAAGATGTGTTTATTTCTTATAATTAATTTTCGCGTCATGATGACGCATTTTTTTATTACCAAAATAATATGGAAACTAAAGGAAAAAAGAAAACAAATTTTCCTTCTTTATTTATATTTGTTTCATAAAAAAGGGTAAGTATGATTAATGTATAGTAAATTTCTCATTGGAAAAGTAAACAACCATTTATAGAAGAAAAAAATCTTCTGTGATTCGTCACCGTAACAGCTAATTTTATCGTTATATATATATATATATATATATATATATATATATATATATATATTTATAATTAATATTATTTGCATATTTTTTTTAAAAGGTAAGTAGTTGTAAATAATTATTCTATATTTAAAACAGAATTAGGCTTTAAATTCACTACATTAAATTTAACCAACCAACAAAACAAACATTCTATAGACACACATATTTCTATTAGGAAACAGCTAATATACAGCCCATCAATAAACAAACCTTAATATTGCTAAAATATAAGTTATGTACATTTTCCCCCTTTAAAATATAATATATATATATATATATATAAATGAAAGTAGTAAAAATTATATGAAAGTAATGAATATTATAGGAAGAAATGGGAGGATGGACATATAGAATTTATAATATATATATTTGAGTAAATTAAGGTTTCTTGAAAAAAAAATCTTATTATAAAAAAAATGAAAAAATGCTGAATTATAGATTTTTTTATCAAAATAAAAGTTGATAACAAACTCTCTTTATTTAAATAAGGGTCAATAATTTTAAGTTAAAAATAAATTTGTCAAATAAATTTATTTGAGATAAAATATACAGTTGTATTTGTGAGTCACAAATAAAGAATTAATAAGGGAATAAGAAATTATTACGTTATTAATACGTGAACTCATTATGGTCAAATTCTGAGAATCTCCCGTTTGTGTTCTCCTTAAAAGGCGAATCTTCTTCGCCAACAACAGCAGTTGTTGGCAGCTTTTTTTTCATAACCGTATCTTTTGCTTCCCAAACTCTTTCTGCGGGAGGGTTTTTTCTTCTGTTGAGATTCACGAGAATTTTTCTTTGTTTCTTTTTTCTTCTAGAGAGAAAGAGAAAAGGAGAAAATGGCAGACGCACAGAAGAAGATTTCGATAGAGCAAGCGTTCATTAACTCTGAAATTCCGCCATGGCAGAACCAAATAACGTGGAGATCTATAGTTACGAGTGGGATCTTAAGCTTTGTTTTCAACATCATCGTTTGCAAACTCAATCTCTCTACCGGTGTCATTCCTTCTCTCAATGTTGCTGCCGGTTTGTTAGGTTTTGCTTTTGTGAAATCCTATACTGTTTTGATTGAGAAAATTGGATTCCTCAAACAGCCTTTCACTCGCCAAGAAAACACTGTCATTCAAACTTGCGTCGTCGCTTCTTCGGGGATCGCCTTTAGCAGTATGTGTTGTTCACATTTTACTCTCCTCTCTCTCTATATATATATATACACGTGTGATTTTATGGTCTAAAAAACTTTGTGATCACTTTGATAAAGTTTAATTTAGTTTCACTGTTAGATCTGGATTTTTTGATTTTCTCTCTATTTTTCTCTTTTTATGTTATGATTTTTTGGTTTAGGAAAACTGGTCATTTCAGTCCTGTTTTATCACTTTTTTTTTTTTTGTCTAATCATTTTTAGTGATCGATGGTGTTTTTATTCAGAGATCCTTTTTTGATCATATTTGGTATAATTTTTAGGCAAAAATTATGAAAAACTAATAAAAGGGGACGAAAATGGTGAATTTCGTTTTTGTTAATCATTTTCGTGTGTGTGTGCATATATATATATATATATAGAGAGAGAGAGAGAGAGAGGGGTTAATGTTGGTTGTATGGATTCTGAAAATTTAGTGATTCATATGTCATGTTATATTTCAGGTGGAACTGCGAGTTATATATTGGCTATGAGTCCAAAAATTGCGGCACAAGCTGATGCAGGAAATACACCAGCCAATGTGAAGCAATTAAGTCTAGGTTGGATGTATGCCTTCCTGTTTTCTGTTAGTTTCCTTGGCCTCTTTACAATTGTGCCTCTCAGAAAGGTAAAAACATACATACACATATATAAATATATAGACCTTTTTTTTTTTGGAAAAAAAATCCTGTATAATCGTAAAGAGATTGATTTGGAAATACAATTTTCTGCTATTCTACTGATTATACCAATTATGATGTGATTTTTACAGATGATGATTTTGAAGTACAAATTAACATATCCAAGTGGAACAGCTACTGCTTTCCTGATCAACAGTTTCCACACTCCTAAAGGGGCACTACTGGCAAAGTATTTTTTCTCCCTAGATAATTTGTCCTTTTTGTCCCTAAATTATATGTATTTTTATACGTTTATTTATATATATATATTATCATATGCAATTTGTTTTTTCTGTGTATTAAAGAACTTGTCAAAAGTCATCAGTATTTGGGAGATTAAAAAAGTATGAAAATATGAGTCATTTAATTATCAGAATTGAATGAAATGAGGGAGATTGTATAAATAAATGATGACTTTTCCTTTATTGTTTTACTAGTCAAAGCTTCAAATTTTAATCTTGTGTGTGGGGGCTTTCTCTATGCAGGAAACAAGTTGGAGCCCTATTCAAATCATTCTCTTTCAGCTTCCTATTTGCATGCTTCCAATGGTTCTTTGCAGCTGCTGATGGATGTGGTTTCAGTAGCTTCCCAACATTCGGCATTAAAGCTTATGCACACAATTATGTCCCTCTCAATATTGTTTCATTTTCTTAATTTATTTATTCGTCCATCAACTCCAAAATGTTTTTGAACTGATGGTTCAGTAATATGATGAGTTTGTTGTCTAATAGTGATGACTTATTTGAAATTTCAGGTTTTATTTTGATTTCTCTTCAACATACGTTGGTGTTGGGATGATTTGCCCTTACATGGTTAATGTATCACTGCTGATTGGAGCTATACTCTCATGGGGTATCATGTGGCCATTGATCGAGAAACAGAAAGGGAATTGGTACAGTGCTGACCTTCATGCAACCAGTCTCCATGGAATCCAAGGCTATAGAGTACTGACCTTTTTCCACCTTTCTTTACTCTATAATAAGAGTTTTTATTTATTTTTTCCCCCATAAATGACCCTTTACAATTGGTTGTAGGTGTTTCTTGCTATTGCCACAATGCTTGGAGATGGTCTATTCCATGTGATCTATATGGTTGTCTTTACTACCTTAACCTTCATACGACAAAACAAAGTAAAAAGTAAGTCCCAATCTGTGATCAGATCAGAGACCTCTATTGACGATGAATCTGAGTCTTCTGCTGAAAACTATGATGAGAAAGTGAGAACTGAATACTTCTTGAAAGATCAGATCCCAAGTCGTTTTGCAATCATAGGCTATGTTGTACTAGCAATCTTGGCTATTATTGTGGTACCCATTATTTTCAATTTCAGGATCAAATGGTACCACATACTCGTAGCATACTTGATTGCACCAGTTCTGGCCTTCTGTAATGCATATGGTTGTGGTCTCACTGATTGGTCTCTTGCTTCTAATTATGGAAAGATTTCGATTCTCGTCATCAGTGCTTGGGTTGGTACAGGTATGGGTGGTGTCATTGCTGGTCTTGCAGCTTGTGGTGTAATGATGAACATCGTCTCCACAGCTTCTGACTTAATGCAAGATTTCAAGACTGGTTATTTGACACTTGCTTCCCCTCGTACCATGTTCGTTAGTCAAGTTATCGGGACTGCCATGGGTTGCGTTTTGAGCCCTGCTGTATTTTGGTTCTTTTACAAAGCATATTCTGTTGGTGATCCAAACAGTGCTTATCCAGCACCATACGGTTTAATGTACCGTGGCATTGCACTGTTGGGAGTAGAAGGATTCGATTCACTTCCCAAAAACTGTATGAAACTAGCAATTGCCTGTTTCTTTGGTGCTATTCTGTTGAACATAATTTCTGAATTCTTGAAACATTATGAGACCAAGTACAGGATTCACAGGTTCGTGCCAAGTCCAATGTGTATGGCTATTCCTTTCTACTTAGGCGGTTACTTTGCCATTGACATGTGTTTTGGTAGCTTGATTCTGTTCTTCTGGGAAAAAGCAAATAAAGTGAAAGCTGAACAGTTTGCACCGGCGGTGGCTTCTGGATTGATATGTGGTGAATCTTTGTGGGGTGTTCCGGCTGCTATACTTGCTTTGTGTGGTGTTCAAGCTCCTATTTGCATGAGATTCCTTTCTGCTTCTCAAGATAAAAAGCTGTTTGGATAGTACTTTCTGCTGCTACTGCTGGTAGTGTGTTCTTTCTCTTTTGCTTATTATTATTATTACTATCCCGCAAAGTAGACTTTCTTTACAACTAGAACAGTTATAAAATGTACATAATGAAAAAGATTAGTGGCAAATGCGGAAGTGGTAAAAATGTATTGTAATGTGTTATCTCAATTTCTCATCAGTAATATTTGAAGTCAAGAAAAAGAAAGAACTTATTTTTATTCTAAAGGGTAAAAATGTTAATTGTGGGTTTTTCATTTTGCATCTTCTCAGAATAAGTTTTGTATTTTATTTTATGTTTTGGTATATACTAATATATAATATAAGTATTGTTAATTGATTTTAAACTAAATAATTAGTTAACAAAATTAATTATGTGATACGTATACCTCTTAATCACAAATAAATATCATTTACTTAATTTTTTTTTCTCCAATTTTTGAAGCATTAAAAATAATTGTGTGAGAATGACATAAATCCAATTCTTCCATCTCCCGGAATCGAGGCATGAGATCTAACCAATTTGAAATGTTCCTAAAAACTTCTTTCCAAGGTACCCCCCACCAATTTCCAAACATTTTTCGCAAAAGGGCATTGTAAAAACAGATGCCAGGAAGATTCTTCTGTATGAGCGCAACGCGGACATACAGTATCAGTATGAATAATCCGTTTCTTTAGGTTTTGTTTACATGGTAAAGAATTATGGCACAACATTCATAAGAAATGCTTTACCTTAGGTGGTACTTTCAAACCCCAAATTAAAGACCATGCAAAACTTAAGCCTACTCCTGATGTTGCAGCAAGATTTTGGTGGTACATAGGGCATTCCCAAATATAAATCTTTCCCATCACTCTTCCTCATACATAATCCATGGAGAATTTCTGTTGGGCCTATATATACCTACAAGGTTGGGCTTACACCACTCAACTCCACATTAGTATGATATTGTCCGCTTTTGGGCCTAAGCCCTCACGATTTTTGTTCTTGGGCAACATCCCAAAAGGCCTCATACTAATGGAGTTAGTGATACTCTTATAAACTAGTCACCTCTAGCATTATCTTCAGATGTGGGATATGGATTGACACCTCAACAATTTCTTCCTGTCTAGACAACACCATATATTTAGAAAAATAAATGGAAGATTTCTGTAGGGGTACAGAGTGTGGAAGCGTGATAAATTCAACCAAAGATTACGAGAAAGTAATAAAGCAGTAAAATTAACACCAAGGTTTTAGGTGGAAAAACCCTCTTTAAATAGAGGTAAAAAACCATCGGCGAGAAAGCAAAAAAATTCCACTAATATTGACGAGAGTACAAAATATTTTCTCTGGACTAACAAGACAAAATAGCTCGTTATAAATTCTATACGAGTATAGAAATACTCAACCAAAAAGTAGAGAAAAAGAAGAAAATATAGAGAGAGATTTTCCTTCGGCAAAAGAGGGAAAATGAAGGAAAAAAATTATGTTCAATTGTAGGGGAAGATTATGTATATATAGAGGTGCATACGCCACCTACTTTATATATATATATATATATATATATATATATATATATTATATATATTATATATATCCTCCGTTTTTGACCAAGAAAAAAGAGAGGAGAGGAGTTGTTGAAATTTTGAAAGCCACCGTTGTTGAATTGAATTTGGCAGCAATTGTTGAATGTTGAAAATGAGAGCAGCCCAACAAATCTCCACCTTGATCTCCTTTTGACCGGAAATACTCTCTCGCCATGAAATCCTGTCAACAATGAATGATACCAGCTAAGTCCAAGCAATGATCGAACTTAGCGGCTGGAAGTGGTTTGGTTAACATATCTGCAGGATTTTCAGTTGTATGGATTTTTTCCACAGTGATTTCTCATGCATCAATAATATCTCGGATAAAGTGGCGTTTAATATCAATATGTTTGGTCTTTGAGTGATGTTTGCTATTCCTGGCCAAGTGGACAGCACTCTGACTGTCGCAGAACATAACAAGAATGTTTTGTTGTAAACCAAGTTCAGCAACCAAGCATCGGAGCCAGATAGCCTCTTTCACTCCTTCAGTAGCAGCAATATATTCTGCTTCAGTGGTGGACAAAGCCGCAACGGCTTGAAGTGATGAATACCAACTGATAGCAGAGCCGCGGAGTGTAAAGATATAGGCTGAAAGTGATCTTTTCCGATCTAAATCACCACCGTAGTCGGCGTCAACATAACCAACTACGCCTCCTGGATCAGACTTTAGTCTATCAAATACCAAACCAATATCAGGAGAACCCTTCAAGTAACGAAGGATCCACTTGACAGATTCCCAATGCTGTTTTCCTGGGTTGTGCATGAATCTGCTAACAACACTAACCGTATAAGCCAAATCAGGCCTAGTACATACCATAGCGTACATAAGGCTTCCGACTGCATTAGAATACGAGACATGTGACATGCGCCTTTGTTCCTCTTCTGATTGTGGACACTGATCTAATGACAACTTGAAGTGGGCAGCAAGTGGAGTATTAACAACTTTGCAATCTCGCATTCCAAATCTGTCAAGCATCTTCATTACATATTTTTTCTGTGATAGAAAAAGTTTTCCAGCTTGACGATCTCTGTTAATCTCCATTCCAAGAATCTTCTTGGCAGGACCTAGATCTTTCATATCAAATTCACTGTTGAGCTGCACCTTTAACTTGTCAACAAGAGTTTTATCTCTTGCAGCAATTAACATATCATCAACATATAACAACAAGTATACTAGTGATCCATCAGATGTTTTTTGAAAATAGACGCAGTTATCATAACTACTTCTAGAATAGCCATGTCCAGTCATGAAGGAATCAAACCTTTTATACCATTGTCTTGGTGACTGCTTCAAACCATAAAGAGATTTCTTCAGACTACATACATGATTCTCCTTTCCAAGAACAAGGAACCCCTCCGGTTGCTGGATATAAATTTATTCCTCAAGATTACCATGAAGAAAAGCAGTTTTCACATCTAACTGTTCCAGCTTCAAATCATACAAGGCAACTAGAGCAAGTAATACACGAATTGAAGAATGACGAACAACGGGAGAAAATACTTCGTTAAAGTCAATACCTTCTTGTTGATCAAAACCTCTTACTACAAATCTTACTTTGTACCTTGCATTTTCAACACCGGGGATGCCTTCTTTTTTCTTGAAAATCCATTTGCAACTAATAATTCGCTTGTCTTCCGGTAACATCACCAAATCTCATGTTTCATTTTTGAGAAGACTCTCAGCTTCTTCTTGCATAGCAGCAATCCACTTTGCTGAGTCGTCACTAGAGATAGCTTCAGAATAATTCTTGGGTTCACCATCTTCACCCATCTCTTGTGCAACAGTCAATGCATAAGCAATGTTGGCAGATTCTGTGATTAGTCTTTGAGTCGGTTTTCTGGGCCTTTTTTGTGGAAGTTCTTGAGCCATAGACCACGATTGTGGTAAACCTCGACGTTGAGGTGGATGTTGTTGTGGACTCATTTGTTCAGTAGTGACTTCATCTTCTTAAGTGGTGGAAGAATTATGGATATTTGCTTCCAGAATGAGAGCTTCAGTCTCAAACTCCATCTTCTCTCAAACATCCTCCTGATCACCTGTATCAGTGGAGGGAACAACAATATCTTTTCCAGAAGATAGCATAATATTTTCATTAAAGGTTACATTCCGACTATGAAATATTTTGCGAGATTCAGGGTCATACAAACGATAGCCTTTAACCCCTAGGCCATAACCTAAGAAAATGCATTTCTTAGCACGAGGTTCCAATTTTCCCTCGTTCACATGAGAATAAGCAGGGCAACCAAATATTCTAAAGTTAGAATAATCAACAGGGTTACCTGACCAAACTTCTTCTGGAATTTTGCAGTCGAGTGATCGATTTGGTGAGCGGTTTATCAAGTAGCATGATGTTGAAGCTGCTTCCGCCCAAAAATCTTTTTCAAGAGTAGAATGGGAGAGCATACAACGAACTTTCTCCAAGATAGTTCTGTTCATCCTTTCAGCAACTCCATTTTGTTGTGGAGTTCCTGGAACGGTGAAATGTCTGACGATACCTTCTTTCTTGCAGAAATCATTAAACTCATGAGAACAAAACTCGAGACCATTGTCTGTCCTTAGCCTCTTGATCTTCTTGCCAGTCTGGTTCTCAATTAATAATTTCCACTATTTAAAGGTGAAGAAAACTTCTTTCTTACATTCTTGTTATGTTCTGCGACAGTCAGAGTGTTGTCCACTTGGTGCCATTTGTTGGGCTGCTCTCATTTTCAACATTCAACAATTGCTGCCAAATTCAATTCAATAACGGTGGCTTTCAAAATTTCAACAACTCCTATTCTCTCTTTTTTCTTGGTAAAAAACGGAGGATATATTATATATATATATATAAGTAGGTGACGTATGCACCCCTATATATACATGATATTCCCCTACAATTGAACATAAATTTTTTCCTTCATTTTCCCTCCTTTGTCGAAGGAAAATCTCTCTTTATATTTTTTTCTTTTTCTCTACTTTTTGGTTGAGAATTTCTATTTTATCTTGTTAGTCCAAAGAAAATATTTTGTACTCTCATCAATATTAGTGGAATTTTTTGACTTTCTCGCCGGTGGTTTTTTACCTCTATTTAAAGAGGATTTTTTCACCTAAAACCTTGGTATCAATTTTACTGCTTTATTAATTTCTCGTAATCTTTAGTTGAATTAAATAGAGAGTTTTTCCACCTAAAACCTTGGTGTCAATTTTACTACTTTATTAATTTCTCGTAATCTTTAGTTGAATTTATCAGGCTTCCACACTCTATACCCCTACAATTTCCCATAATTTATGCACTGACAAGAGGCAACCTCATAGCATTGTAAAATCTTTTTTTAATGTTGATAAACAGGATGGGGAATCATGCATGAAGAAGAGTAGGCAGTCATCCGCAAAGAAACAATGGGAAATGATAGGCGCAGTCCTACTCGTTTTTAGTCCAAGCCAGTCACCATTAGAAATGGCCTTGTTAATGAGGCTAGAGAAACATTCTGCACACAAAATAAAAAGATAAGGTGATAAAGGGTCACCTTGTCTCAAACCTCTAGAAGGAGTAAATTTTTGAGTGAGATGACCATTGATGATAATTTGAAAAGAAACTGATGATACGCAAGTCTGAATCAGGCGTCTAAAAGCCACTGGAAAATTCATCTTTTCTAAAATCCAAATTACATAATCCCACTCTACTCGATCATAAGCAACTATGATATTATCTGTAATTAAACGATTACTAACAAAAGCGCTTTGAGCAGGATCAATTAATGCATTAAGTAGAGGTTTCATACGATTCACCAAAATTTTTGAGATGACCTTATAAAGAACATTGCACAAACCTTCACTGATTCCGGGCGTTGAACTTTTGGTATGAGAGCAATACATGTTTCATTGAGCATAGCAATGTCCCCATTACCATTCAAACACTTTAACACCATTTCGGTAATATCTTGACCAACAATATGCCAGTACCTGTGATAAAAAGATGCATGAAATCCCCTAGAATCAACCATGGTTCCATTGTTCGCCTGAGCAATTCCCATGATTGAGTTCGCAAGCTTACCTCTGGATTACCATAAAATCCAATGATGAAACCTCGGTCCCCCAAATGCCATTTATAAACTTCAGCACTGATATGACCTGTAGAATAGTGGATAATTCGTAAGTCAATAAAATCATGCCACAATAATGCCAAGCCCCCGCCTAATCCTCGCCTATCAGCCGCTAGTCCATTTGAAAACCCTAACACAGATCGAAGATACAAAATCCGCTCCTCCGGTAATCTTGTTTCCATCAAAAACAAAATTTCAGGCTCAACAGATTTAACCAGGTTCTTAAGTTCATGAATTGCACGAGGTGAACCTAGACCTCGGCAATTCCAAGCCAAGCAACTCATTGTAGCCCCCACCGTTGGATGTCTGAAGCGTTTGGAAGGTGTCCCGTCTATCAACTCCTCTGCATCAGTAATTGCTCCTCAATTGCAAAAAAGATTTGATAAAGCATATTCGGTAATTGTTGCGTGGTAAACGAATCACATTTGCCAAGCCTTCCCCATCGCCGTTCGAAATCCGATTTGATTAAAATCCTTATCACAAAAAATTCGCAGCACAACGCTACGCTGGCATTCATCCAAATCCTTACGGATTTCCTCATCATCCAATGATACACATAAAGATTCATCCACACCTATAACTACTTGACTTAATTTAGAGAGAATTTCATCCATAATTATCAGAGAAAAGAAACTAAAAGTTTCATAATTGTAACGACGAAACAACAATATCTACTGCATGAGGAGGGCGAACTCGTGATAAAAAACTCAGAAAAACAAATCCAATTAATAAAGAGAGAACAAATTGAAGTGAAAATTCAGCGCCGCAATTACAAACCCTAGGAACCATAGAAACCTCTCATGACGAGAGAGAATAGTAGTTAAAATTATTTATATATTGCTCAACTTGATTGTATAAATTTATTTATTTATTTTATAATATATTTTTAGTATATTTTAAAAAATTTCATTCCTTAAATTATATACAATTACATTTATTATCTTTATAATAATTTCCATCCTTTTATCATTTTATTAATAATTAACTGTTTACTCAATTTTTTCTAAAAAGTTTATTTAATAAAAATAATATATTTAAAAAAATAAAAATATGTTTTTTATTTCATAATAAAGAAGAAAACTGATTTTGTATATAGGAGAAGAAAGAAGGATGAAAATAAAAATAATATTTTTACCTTTCAAATATAATTATTAGTTTTATTAAATAAATAAAAAAATACTTGACTGTTAACATAAATCAAATAAGTATTAATCTGATAATAAACACTCTTACTTATAATTGAGGATCGTGAATTTTCAGTGAGTTCTTACTTATGACTGAAAAAAATCGTAAGTTCAAGACATGATAAAGACATAGTTTAATTGCATATGAATTTTAAAAATAAAATTATAAAAATTATGTAATTTAAAGGATTCTCAATCGTCCTATAATTTAAATATATTGAAAATACTACACTGATTCTAGCTAAAAACTAGGTAGAAATAAAAAAATTTAAAGATAATCAATGTTATGAATCCCGAAAATTCATTAAATTAATGGATGTCCATCATCTCAGAAAATTACGTAAGGTGATAAATATCACATAATATTTATAATATGGATATATTATATATATATATATATATATATTATATATCTATATATATTCTATATATATATATTATATATATATATATCTATATATATGTATATAGGTATGTGATATGAATTGCAATTTTGAAGAAGAATTTGAAACAATCATTTCCTTCTTTTACATCTTCAATTCCCGAGACCTCTCATCTCTTTTCTTTTCTCCTCTCTTCTCTCCTCTATCTCCTTTACATATAGATATATATATATATATATATATATATATATATCTCATATCCTAACTGGTATTATTTGTCCAGTTTTATTAATTTTATACAATTTTATAACACGTTATCAGCACGATCGTCTACCATCGGTACGTTATAAAAAAGGTATGTTTTCTATTATTATTATGGAAAATCTAACTAAATTAGAATTTGTGGCTCTTGATGTCACCGAAAAAAACTACTTGTCATGGATACTAGATGTCGAGATGCATCTTGCTGCGATGGGTCTGGCAGACACCATCATACAAAATAATATATCATCAATACAAGATCATGCCAAAGCTATAATATTTCTCCGTCATCATCTCCACGAAGATCTGAAAAATGAATATCTTACCGTGAAAGATCCCCTTATTTTGTGGGGAAATTTGAAAGAAAGATTCGACCACCAGAAGATGGTCGTTCTCCCAAAAGCATGGTATGACTGGTTGCACCTGAGATTGCAAGATTTCAAATCTATAAGTGAGTATAACTCCGCAATGTTCAAAATAATTTCACAATTGGAACTATGTGGAGTTGATATAACAGATGATGATATGCTGGAGAAAACATACTCCACTTTTCATGCCACGAATATTGTCCTGCAGCAATAATATCGTGAGAAAGGTTTTAAGAAATATTCTGAATTAATTTCTTGTCTTCTTGTTGCGGAACAAAATAATGAATTATTAATGAAAAATTACGAGACTCGACCTACTGGTTCTACTCCATTCCCTGAAGTGAATGTTGTTAGAAATCATGATCCCAGAAGAGATCGTGGTCGTGGTCGTGGTCATTACCGTGGTCATAGCTGAAAATATGATCATGGACGCCGTGATAAATTTGTCCCTTACAATCGTAATAATACTTCAGGTGCCAAAAATGTTAATAACCACCTGAAGTGGACAAAACATAATGAGAAAAGAAATATTGTTCCGAAAAATTATGAAGACATATGTTATCGTTGTGGCATGAAACGTCACTAGTCTCGTATTTGTCGCACTGCAAAACATCTTGTTGATTTATATCAAGCATCTATTGAGAAGAAAGGCAAAAATGTTGAGGCAAATTTTACTTCTCAAAATTTACCTCATGAAAGAAATGATGACAATCTTGAAAATGATGATGTTGGTATAACTCACCTGTATATTGCTGATTTTTTCGAGGATCCAGAAGGAAGAATTGATCACTTAATTGGAGATGGAAGTGTCAAAAAATAATTAGAATATTAATGTTATATGTTTATATTACTTTTGTAATGATATGCTTAATTTTTATTTCTATAAATATTTTGTTAATAAAACAGATGGTTGTTGTTCAATTTTCTGGTATGAACAACGATATCGAAAGTGTCTGTCTTATTGACAGTGAAACTACGCACACCATACTGAAATATGAGAAATATTTTTCTCAATTGAATGTGGGAGAAACAAGTGTTACCACAATAAATGGTAGTGCAAAACTTATTGAAGGCTCCGGAAGAACTAATATAATATTACCGGGAGGAACTATGATTGCTATTGATAAAGCATTATATTCCTCAAAGTCTCAAAGAAATTTATTGAGTTTTAAAGATATTCGACGGAATGGATATCATGTTGAGACTATGGAAGATAATGGTCATGAATATTTGGGTATCGCAAAAATGACCTCCGGTAATAAGGTTTTGTTGGAAAAATTACCATCTCTATCCTCTGGCCTATATTATGCAAAAATAAATGCTATTGAGGCGCATCATTTAGTAAACTAGAAGTTTACTAATCCCGTTACTTTTAAAGTTTGGCATGACCGTTTGGGTCATCCGGGATCAATTATGATGCGAAATATTATCGAGACAACGCACGGTCATCCTTTGAAAAATCAAAAGATTTTGACTTCTGATAAACTTTCATGTGCTGCATGTTCCAAAGGAAAATTAATTATAAGACCAGCACCATTGAAAGTAGGAGCTGAAAGTCCTACATTTCTAGAACGGATTTGTGGAGATATATGTGGACCAATTAGTCCACCATGTGGGCAATTTCGATATTTCATGGTTTTGATTGATGCATCGACCCGATGGTCGCATGTTTGTTTAATATCGACTCGCAACCTGGCGTTTGCGAGATTACTTGCCCAAATAATTCGCTTAAGAGCGCAGTTTCCTGATTATCCTATTAAGCGAATCCGTCTAGACAATGCTGGTGAATTTTCTTCGCATGCATTTGATTCTTATTGCATGTCGATTGGAATAATTGTTGAACATCCTGTAGCTCATGTTCACACACAGAATGGTCTAGCTGAATCATTTATTAAAAGGCTGCAATTAATTGCTAGACCATTATTGATGAAAACAAATCTCCCTACAGCAGCCTGGGGACATGCAATTTTGCATGCTGCAGCACTTGTGCGTTTAAGGCCATCGAGTTATCATAAATTTTCTCTCATACATTTGGCTTTTGGTTCAGAGCCAAATATTTCTTATTTGAGAATTTTTGGGTGTGCTGTATATGTCCCAATTGAACCACCCCAACAGACAAAAATGGGTCCGCAGAGAAGATTGGGGATATATGTTGGGTATGACTCTCCGTCCATTATAAGGTATCTTGAACCTTTGAACAGCAAGATTTGTTGATTGCCATTTTGATGAAAATTTGTTTCCCAAATTAGGGGGAGAGAATAAATGGCATAAGATTGAACTTGCGTGGAAAACTTCTTTGAATCATTTAGATCCACGCACAAATATAAGTGAACTTGAAGTTCAAAGGTTTATACATTTGCAACAAATTACAAATCAACTGCCAGATTCTTTTGCTGACTTTAGCAGAGTCACTAAATCACATCTTCCAGCTATAGATGCTCCTATACGGATAGAAGTTCCTGAAGGACAGAAAGTTAACCCTATAACTTTCGAATTAAAAACACGTCAGAAGCGTGGCCGACCACTCGGTTCCAAAAATAAAAATCCTTGAAAGAAAAGAGGAACAAATGATCCAGAAGATCATATTGATGAAACAGAAAAGGAAAATCAAGGGACAACTGATGAAAAGATTCCTACTACAAATAATGAAGAAAATTCTGAAATCTCTATTAATTACACCAGTTCGAATCAAAGTTGGGATCGAAGAAATGCTGTTATTGATAATGCTTTTGCATTCAACGTAGCCCTTGATATTTTCAAGGATAATGAGAATTTAGATCCTTTATCAGTTAATGAATGTCGGCATAGAATTGATTGGCCTAAATGGAAAGATGCGATTCAATCGGAGTTAAATTCGCTTGCGAATCGAGAAATTTTTGAACATGTAGTCCAAACGCCAAAGGATGTAAAACCTGTTGGCTATAAATGAGTGTTTGTGCGAAAACGAAATGAGAATAATGAAGTCGTAAAATATAAAGCACGACTCGTCGCACAAGGCTTTTCGCAAAAGCCAGGAATTGATTATGATCAAACTTATTCACCCGTTATTGATGCTATTACACTCCGATATCTTATAACTTTGGCAGTTCATGAAAAGGTGGACATGCGTCTAATGGATGTCATTACAGCTTATCTTTATGGAAGCCTTGAAAATGAGATTTATATGAAAATCTCTGAAGGATTCAAATTACCAAAGGCTTCTAAAGGGCCTCATGAAAATTATTCAATCAAATTACAGAAGTCATTATATGGGCTTAAACAATCTGGACACATATGGTACAATCGCTTTAGTGAATTCTTATTGAATTCAGGATATAAGAATGACCAAATCTGTCAATGTGTTTTTATTAAGAAAACAGATTTTGGTTTTGTGATTCTTGCTATATATGTTGACGATATCAATTTCATAGGAACTCCAGAAGAGCTTCGAGAAGCTATAGATTGTTTGAAACGAGAATTTGAAGTTAAAAATTTTGGAAAAACTAAGTTTTGTCTCGGACTTCAAATTGAACATATGAAAGATAGAATTTTTGTTCATCAATCAACATATACAGCTAAAGTGTTGAAAAGATTTTTCATGGATAAAGCATATCCATTGAGTATTCCAATGGTCGTGAGGTCGCTAAATATAAATAAAGACATATTTAGACCTCGAGAAAATATTGAAAAACTACTTGATCCTGAAGTACCATATTTGAGTGCTATTTGTGCACTGATGTATCTTGCAAATAATACTCGACCTGATATAGCATTTGCTATAAATCTATTAGCAAGATTTAGTTCTTCACCAACACGACGACATTGGAATGGTATTAAACACGTCCTTAGATATCTCCAAGGAACAATTGACCTCGGATTATTTTATTCAAATATAAATGACCCAGAACTGATTGGATATGCAGATGCGGGTTATCTTTCGGATCCACATAAGGAAGTTACCAAGGAACCATGCATAGCACTGAATAGGGAGCCGTCGAATACCCCAACGGCACCAGCAAATAACAGAACAGCACACAAAGTAACAAATAAAAAATTGACCTGATTATTAGAAATTAGCACGTTCTCAAAATGGCTATTTATTTACATATGGTAATACTGATATATCATGGCGCTCCACAAAGCAAACAATAGCAGGAACTTCTTCTAATCATGCTAAGATAATAGTCATTCATGAAGCAAGTCGAGAATGTGTATGGTTGAGGTCAATGATACATTATATTAGAGAGAGTTATGGTTTATCCTCCAAAAGAGAGATTCCAACCCCTCTACATGAAGATAATGCAGCTTGTATAACTCAATTAAAGGGTTGATATATTAAGGGAGATAGGACGAAACACATTTCACCTAAATTCTTCTTTACTCATGAACTTCAAAAGAACGGTAAAATTGATGTGCTTCAAATTCGATCACGTGATAATCTTGCAGATATATTCACTAAAGCTCTTCCGACATCAACCTTTGAAAATTTGAGATATAAAATTAGTTTGCGTCAATTTAAAAAATTCGAGAGATCATCTCATCAGGGGGAGAAATCTAAACATAAAGAATAGTGTACTCTTTTTCCTTCACTAAATTTTTTTTTCTCACTGGGTTTTTATCTAGTAAGGTTTTAACGAGACATATTCTTTATGTAATAGACATCCAAGAGAGAGTGTTATGAATCCTGAAGATTCATTAAATTAATGGATGTCCATCATCCCAGAAAATTACGTAAGGTGATAAATATCACCTAATATTTATAATATTGGATATATATATATATATATATATTAATGAAGCATTTAAAAGAGAAGTGGAGCACTTGTTGAAGTGCTCCACTTATATGTATGTATATATATGTATATAGGTATGTGATATGAATTGCAATTTTGAAGAACAATTTGAAACAATCATTCCATCTTTTACATCTTCAATTCCCGAGACCTCTCATCTCTTTTCTTTTCTCCTCTCTTCTCTTCCTCTATCTCCCTTTACACACACACACACACACAGATATATATATATATATATATATATATATATATATATATATATATATATATATATATATATATCATATCCTACCTGATATTATTTGCCCAGTTTTACTAATTTTATACAATTTTATAACACATATGTATTGTTGGATCATAAATTTAAATTTAATCTATCAAAGTTCAACTCTTCAATAAAAATCTCAATCTCTTTTAAAAACTAATGAAATCCAAGAAGTACAACAAAATTATTCTCCTTTTTTTTCTTCAAAATGCTATTCCAATTAATCTAATTTGATCTAAATTATACTAACAAAATTCAACTCTTACTTTGATATTAATTTGAAGTAGTTAACAGAGTAGTTCCGTTTCCCAAGGCCTCACCGTTTTCCAGAAAGCTACGATACACAGGCTGCAAAAGTAAATCAATGAAAACTCATAATCAATATTAGTAATTGAAATAATAGTTTCAGATATCGAATAGTCTAACTAAAAAAAATTGTGTTCCAACTGTAAAAATACTGCAAAGTAAGTGTTTGGGATCTCCATTTCATTTTATACCAACTATTACCTTTACGTAAAATAGAAAATGTAACAGAATATCACTAAATACGAGACACAGTATAAAACTACTATGAGATAGTCTCATTATCATCATGGACAAAGAAATAGGCAATCATAGTACCTACATTATCAACACTTGCAATGTGCAAGCAAAAATGGTATTGACGTAACACTAATAGAAAATACAACAGAAGATCTCTAAATACGAACACGAGACACAATATAAAACTAGTATGAGATAACCTCATCATCATTAACAAAGAAATAGGCAATCGTAGTACGTTATCATTACTTGCAATAAAAAATGATTCATTGGTATTCATATTGACGTAATAGTAATAGAAAAAGTAATAGAAGAACTACTTTGAGATAGCGTCATCAACGAATAAATAAGCAATCATAGAACCAACCTTATCATCAGTTGCAATGTGCAAGCAAAAATGGTACATTTGTATTCCTATTGACGTAACGATAATAGAAAATGTAACAGAAAATCTCTAAATACAAGAGACAGTATAAAACTACTATGAGATAGCCTCATCATCAACAAAGAAAATAGCAGTCATAGTTAGTACCTTATCATCACTAGCATCTGTAAGTAAAAATGGTTCTTCCTCCCTAATTCCACCATTCTTTACAGCAATTCTTTCCAAATCCTGCAATTAGAAAAAGGAAAAATCGATTTTGTTTTTGCCACAGGAGATGGGGAGGGAGAGAAAGAATACAAACATGAATCGGGATTCAATACAAAAGGAACATGTTCAATGCAAACGAAAAATATATGTGTGTATATATATATATATATATATATATATATTCCCATTGGAATATAATCCAGAACCCCTACCTTTCCTGTAAGGACTTCATACTCGAGCAATTCATCCACAATCTTCTCGAGTACTTTACGATTCTTCAGAAGCATTAGTTTTGCTTTATCATATGCTGAATAGTAGATCTGCAAAATGAAATTATTTTCTTCTTAAATTAGATCTTTGATAAAACTGATTTCCCCCCCACAGGATGATTTATGAACAAATTTCAAGTGTACCTTCTCGACTTTAGTCGCGAGTTCATATTCATAGCTTTCACCCATGCTCAAAGTTGTTGCCTATTTTAATATTCAGCATAAAATGGAAATCATTAGCACTACAACAAAATGGAATAACCAACCTTTTTGAATAACTTATGAATAATAAGTGCCAATATATTGAAAAAACAGTTCCAAGTTACTCCAAGAAGAAATCTATTGTTAAAACACTATCTGCACATGTATTATATACCACACACACACACACACATATATATATATATATGAAGTTCCCAATTTATTCTGTGAAAAAGTATGAGTTATAAGAAACAAGCATAACACTATTTAGCACTATTAGCATATGGTACTCCAAGAAGAGGTCAACAAGAAAACTATAATTAAAAGATGAATGATTTACCGCATTGCTATGGTAATAAATTGTAGGACTATTATCAGGACTCCATCCATACTCGAGAACCATACGAGTAGCGATCTGTTGCGAAGGAGAAAAAGTAGAACCATATTGCATACATGAGAAGTCTAACAACCATTGGATGAAATGAATATTATAGAAATAGAAAATAAGAAAAACCTCTTGAGCTTTTTTCAATTCTGATAGAGAAAGTAAATTTTCTTCCCCAGATGGTAGCAGAAGCTGAGATGCAATATGAGAACCAAAGCAAAACACAAGTTTCTTTTCAAGGTATCCTCTTGATTCAACGTCATTGTTTCCAAAACTATCAATTGCTTTAGTGATTTTTACGCATCCAATTCCCTGCACTTAGCGAAGCTAAATCTTAAAATACTATATATATATATAATAATAATAATAATGAGTCAACAGAGCATAATTACTTGCTAAGTGTTCTACTAATCATATCAGAATAAGCTATAGAGTTCATCCACCTAATGGTTGCACAAATGGATATCACAATTTTCATCCTTTTAATAGTATAATAAGCATGTATCCACCTAATAGTTGGCTACGCTAAAAGAATGCAGAAGCCCAAGATAGTTACTTTTCAGCTTCATTCCTTTTATGTTAAAATAACATCTGATGCAAAACATCTACCTCCCAGGAGAAAGGCTCAAGCCACATATTATCAACACTGTCAAAGTTCGGCAAAAGAAAAGCAATCAGACCACGACCAGCAGCCCAAACAGCATGCGGCAACTTTGTCTCCTTAGTCCACTTCAAGAAGAAAAGGTGAAAAGAAAAAGGATATTAAATGAAGTATCTCAGAGAATGGTAGGTACAAGAAGTGTTTTAGAGAAACAGTCATTTAAGGAATAATACTCTCTTCATCCTAAATTGAATGTCAACAGTTCACTTACCATAAAGATTTTGGAGAGTAGTTGACCATCTTCATTTCACAGAAAAAACCTTCTATTCAGAGATTAATTGAGCAACAACTAAGAATGCAGATATTCACGTGGGAGAGAGACATATGAAGTACCGAGTATATGACTGTTTTATAAGACTATGAGAGAGAGACACATCAAGTCATATTACGCCAATTAAAAGAGTATATAACCCAGCAAAATCAAGTCTCAAATGTTCTTTTTCACTCTCCCAGAAGGTAGATTAATAGGAATGTAGTTGCCTCAAACAATTAGGATGGCCACATCTAGAAAACTACTAATAAATCCAGATGAAAATAGAACAAATATGGGTGAAAAAAAACATTATATGGCACTCATGTAAATGTTATACATGTCAATGGTAGGACAACAAATAAATTGAACGAGGCAATAACAGTAACAAAAATGGAAACAAAAAGTTCTAAAAACTAACAAAACAAAACAACAAATTGTAAACTATAAGAATCCAGCTTATAATCAAGGCACTTACATCAAGAGGAGGATTTAGTAGCTCTATCCCATCACTTATTTCTCCATGTGGTTCCATTAAATCAACCACATTCTGTAAATCCTCTCTTGACAATGTCAAGCCAAGATGATTTACCAAACTTTGCTCGCTTTCTTCACTATTTTGCTTTCTCTCAACCACGTTGGGATGCGTCTTCTGAATGTCTGAATGTTATAAAATAGAGTTAGTATGCAGTTGAGCATAAACGGTAAAGGAGCAAAACAAAAATTGTATTGGAATAACTTGTGAGCACAAACTTATTCTATACTATCTTTACTTTTGAGAAGTATTAGAGTAGTTTTTATCAGTAAGCATGTCAAGATCCTGGAACACAGCTAGAACACTTCTTGCCTGATAAACATACAAATGATGTGTGGGAATGCAAGGTGCAATCAGATGGCTCAGTTTGTAGTAACTTTATGATTTCTTTTCCTTATTCAAGTAAAATAGATTTTGGGATCTATAAATACCTATTGTTCTCTAGGACTATGGAATAGAAGATTTAGAAGTTTTCATTATATCAGTAACATTTTCTTTCAGTTCTTGAATTGTGTTCAAAACTGTTCTTTTGAGATTAGCTTTGTTATTCATGCAACCTCATTGGGCCAGTTATGTAGGTGTGCAAATTTCTGCTAGTATCTAAATATTAATTATACCCCACACTTGAATGGAGGAAGCTAAAACTATTTTTACTGAATATTAGTCTCTAATTACCCTTTTATAACACTTTTTTACCTAATATTAGTCAACTATTTCAGCATAATGACACCGCTGAAGTATTTTGTGCTTCCCTTCTATTTGTAGCCTTTTGCTTCTCAGAGGCCTCCGTTCTTTTCTGCTCCTTTCATTTTACAGTTGTACTTCCTGTATTGTTTTTCCCTTTTCGACAGCCTTATTGTAGTCTTTAAAACTAAAGTCCAAATTTTATCTCTAAATTGTGGCTTAATTCCCCCTAAAAATCTAGCTACCTGTTGACCTTTGCTTTCCCTCAAGTCATTCCTCTGTGCTAGCATCATAAATTCAAATGTACATTCTTGTACAATCTTCTACCATTGTTTGCATCTCGGACATTGTAACATAAAACCTGTTTATAATCTGAAGAGAGAAAATTACCTTTTTAACAATTGCTTCATCTCGTACCTTTCTATCTCAGCTTCTTCTTTTCTGCAACGCTTCCCACCAGATGTACCTCCTTTTTGCCTATGCTACAAGTCTCACTCTCTTCTCATCCGGGACTTCCATGTATTCCATAAAATTATCTATATCGGCTGTACACTCAATAAAATCTTCAATCTTAAGTCCCTATGGAAATAAGGTATATCAACCTTCAATTGAAAATTATTATTATCATACTCATTCCTACTTCCATAATTAGCCCATTGTTTCCTTGTACCATGATGAACTCTGGCACCAAAATTTAGTTTTGTAATTACATCAATCTCCATGATTAATCCAAAATTAGGTCTATAAATAGGGTTGCATTGAGCAGCATTGACTGTTGCTACCTATTTTCATCCCTGTTCTTAAAACATCAATGGTAAGGGCATCAACCCACAACCTCGTTAAGAGGTGTCTCGACCTCTTCAATTCTGTCCCCAACGCATTGTTTTAAGGTCCAAATTTGATTTTCTTATGTTTTTGGCAAGGTTCCCTATCTCAATCACAGTTATGGACAGGAACATCACCAGTAACCTAGTCAACAGCCATCAAATTGGTTAAATTAAAATTTAACCTGCTTCTAATACCATGTGATACAAATTAGTGTGGGTAAAACGCAAATAAAAAATAACATTCTTGAAAACACAATCCAAGAATTGGAAAAATACTCTCTTATCGCAAATGGCGTTTATATACCCCCAAACCTATTTGATTTGATTAAGGAAAAGAAATCCTAAGAGTTTATTGCTACACCCTATGAGTCATGTCTAAAGCACGGCTGAGTAGACCTAGTAGCGGTATGAACGGCATTTTACAAATGAAAGGGGAGAAAAACGAAGCTAGAATACCAATGGGGAAAAATAATAAAAGAATACACTAGAGATAGAGACATATAGAGGGATTTTTAGCATTCTTGTCACAAACATTCTGAATTTCTATGATCTCTAGACATGTAATTTGTAGAATGAAGATATTACACATAATGTGAACATTCTGCTTAAAATTTCTCTTTCATTGGAGAACGATCATTGTGTAAAATCAGAGCAAGTAATTCTTGACATATGGACTGAAACATCTTCCACTTCGAATTTTAAGGAAAAGGTTTAAAAATATATTTATTCCAACTCAGACTGGAAAATGCACGCCTTTGCAAGATAATGCCTAATGCAGATTACTTAAGCACCAAGCAGATATCCAAGATATATACCAGTCCTTCGACAAATAAATAACCATCATTTATAACGATACAGAAACAGAGAGAAGTTGATGCCAAGGGTTGAAAAATGTATTCATGATATGTATGTCAATATTCAATATAATACCAAGAAGTTTGCAAAAGAGTGCACAACATTTCTTAAAGGCTGAATGAGAAATTTAAAAATGTTCCATGAGATGAATAGACATTTCTGTACACAGCCAGATATCAAGACACAACTAACAGCACCTAACATGGTTATAGAAGTAAGACAAACCAAATCAACCCAAGAAAAAGATTTCACGAAAAGCAATAACAGGAAAGAAAATTTAACAAGGTTCATTTTGGTGAGGAGTTTATATAATAGGAAATGAATTCTTACAGCAAACCAGCTACAATAGCTTAGAAGTTCATCTACGTCCAGAAATTTGCTCCTAAAGGCACTTCCTTCCAAGGACATAGGCACACGTTTTAATTCTACTGCACGCAGACCAGCTGTCTTCTCGGCAACCTGCATGAGCATAGAAATTGAAATGAGTAGAACTGTTATTCTTAGCAATCAAAGAAGCAACATGGAAATACATCTATTAATAAGGCCATATTTGGACTGCACTTTCTTTTTTCTTTTGAATTGTTTAGGCCAAATTCAATTTGAGAAAAAGGTTGCATTTGTACAACCTATGTAATGGTCAGCTGTTAAGTACGATTGGAAAATTTGACCCTATTGTAGGCTTTTTTTTTATTATTATTCATGGTTGACTAATGACTATACAATAATACTTTCTGACTTCAAATGGATACAGAGAAAAATTTATTAGTTAACTGATTTGGTCAAGTCAATATGTCAAATCAATACCGACATGCAAATAATTATTTTCTAACACACCTATACAACCCACTTTTCCAAAATAAAATATTATTCGCACAACTACTTATCAACAACTTTTTCATTTTAGAAAAAGTGGGTTCACTTTTTCCAATTCCAATCACTCAATAAAATTTATAAAAATTAATAGTAATAAAAAAAGAACTACTATCCTCAGAGAAAAAAGATGCAGTCCAAATACAACCTATGTGTTACCCATAGATGATAACAAACACAAAATGATCGAAACAAATTGGACTGTTGTTTGAAAGGGCAAATCACAGTACAAGTAACAACCAAAACAATATACACTGTCCTTACCAAATGATATATATACACACATAAAACAATTATTTCACCATTTTCAGGGTCAAATTCATAGGTATATTATACATTAGATCAATTAAGCGAAAGGCAGAAATGTTTGACAAAAAAAATGAACATCAGTGAAAATGATCCATTAGGATGATAGGGTATTCACCCATTCCTTACATATAGTATATAAAGATAATATAAACTATGATTATTTCAAACCGAGATAATATAAACAAATGGATGATATGGTCTTTTTATGGTGCCCTATTTGTATGCCATTTGGGTTTTTGAATCCATATAGTCCAAAAAAATAAAAAGCACTTTCACACATTGTTTCAATAGACAAGGTAATCATTAGAATAAGCAAGATTTCTATATCCTAAAGCCAACATAATTACCTTTCTCCAGTCTACAAAATCAATAAGGTCCTCATCCATGGTTTTCTTTGCAGCTATATGGAGTATCCTTTCCCTTTCTATTTGGGTTGGTGGTTGAAGATGGAATACTCTATCCATCCGACCTGGACGCTTTAAGCCATCATCAATTTGTTTGGGGTTTCGTGTAGTAGCCATCAGAACCACCCCATCTTGTTTCTCAAATCTGAAATCAATAACAATTGCATTTAATATAAAAACATCATTCAAAAGCATTTACTTAAATTCAATAAAATCATAATGGAAAAAGGGTAGGGATATTCACATTATGTTCCAGATCCAGTTACAATAATAAAAAAGATGATTTTTCCCCCTTATACGATCAACTGTCTTGAGATCCATAACTCTATCTAGAGGTAACAAATTGGATGATTACCTAATAAAGAGGTTCAAATTGATCAACTAATGAATAACTATATCTAATTTAGGTTCACCAGTCATAAAAATTATTAGAATATATGATTAGGATAGAATAAATCAAAATTTCTGCTTCCTCATAAAAAGTGTACATACTTTTACTAGTAAACGCAAAAAGTGGTTCAAGATGTCAACTTCATTACATAACAGGTTTTGTAATAAAAAGTTTAATGAAAGCTAGTGCATAAATGGCATTACTGTAATTGCATAATTTCTGTTGATTACCCAAGTAGTCTAAAGAGAGAGAAAACATCACATTTTGCAAAATTTGCCACAGGATGAATTCAGCATTTCAGCTTGAATTTTCAAGGATATAAACTGGGGAACATATTCCATTTTCTTTTTCTTTTCCTTTTTCCCTTTCTCTAAGGCAACTTGTAAATTCTATGTCACATCAAGGCTTTTATTTATTGAGGAGGGGCTGGCTGGATATGGGAATATTTCATCTTCTAAGGCATGGGATCTGATACAAAATTGTTTCTAGTGAAGCAGACAAATGAATCAGGAGAAACAATTTTGTATCAGATCCCATGCATAGAAGATCTACATATCAAAAGAAAATAACAACAAATACAAGAAATACAATCTGTCTTTCATAATCCTAGTGGGATTCAGAAGACATCTCAAAAGACAACATAGGAAGCAATTGGAACTAGAAGTAAGGAATATCAAAGTTGCCAAAACTGAACAAGTGGTTTTGTTCCAAACAAACAGTTGGACTTGTCCCAAGTATCATACGTACAGGAGGGATGTTCACAAAATCAATCTTACTAATAATAACATGAGAAAGTGGGTAGAGAAATCTGATCAAAAGCTATTGAACAGATATACAAGAATTATAGTCATTAGAAACCTAAACATAAATCAAACTCTCTTCATTCAAATAAGAAGAAGCTTAGGCTAAAGAGAGATATTCATGATAATTAGGAGAAATTACAATTCAGTTTTGGTTGTAGTTAGTTTGCATCAAGAATTTTGGTTTATCAGTTAATTGTTGGCATGACAAAGATTTAGTCTTGAGCCGTTCTTTTAACTACTTACAAGTACTCGAGTCTTAGAGGGCATTCTAGGTTCATTTGGATTTGGTTATTAACCCAGTTGTTCTAACCTAACCTTTCCCTCCTTAATTGGCAATCAAACAACAGTTAGAACTCTGATTATGAAGATTGAGCTACGTATCGCAAGAAAAAACTATTCTCAATTTAGAGGCCAGCTATTACAAATTCTCGATGATAATACTAATTGGATAGTAAACTCTATAGCAAAGACTTGAAAGAGACCAACTAGTATTAGGAGACAATTTCTTGATGAGAAGGGTTAGAGGGAAGGATATACAATGAATCCAGATGATTTGAAACTTCTAGAGGTTACCCGTCAAGCTCCACCAGAAGTTGATTGATAAAAGCCTCGTGATCCTGGCTTTTGTTGTTTACAAAGTCTCCTCTGACACCAGCAAAGAGATCAAAATCCTCTACAAATAAAATAACAGGAGCCTACAAAAGAAGTCATCATTAGATACAAGTGTAAGACAGAAAAGAGGGAGGAGGAAGGAGTAACAGCACCAATATAGAAATGATTATTTCACAAGTCACAATTAAATCATAAGACAAGTAAATAACCAGGAAATGGATTCAAGTAAAGATGTAACATCACAAGCTATATCGAAACTTTAGATTGAAAGTACTTTTTTGCCCTTTTTCTGTTCTTTTAGTTTGCAAGAAAAGAAGCATTGGAAACAGGGGAAGCCTCATCTACTTGACTAAGGTGCACACTCAAGTTGTAACAGTTCCATGGGTGCAACTTCCACTGTTTGTCTAAAAGTATCCATGCTGTTCAAGCCATGAAGCACTTCATATTTCAAGAAATAGATCCACCTTCAAGCAACATTTTAAATTCTAGATATTAATTTAACAAGAAAGACATGACTAGTCTTATAAATTGATGCAGGTTTATGGGCCCACAACAAAAAAGGGGAAGAAAGAATTTAGACGCTGGATCTGAACCTGATTTCCATCTTCAGTTTTTCTAATCCACTAAAAGACAGTGTGACATTGAACTGCTCCGAAAAGGCAGCATAATATTATTTCGAAAGCTTTCACAAAAATAGAAAAACAACTGCTTTTCTGAGGCCACTAATAAGGAGATAGCAAGGAATAATGCCTGAAAACATTCTCTGACTGTCAAGCAACCAAAATAAGCCAGTTCAAGCAGATTACCAAGGGTGGCCCTTAATGCACAAAGTAAGACTTCAGGAAACCTCTAACTGAAAAAGTTTATGAGACTAAAATTAATTAATTTTCAAATGAAAAGATTTCTAAAGATTTGCTTCATCATTTCAGAGGAATTAACAAAGTAAACTAGAGCCAATAGTCAGATTTCAGCAGTTACTTTCTGTTGCATGTGAACTTGAGAGATGAAAAAAGGAATAGAACTTTTATAGCATATGAACTTTGTAATAAGTTGTGCGTGAATTTGTTGTCTTAATTCATCCAGAAATTCTAGAGCAATTGAAACCATTGCTTGCAGGTGATACTGGTTTGAAATGGAAAGATCAGAAGGTAAATGAAGATAACCAGATCTCGTGCTGTTTGGAATAGTTCTCTAACATTTCCCGCACTTTGGCCAACCCACAAATCACCCTCCAACTCCTGGGCTTTTATTTTTACGACAGGCACCCTAGCCTCAGCAGCAATAGCCAATGCTAGAGATGTCTTTCCAGTACCTCTATCTCCAACAATAAGCACCCCCTGAAATGTCATTTGCAAGGAAAACTTAAAAATGGGTATAAAAGAGGTACAACTACCCATGAAACATACAGGCATATGATTCAGCAAATATGTTAAAAGCATGAAAGGAAATCTGGAGATGAACTATATTAACATACTCAAAAACCATGCCTATATTCAATTCCAAATTGTTATTTGCAAATCCTCTACTGTTGTCCACAAAAGAATCACAAGCTTAAAGAATTAGATTGATAGGAAAACCTGTAATAAAGTTTCTCTGGCTGAACCTTTAAGAAGAATGTCATCATATCTAAAGAATACTTCCTTTTACTAAATTGAATGCCATAGTTTTACAGGGAAAGGAAAGTGTAAAGAAGAATTTTTCAAAATATGCAGAAGCTCCGGGTGAGATAGAAACACCTGCAATAGTTAATGAATAAAGTGGGAAGATTTCAGGCTACTAAAGACTCTTATTAATGAACTGTACAAGTAGAAGTAATAGTGTAAAATCAAAAGTTTCTACGGGGACACTAGATTAGACTACAAATGCAAGTATAACATACAATCTGGACATGCATATGTTTATTGGGAGGGGAAACAAAGCTAGAGGTGTCTACATTATGGATACAAAGTTGGATAAGAACTGCCAAGATCTATTGTGCATTCCAGTGTTCTCAATCCCTTTCAAGCTTTTAAAATTTGGCCTTCCTTAGATTATATGTCCTATCAATTTGATAAACATAATCATTTGAGTTCTCTTTCTTGAGTCAATTGAAGAGCTTATTCGCAATTGAGTTAGTACAATCAAATTTTAGAGTTCATGCATTGTGGTGTCTAAACCTAGATTTAAACATTTTTGTTACTTCTGTTGATTCCTTTTAGAGAATTACTTATCTTTATCTAATGAAAAGTTGTCCTGATTTGTTCTTCCACTTTAGTGCTTTCAGCATGGAAATGTAAACTTAATTTAGTATTACTATCCAAACATCAAAAATTGATGATGCCAAAAAATATTTTCGCAATCTTTTCAGAGTTATGTGATCCAGAATGGCATTCTTCATCAATCATCTCATGTTAATACATCATCTCACAACAGAGTATCTGAACGAAAAAATAGACATCATATTGAAATTGCCAAAGCACTTCACTTTCAGATGCAAATTCCTAAATGGGCAGACGCAGTTCCCACAGCCTTTTGATTAAATGAATGCCTTTGTCCATATTACTGGTGAGATTCCTTAACTTATTTCCCACTAAATCACTGTTTCTCATCGAACCTTGTGTCTTTGTAAGTACTTCTTAACCTCAAGTCTCTTGGAAGTTTTATCCATGATGTTCAACTTCATCTCATCAAGTTAGATTCGAAATCTTTAATCTTTTACCAACTTATTGGAGTTCGGTAGATTATATTTGTAACAATTTAGGCATATTAATCTATACTCAAACTTGAGGAGTGTCATGTACAGCTGTATATCCCATAATATTAGGCTTGTGATTGTTATAGATTACCTAATTATTGTGATAGTGATTTTTGTAATTAGTTTATTTCCTGTTCTAGCATAGTCATACATGCATATATAGGTCTTCTAATCTTGAATGAAATTATCAAGTTTTTTGCCATCCATTCTTTATGGGAAAAATCCTCAAAACTCAACAATAAGCAGATCATGGTTGACTCCCTCTCGTGGCATAGTCAAGGTAAATTTTGATGCTGCTCATCTTCCCACTACAATTGGAGTCATTATTCAAGACTCTATACATATATTTCTCATACATTTGCTACCAAAGTTTCCAGCAATGATGATATTGAACTCATAGAAGGACTGACACTTCTCCAAGCTTTCACTTCTCACCAATTAGCAATTCTAGTTGTGTAATACTTGAAGGAGAGAACTTAAACCTAATCCAGAAAGTCACTTAGACTGCTCTAGATCTCTTCACATATGACATCTAGTAGATCACATTAGAGACTCCTGTTTGTTTGAGTCTTTCTAAGTTGTACAAATTAACCACGCAGGAAACTCTCCATCTGATGCTTTAGCTAAAATAGTGTTCTCTTTACCCTCACCTTTTAAGTGATAATGTAACAACCATCAATTGTAATCTCAGCCTTTTAAATAGTGTTCTCTTATGCAGGAAATTCTCTCCCAGATCGTCCACAATTTTGTATAGAGGTTGCATGGTTGCATCAATCACAAAAACCAAACTCTTTCTTTATTAAGTTAATACAATTTCTTACTTGAGGGATCAAGATCTTTCGATTTCCTAAGATTTCAACAAAAAGATATTTTCTAGAGAAACGAAAGATAAATTCATTAAAGCTTTGGTAGTATTTAAAATGATGCATGATCTGGAAGACAACTTCCATTGACTATGCAACTCTCATTTATTTGTTTTCTAACAGAAAATAAGATGTCTTAAGGAAACCTTTACTAATGGAGGTTAAAAACCATAGTAATTAAAAACCATATTTGAAAAACGAACAATTATTTAGCATGAAATAAGGATGCACATACCTTTGGGGCACGAGCACCCATTTCCTGGAAAGCACGAGGATTTCGTAGAAATGTCACAACTTCATTAATTTCTTCTCTCATTGACTCAATATTTGCAAAGTCTTTCAACCTTATTGGTGGATTCTTCACCCTCTAAATTTAGCAATAAATTTAGAACACTTAATCAACTTAAAAATTCAACTAGTTATATTGTAATGCAAACCTTCATTCGATCGAAAGCTCTAGTAACTGGATCAGGCTCTCCTATGCTATTCATAAATATCCCCCATTTGAACTTAAAATAAAGTTTCTGCACAAGTAAAGGGGGACAATAAAAGTGAGAATTTTTCATAATTATTGTCTGCACAGGATGCAAACTAACAAATCTTTAACAAGGGTTAGCATCTTTATCTACCAAACAACATCCAATAGTATAAAACAAGATAAGTAGTCCTATCAAGGGTGAATTTAAAACCACTTTAACAAACATTAGAGAAGGTAAGTCACATAGACAGATTTTTTTCAAGTAGAACAGTGTAATAGAAAGCAACTTGGTAAAAAATATAAAAAAACACAATACAAAGCAAGAGCAAGAGATGCATCCAATAAAAGTTAGTCTGTATCACACTCAAAGCAACAAAACACTAGATATATTTAATACTGATACTAAATGACTGAAGCAAATAAAAAACTGCCAAAATGAGAGGGATTAAGAAGTTTGACAAAGCACAAGCCCATGCAAAATAAGTCAGATTCACCTAACTACTAAAAATTGGGAAAATATATCAACACAATATTTAATAAATAAAAAGCAAACAACAGGACAACTTCCAACATATCAAAGAAACACCTCTCTAAAGCAAAATGCTGAAAAATTGAGATAAAATTGTAGTAAAAAATAGGGTAAGAACCACATAAAATTATGAATTAAGTATGATTTTGTTAATAAGTATGAAGGTTATTTCAACTTTAATAAAAGGAAGAAATAAATACCACTCTGCGAAGCTTCCTTAGATTTGGGTTTTTCCAAATAGGACGATTGCCAAGAAGTACAGGAATGTTTCTCTTCATGTACCGAAAAACATGGAATAATACATATACATATAATACAGCTCTGACTAAAAACCAAAAATACCACTTCAATCCATTAGCATCTTCTGATCTAAAGGCCATTACAACCTCTGATTGCCATTTCAGATACCAGGAGTTAGTAACTTCTTCACCATACTCTGGCCAAGCCATCCCAAATCCCAATCTTATCTGTAAGAAAAAAAAATTAATAATAAAAACCTGGAAAGTAGAAAAAATTATTTACAGCAACCTTTGTACTAAAATACGGCTACAATGCCCAAGCAAAAGAAGCACAAGTCCTGCAATGCAAACAAAGATAGAAGTAACAAAAACTTTACCGGATATGGGATTATGAACTCAACAGCTGGGAAGACAATCAACACCAGTATATCGTCATTTATTCGTTGAATTATCTTCATAATTGACCTCCTGACCCTTGTTACAATTCCAGATTTCCACAATACAGTCAAGCATAGGTAACAAGTTCTTGTTACTAAGACAAGCTGCTGATAGATACTTAGTTCTGAGAAAGGAATCCACATAAGCTGAACTGCAGTTGGAATACCACAAGCAAGCATTCTTAAATAAAGCCCATCAAACCCTCCGAAATCTTCAAAAAGTATATCAAATTCCTGGAAGAAGAGAACAAAGAAGAGAGCGTTCACAAAAATGAGTATCAATCTCTAAATTGAAAAACAATCAAAACCATGCACATAGAGATACCTTCACATCAACATAATATTCTTTCTCATCCCCCTTTATCATAATATACATAGCTCCAAAATCATGCCTAATTCGAGCACTCTGTACAAGATTTCGTGAAACAGCATAAGGAACAGATAGTGGGTCCATTTCCCACCTGTTTTTTCCTTCACTATACCAAGTCTTTGATGCTACTCTGTCCCGATCCAAAAGAATCCGTTCCTGCATAAGCAATACATCCATAAGAGACCACAAACTCCGCAAATAAATTAAAAATACAAATGGCATCAACTTTACTTGAAGAGATATACAAATAAGTGTCATTTAAACAAGGTCATGGGATATAATGCGCGTCAAGTCCTATCAGAAAAATCCTTTTTGTAAAAAATGGCAAAAAGGAAGTGCTTTCTACAGAAAATGGATTTCAAATTGAGTATAGCAGTTGGAGAATAGGAAGAGGAATAAAATAAAACAATAGATCAAATCAAAGAATGGAGAACATAAAAGTTTGGAAGTTCTTCATCCATAGAAAAGAAAAATCTGTAAATATATGCACCACATAAAATCAAAACATTTCATGAAGAATATGTACCCAAAATTCCATACATAGACCCAAAAACAACCATGTAAAACGTTAAGTGGAGATAAATTGCCAATATTAGAGCAGGGTTAAATTTATAACAGCACCCAACACATGCACAATAATCAAAAAATAAGGGGCAATAACAGGAATTTGCATTCAAGATCTCCATGTTAAATAGAGAAAAATTTGTCGCTTGCTCTAAATGCTTATCATGGTATCAAAGTAAGAGATCTTGAGTTTGAATCTATTAGTTTGTAACTAATAGAGATGGTTAAATTTATCCTCTTAATACACCCCTTGAGGTACAGGCCACGAATGTTTTTAGCAAGACCCAACATGTGTATGATAATCAAGAACTGAGGGCAATACAAAGAATTTGAACTTAAGACCTTCCACTCTGATATCATGTTAATTGGAGGTAAATTGATCTGCATAAAAATGATTAAATGTATCCTCTTAACACACTCCTTCACATGTGGGTCGATCACAAATTTTGTTAACAAAGAGTGCATAATAATCAATAAATTAAGGCAATAACAAAAATTCAATCTCAAATTTCTCGCTATGCTACCATGTTAATATAGGTAAATTATCAAAATTTTAGAGCATATAACAATTTACCTCCATTTAATGGAAAATATTGCTTCAATTGCAACCCTTAAGACAAAGGAAAGATGTACCAAGGCCATGAAATACAATAGCCAGATAAATGAAGAAAAAACAGTATTGATGTACAGGGAACTAACCATAATTAGATTAAACACAAAGTGGACCTAATAATGGCTCGTCTGAATACATAAGGAAGAATTACAAGAAAGGCTGAATACATAAGGAAGAATTACAAGAAAGGCTGAAAACAGAGGCAAGTACACATTTATATTTTCTAACACTTGTATGATAAAAAAAAAAAAAATCTAAAGAAGTCAAGATAAATTTTTCAGCAACACAAAGAAAAAAATGGAAGCCTTACGATTAAAATAATAATAATAAAAAAAGAAAAAAAGAAAAAATTATACTTGGAACTTCTCTGAAATTTAAGGTTTATATCCAGCCTTCATTAAGTGGTTCAAGGAACAATACTGGAAAAAAGGGGAAAATAAAACTATCAGGTGGCTGGCAAGAGCATGAAGTCAAGAAAAGATCAAGATACTTGTAATAGCATTGCGACATTTTTAAAAAAGACAAAGCTTCATTTGCTCCAGGAAACCACTGTAAATTAGTATTTGGCCTTCTGTTCACACTTCAGTATCAAAAACTTGCCACCATACACCTCAAAGAGTGTACAGGTTAAATTTGGTTTCCTGACTTGGAAGTGATGTTGAAAAATCTGACGCAAAAATCCAGTTCAGTTGCTCAATCACTAGATGATGTAATTTCTGTCTCTTAAAAGTAGTACATTTCCTTTCTTTATTCCTAAAAAGGGAGGAGCAACAATATTTTGCTGATTAGCAACTCCTAGAACTCTAACAACAGTCCAAATAAATCAATATATACCACTCTCTTTCAGCAATCCTTTAGTTCCCTACCATTAAAAAAATAAAGTTATTTACTACAGCCAGCATTTTCCAGCAGCATTCAGGCTCTTTGTTTCCTTATCAAAACAAGTTCAAAAAGTTTAAAAAAGAAAAAGAAAATCAACTGGTGCATAAATAGGTGAATGCTTTGAGAACACAATACTAGAAGAAGAAAATTATGATAAACTCAACAGAAAAAATCCCACTAAATGGTAACATGTACCACATTAAAAGATAAAAACAACAATAGTTTAAACTTTTAAAGTTTAAAATTTTTTTAAAAAAATGGGAAAAAGAGAAACAGTTGACAATTAAGTTCATAAGCAACAGCAAAAAAAAGAAGAATGCATGACACATGGTATTGCCAATGGATCTACCTGTCTTTCTGCAACATACTTTTTACCAAGTTCAGGATTTTCCATCAACTCTCGTTTTAGGGTTTCCTTCTCATTTTCACGCCATTTCTTCCAACCGTGAAATAAATGGAGGCGAGCAGCCTTTGGAACCACAACCTCCTTATCTCCAAAGGTCCACTTCAACTCAACTTCCGGGAAACCTTTAACAACCTCCTCTACGGGTGTATTTACGAGAAAACGCTTCTCATTACCATATTTCTTCATACGCTTCCTTATATGAGTTTCCAGATTTCTTTGCATCTCTCTTGAATCTTGAAGAACTTGCTGTATATGTTGAGTGAAACCTAATGAATCTGAGTCAAGTATAACAACAGGATCCTCTTCTTCCAAAACATTTGGTAGAACAGCTTGTTCAAATAGTTGTCTTTGTGCTCTTTGCAGTTCATCCTTAACCTCAGATCTAGAAAGCTTGGTAAGAGGACTTTTATATGAACTGCAAGCACACATAATCAACTCAAGCATGACTATAGAAATATTGGAACAACAATTATTTTCATTTTACGAACTGCAACAGGATTAAATTATCAAAAGAAAGATTATGAAAAGACTAAGTTCAGTACAGGCATCATCATCATTTTACCAACATAATGATTATAGTAGGAAAAAAAAAGAGTTTCATAGTAATGTCCAGTTGCTTATACTTCAAAAAGATCATCAGAAAAAAAAAAATTATAATAAATCATGAAAACATGATCCTGTACTTGAGCAAAATAAGTAACTCATGAGAGAAAAAAAAAATCAGGAAAATATTAAGGTGTACAAAGGCAATAAGTTACAGAAACCAAAGCATTTAAAGTAAGTACCTAGAGGAACAAAAAAACATGAATACCTTCAGCTAAAAAGAATCCTTATATCATTTAAATCATTACATGTAATTATACCATATGCTTGACTGAAAAAACCTAACAGAATTAGAGCTTCTAAATAGTGAAACGACAGTTAATATAAACAGTACATTTTTTACCTGACTGGCTGTCTCATTTCCCTCAAAAGGCTTTAACTAATTGTTCACACTCTCTCTCAACAAATGAAAGCTCCCTCCCACCAATACTCAATGCCATTGTCTCTCTCCTGGAAATGTCATCCTCAATCTCCCCAATCTTCTCCCATGCCGCATTACATTTCCTTTCAATATTCCTCAAATCCACTTTCTTTTCATTTACCTCTTCCCCTGTAACTCCTCTCTTTTCCCATTCCCTCATTCTTGAAGTCTCCTTCTCAAAATCATCCATAAGCTTCTTAAAATAAATCTTAAGTTCCCTTTTATTTTCCCTCGGTACCCTTAGCTCTTCATGAAGGCTATTCATTAACTCATATTGCAGCTCTGTCTTGAGCATTTTCACATTTTTCAATGCCTCCTTTACAACCCACATCATTTTTACCACTTTTAACCTCCTCTATTTTCTGAAGTAATTCCGAAACAGAATCCAATAAAGTGCTTGTAAATGTGAATACTTATGTCCACTCCTCTCCTTCTTGTATAATCTAACTTTCCATTCTGGTATCTTGCTCGCCCTTGTAGTGGCAGCCACAGCAGGGGGCACACAAAATCTGCCAAGCGGACAACAAAATGCCAAAGCAATATAAAATATTGCAAAAGCAATTGACTTGGCAATAAATATCGGAACAGATTTTTGGGCACTAGAACCAAAATCCAAATCCTTCACTACTTTCTTCTCATTATCACTATTAAAAGTAAAGACTTTGTGTTCTTATGTAATCGGCATTCTGAGAACTGAACTCTAGAGGCAGGCAGAGAAATTACGAAGGGACCTAAGTGGATTCTGTCAAGTTTAGCATTGATACAGGATCTTCTTCTGGAGATTTTGCTGCAATTTCTTCTTTTCTTGGAGAATTTTGAAAAGGGTTTTGTGGGATTAACAATCTAGAAGTGTTGCTAACACATGAAGACAACATTTCTAGATGTTTTCTGTAGATGACTATAGAAAATGGAGAAAGAAATGCATAGTTATGGTCGAGGGAATGAATTCAAGAAAGTTTGCTAAGCTTAGATAAGAAGGGGATTTACAGAGCAGGGTTTTAGGGGAAGCCCGGTGGCAATTTTGATATTTTTGTTAACTCTATAGATTTTATTGTCTTTTCCAAAAATATCCTGCTAAGGCCCAAATATGAATAATTGGTGAGTTTGGTCCCAAATTTGTCAAGTTTAGTTTCAAAATATTTTTTTTAACTTTTAAGGTCCCAAACATTTTTTTAAATGAACAATAAAGTCCTTTTTGACAGATTATGTCAAAAACCCTAAAAAATTTAACGATTTTTATATTTAAATAATTAAACACGAAGGTAAAAAAGTCATTAATATATTTTATCATTTTTCAGGTGATTGGGCTTCCTTTCTTTGCATCCAAAGTACGGCTTGATCGTAATGGGGTTGAGGAGGTCTACTCACTTGGCCTACTAAATGATTACGAAATGTGAGACAGAATCAAAATGATGCGCTTAGATTTTTGTCCATAATCTTATTTTCTTATCATATGATGACTATCCAACATAACCACGAAGTTGATTTGGGTCATTTATCAATTTTGTAAACTCAGCCGGGTTTCATGAAAAAACTTAGCTGCCTAATTGTGGCAATGACCCATTGGGTGATTTATAGCATTCATCTCCCTGGCGAATGAAAATGCTTGAAATATTAACTATTCTCTTTTTTCTTTTGCAGAGGAGGCTTGGATTAGCATCGAGAAAGGGATCACCTTTGCAAGGAAATAAAGCGGCAGTGATACAATCACAAGTCAGTTCTCAAGATTTTTCTTTGTTTTAGATGACATTTTTTTCCTACCTTCAACGTGAAGGTAGAAAAATCAATAAAGTTTGGTTGCCAAATCAACTTCGTGGTTATGTTGGATAGTCATCATATGATAAGAAAATAAGATTATGGACAAAAATCTAAGCGCAGCATTTTGATTCGGTCTCACCTTTCGTAATCATTTAGTAGGCCAAGTGAGTAGACCTCCTCAACCTCATTATGATCAAGCCGTACTTTGGATGCAAAGAAAGGAAGCTCAGTCACCTGAAAAATGATAAAATATATTAATGACTTTTTTACCCTCGTGTTTAATTATTTAAATATAAAAATCGTTAATTTTTTAGGGTTTTTGACAGAATCTGTCAAAAAGGACTTTATTGTTCATTTAAAAAAATGTTTAGGACCTTAAAAGTTAAAAAAAATATTTTGGAACTAAACTTGCCAAACATAAATTTGTTTGGGACCAAACTTACCAATTATTCGCCCAAATATTTTTAACAAAATATTTATTATATTTTAAAATTGAAACTTCTATTTTATTACTTCTTAAAATAAACACAATAGGGGGCTATTTTAAAATTTTTAAAATGTTTGGGGTAAATTTTGCTATTAATGAAAATTTCGAAACGATGCTATAATGAAAATTTCGAAACGATGATTTTAGACAGAAGTCTGTTTCAACCGTTTCTTCCTTGTCTCGCGCACGACTTTCTTCATCTTCTTCTGCAAACATTTCTTCTCCTCTGAAATTGTTTCTCCGTTGATGCTCTCTGATCGCGTCCGCACTAATTTCACAGAAGGTACAAAAATAAATGTTTTTTTTATGGTTTTTTTATGATTGAACTTTGATTTAGGGTTTGAGTTTGGAATGATTTGGATTGGGATGGGGATGAATTCGTGTTTTGAATTCTGAAAAATATTATTTTCTGTTGGTTATATGCTGCCATTGTTGAATAATTTTAGTTCGATGGCTTCATAGAGAATCTGAATTGATTCGTTAAGTTTTTAGAGCTCTTACTTTTATTTGAAATGTTAGGTGATAGTTATGGTTAAGTAGCATGCTAGTATATGTACAAAATATCTCCATCACTAAAATAGCAACATTATCCTTCATCCAAACTATCTCTCCAATTATCAATAATAAATATCATTATATCGTATCGTATTTTATCCAGATATTATTTAAAACTGATATTATTATTTCTCTTAAAAATCTAAAAAATATTTAAACGAATTATTAATCCAAAAGCGCCTATAGATTTCCCCTCCTCTTTGAGGGACAGCCCAAGAGAGAATGGAAGAGAAAAAACCCAAAATCACTGTGAGAAGAGCCTCAAGAGAAAGAGAAGAACGGTTTAGGAGCCTCGGAGCCGGCAACATCACATGCAATGTATTAGTATGTAAAATTAGATTCTGATCTGCTTCTGATTTATGGTAGATGCACGAGCTCTCATTATGGATGCAAGTGTTCTAAAGTTTTAATTTGTTAAAAATGTTTGTTATTATGCATTATCTCAAATGTAGATGTTTTAAGTTGTTTGTGAATGCTCGATTATGTTTATGAGCATTGTTCTTGTTTGCTAGAATAATATCCGGAGCTTAGAAAAATGTTTGAATTCAAATTTTTTTTTTTTTAATAAACTTATCAAGCCTTAATTGAACATATATAAGCTCTAATGAGCTTTGTTTACGAACAATTTCGCTTATTAAGTACACTAGTATTATAAGTATTCTTGACTTCTGAAGGTACTATGAGGTATGAAAAAGGCATTTGGAATCTGTCAATTTGCAGTATTTATTTACTTCGACTGACTGTTTTATTTGCATTTTTTTTTACATGGTTCTACTTGTCAGTTTGTGGTACATTATTATTTTATACCTTTAATATTTATATATTTAAGTTTGAAACAGCAATTCAGCCAATAAAAGTTCAAGAAACTGATTTATTGTATAGCCTTAAGTGTGTGTAATCTTAATTGTACGCCCTTATACCTTAGGATTGTTTATCACAAAGAATGATTCATTATATTCACCGAGTTAAACCTAAGGATTGGGTGTAAGGCATTGCACAAGAACCTCCTGTGTATATTTGTGGTTCTCATACATAGTCCTTATAGTAAAAATGAATTGTATTTAGTGAGGCCTTGGATTTGATATTCTCTGATTAAAATTGTCCATTATAAAAATCAATCTTCTCTGTGTTTCTCTTTATTTTACAATAGGAATTAAACAGCCTGGGAACTCTTGCAATGATTTGTTGTTGAAGACAAGCAAGCCACAGGTAACTAAATTCTGCTTCAATTCAATTCATTTTGGTGCTTTAATATCATAAACTGCTTGACTTCAGATTTTGTATATGTCTATTATTTTCTTATGTAGAAGAACTTCTTATGCTCCTATGATATATCTGTCTACAGGCATAAGTTGTGCCTATCTCTTTCACTCAGTATTTCCACTAAAGTTTCTTACAAACAAGGAAAAAGAACGGCATATATTGAGTAAGCTTAATCATTTCACTAAAATAATTTTTCTGACATTTTCTACTTCTCTATTTCTGTGTTTTGCTGGGAGAACAATTGTTAAATGCAAATAGCTTGTGAATCAATTTTATGGTTATAAGAAAACATAAATGATAATTGAATCACTATGGATTTATGGATTTGGTTACCAAATTGGATAGGATGGCACTCTGTGTGTATTTTTTTATTTTTTTTTTGGGGGGGGGGGGGGGGGGGGGGGTGGTGAGGGGTTGAAGAGGTAGTATGGTTGGTCTTTTTCTTTCTTCTTTCATGAATCTTATGGAATCAATATTTTAGGTATGTTCCATTGATCATATGAAAATTTTTAGTTGTTGATATGTAGTTATTAATTCAAAATAGGTAACTCTTCACACTAATATTACTCTTGTGGCACAATAATTTGAAGTTGCTGAAGTTGTAAAGTCTTTCATGTAGATAGAGTGATAGAAAAATGGGGATTTAGTTTGGTGCTCCAGATTTCTGTTTATTATTGTGGCACTGTAATTAGTTTTAAATAACTAGATAAAATGAAAGGCTTTTATCTAGGCAACAGTTATATTAGAAACCATGATCAAACATGAACCACATACCACATTCTCATTCTAGAATTTTTATGCAGTCAATTACTATCTTTTATGATTTTGGTATTTGAAGTGTTTTGGTTCTGGATAAGCTGCATATGTGACTGTGTCAATATTCTAATTGTTGTCTGTACAATGGTATATTTGCTCATAAAATCAATGGATTCTATCAATTGAGTTAATCTGCCTATGTTCTCCGTCAGGGTTTTTAATTTGAATTCTGGAGCCTTGTTCTTATTAAGGATGGTTTTTTGACTGCTTACTAATTACTACTGTTTTTGTTCATTTTATTTGTTAAGAACTTGAAATCTTTGAAGATTAATTTCTACCCTTGAGATAATTGAATTTAGTTTCTTACAGTGGATTTTGATATCGATGGTGATGTCAATGGTGAGGTTGTTGGTAGTTCTATTGATATTGAAGGTAGGACAGATGATGAAGATGCAATTGCAGGAACTTCTGTTGATGGAGCACTTAAAGAGGCATTGGATATAAAGGTTGATCAAGATCTTTCAAGGACAGAAATGATTCCATTGGACAATCCACAAGCTGTAAATAATTCAGCTCCTGGTGATGAACCGTATATTGGCCAGGAATTTGAATCTGAAGCAGAAGCACATGCATTTTACAATACATATGCAACAAAAGTAGGCTTCATAATCCGTGTGAGCAAGCTGTCTAGATCAAGGCGTGATGGATCTGCCATTGGTCGGGCACTTGTCTGCAATAAGGAGGGCTTTAGAATGCCTGATAAGCGAGAAAAGATTGTACGGCAAAGAGTGGAAACAAGAGTTGGTTGTAGAGCCATGATTTTAGTTAGAAAAATAAGCTCTGGTAAATGGGTGGTTACAAAATTTGTAAAGGAACACACTCATCCATTAACTCCTGGAAAAGGCCGCAAGGATTTAATATATGATCAGTATCCGGTTGGTCCTCTACTCTTTTCTTCTATACCATCAGTTATTTTTGAGTTAATTTTAGAGATCTATATTTGGATGTCCAAATTTCATTATTGCACCTCCATATAAAGTAATTGTTCTAATAGGTATTTTGGTGTAGGGTAATATAGTTGAGCGGACAAAGAAATAAAAAATGAAAGTTGTGTACCTTGGTTACTAAATAGTTCTCTCTTCAATTACTAATAAAAGTATCAGCTTCTAAAACTGGCTTGCATCAACTCAGCCAAGGTTGGCAAACTCTACTTCTGATGAGAAAATCAGAGTAATGCTCATAAATTTCTAAATCATATTTCTTGAGCTGATTCTTAGAAATCTAGTAGCTCAAATGATAGCTTACTCAACCATTAATTAGCTCTTCTTGAATGAACTTCCTTAACTTTTAAAAACCTTCTATCAAACTACCATTTATCAACTCATCCATTTCTTCACTGAAACAGTGAAAATTAAATAAATTTGGAGACATTAAATGTCAGACTAATTTGGAGATCATCGGAAAGCTCCATCAACATAAGCATGCAACCAATTGTCCTTAAACTGTTTCAAGGACCAACCTTGTCTTTAGCTCATGACAAGTGCCCCTAGGATATCTATCCTTTCTCAAGAATACCATTACTTGATCACTTACGTCTTTCATTGTTGATCAACAACTCCTTTATATTTTTTATTATTAGCCTTTTATTGAAGTCTGAATTTCTTTATGAATCCTGTGCACATGTTCAGCATCTCCCGTTGAGCATAAATAGCTTCCACTAAATCAATTGTGAATGTTTGTATCCATAACCTCTCTCATTATTATCTGATGTTTTGTTTGATATTTATAACAAAGTTATCATTTCCATTTTATGTTACCTATGGTTTAGAACTTCAAATCCTCAATACTGACAGGGTTAATAAGATATTTTGTCAGATAATTGGACTACCTTGTAATACTGTGAATTTCTCATAGGATTGGTGCATTTCGGGCTGTGGGATAAGTTTCAGCTATATCTTCTGCCGTGTGATTTTGAATGTTTAACATAATAGATGATAAATCTGCATATTGCATTTATTGGAAGCTGTTATTTCTCACCCACTATTTGCTTTTAGTGGTTTTGGAATTCTTTTTTATGCCATTTAATTGTTGTAGAGGATCTCAAGCTATTGATGAAATATAGAAGTCAGGAAAACCATCCCATGCATGAAATAGGTCTGCCGTAAGTGGTGAAGTATTTCACGAGTTTTCTAGAACTGCACCATATGCTTTTGAATATCTGGACTTCATCTTGTATGCCACAATAAATAAAGATCTCTGTTTTCATTTTGTTTCTCAATGTTGATATTATTATTCTTTGATTATCATCGCCTACTATTTGTCACATGATGTTGTTCTTCTGCATCCTTTTTTTTTTTTCTTTTCTGTAGAATGAGCATGATAAAATTCGGGAACTCTCACAACAGTTGGCTCTCGAGAAAAAGAGATCTGCAGCATACAAAAGGCACTTGGAAATGATTTTTGAGCACATTGAGGAGCACAATCAATCTCTATCAAAGAAGATCCAAGACATTGTAACCAATGTAAGGGAAATGGAGTCTAAGGAGCTACGAAGCCATAGATAGTGTTGAATACCTAGGCTATGTACGCTGAATTTATATGTAGATTGGTCTCTTGTGAAGTAGACATTACCACATCCAGAATTTTGTTCTACCAAATTATAAATTGAGTGGAAATTCATTTTTTCCCCTTTTATTTATTTATTTATTATTTTTTTTTTTTTTGTATCTTTTGGTGTACAATTGTGCCCATTTTTAACGTATTACAAAAGGAGGTGTTGCTGAGCTGTTTTGACATGTGAAGTTTCTCTAATATGTAGAAGACTGTAAAGTTCTTAGTTGGTTCTTTTCTCCATTAAGTCTTTGGACATGCTTTGTTTCTTCTTCAGGTTCGCTTCTTTCTGCACTCCCTCTTTTAACCTTGGAACTGCTTATTTGTTTGTTGATGTTTGATTTTGGAGTTTCAGAGTCCCACTAAGCTTCAACTTGGGTAAAGAAAGCAAAAACCACTGGCAGCAAAGAACGGTTACTTTGACTTTTATTCTATCTCGCTGTTTATTAGCATTGACTGAGATGAATTTTTGAGGCCTATTCTGCTTCGCTCAGCCTTGATGAATTTGGATTCTTTTGTTTCCCACTTTTATATGCTTGAAAGCTAGGTTCTTTCCATCTTTTCTCCTTCAGCATTTTTTCTTCTTTTCCCAGAAACAGTCTTTTCCTGGATATGTAGCTTACTTGTATATTTTAAAGTTTTCTGAATCATAAGAGACACTCGTGGGTAATATTTGGAGCTGTTAAAAACAATTTAATTGCATTTATATTCTGTAGTATTATGGTAGTTAATTGAGTAAACCTGTGTGTTGTCTTTCATTTCTGTTTTTAACTTTAGTATAGGCGTCAATGTTAATTGCTGCTTTTCTCTTCAGCTTCTATTTAGCATGGACTAGAGCTGCTCTTCAGTGGGTACTTTTGTTGCTCCTAAGGTACATTTGTGTTGCCCATTTGGTGGTTATATTAAAATGTTAACTGTATTTTATTATCTACTGCTGTGATTTTTGTAGTTATCCTTATTCATTGTGCTTTGTGCTCTGCTAATCTTTTGTCTGGTGCTAAGGGAATTTCTTTGAAATCCAAAAGTTACTCTATTTTATTTTATTTATTTTTGGCATGGTAAGGGAGTCCAGATATTTACGGAATCACATCTTGTTTTATTTTTTATTTTTTATTTTTTTTATAGAGCATTTCATTCTTCTGCTTTTCTTGCTGCTGTATAATGAGACTAAAAGCCCACAAGGTTGGAGGTTCTGTGTGTTTGTAGGAGGGAGGTATTGATCAGTGAAAGGGTTGGTTGTGGCTTTCTGCAGTTTGTGGGATATCACATAACATATAATTTCCAGTTTTCTTCCATGAATAAAGCATTGTGCCATCATAATTTAAACTCAGAAGTATGCCTGGAAAAGAAGAAGAAAAAAGTCTGAATTAAATTTCCTGGTTGGCTTTTAAAAACGTGTGTCTTTGTGTGTTTGTGTTTGTCTAGCTAATGATATTCACTAAGAGCTGTGAAGTGTTAGATGGTTCATGGAACTAAAATGCCAACTACATCTTACATATGAATATCTCATGATAATAAATTTTCATGTATGTCCTACAGTTCTCCCTTTGCAGTGATTTTTTATGTACTACCTCTATGAATCTTTTCTTAGAGAGAATTAACATCTACGAATTGAAGGTTGTATGTTTTGAATGTAGTCCTGACCATGGTTTCAAAACCCTGGGTTCTGTTTTCCAGGTTCTAAAATTCAAGAATTTGAGCTGAAACCTTGAAGGTGCTATTCCTTTATGGTCCAGAATGGATGACTCTTGCTGTTCATGATTCTCTAATGATGGTATCAGTAATGGTTCTAATGAGGGTTCTCTTTCCAATTTTAGTAATTGTTTTGTCGAAGAGTCAAATTCTGCATAGTTTTCTTACCTTATTTACATTTATTTGTTCTTCTTCTCTCAATTTTATATCTGAAGGCTATGTCTTTACTGTGTCTTAGCTTGTCTCGGCTAGCTTCTGTACAACTTCAGGACTGATGAGACCTCTGTTTCTGTCTTTGACATTGAATGCAACGGCTGCACCTCTTTCGTACTTTATTTTAGGTCCATAAATTCGAACAAGTGGAATGCTATCTTCTCCTTCTACCCCAGGTAATCTCAACTGAAGTAATGAAGTCACTAACCAGTTTACTAAAAAGCGTAATCGAATGGTGGTTTTGTTGAGTCCCAACATGTTTATGTTATCTAGATATTTAGCTTCTAAATTTTACACTTAACACAATAATTTTTATTTTTTATTTTAATATTTGAAACCAAGAAGTAAACCTCTGCATCATAGTTCTAGTTATAAAACTGTTGACTGTCTTGGTTCTTGTGTATCTATCTAAATGCTGCATACTCATGCGTAGGTGATTAATGATAACAAAATTAATGTATTGCTACAAAAAATTGAGCAGTTTTACAAATGTATGTCTGAAACCATGTACTCCTTTTTTCTTTCTCTGTAAGAATCCCAATGGAAAGTATTGCATTTATTTGAGCTCAATTATTGAATGATACTCATCATTGACATGACAACCAGGATTAGGGTAAAAAGCTCCCACCTGAAAGGATAATGTGTCCTCCCCAAGCAAGGTTTTGCAATCAAAGGCTGCCATTATCTTGACCTCTTTTCCTGATTCATGATGCAATTTTGGAGGAAACAATGAAAGTGATGCATAGCTTCCTCAGCTGAACTATATGGAAGTGCAAAAACCTCTTGAAGCAAGTCCTCTCTGAATAGATTCACATAACAGTATGTCTTCCCCCTGTAAATTTTGTAGCCATGTGAAACATGACATTAAACATGAATTCTACATAATCAATGTGGTATGCACACACACACACACATATACATATATATACATGCATAAAGATAGACATATTTTTTGCTTTTACCAGTACTAGGTCACTGGTTAAAATAGAAATCCTTTTGTTCCTTGATACTTTTTAATTGAGGATTGTTGCTAGGTTTTATGCTTTGGGATTTTAGTGGAAATGGTTACTAGAAAGACTATGTTGCTTTCTATGATAATAGTTTTCTCAGACTATTTTCTTAGGGGATGCAGATTTGCAGCTTAGATATTTTACTATAAACTTAGCATAGTATTTTGTAAATGTTCATTTGCAAAATTCATTAATACAATTGGATTCATAAATTCTTACATGTATTGCCACATATGCTGAGAAAAATGTTAATTTTAGGATTATTGACCACTTTAGTCTAATTTTAATATTTAATTGACCAATATTTTTTAAAATTTCTTTTTAGTAAGATTTTTTTTACTTGATAGCAGTTTTATTTACAATAATTTTATGAAGATTTGAAATATTTATAAGACAAAAATAAATAAATTTTTAAATCCTTATGAGACAAAAATAAAGTGTTTTGACATAATAAAAATAAAAATATTTTAAATATTTTTAAAAATTTTAGCATTTATCCGACAAACTGAACCATACTCGGGTCGGGTTGAATCCCACTTCTCCATGTTTCTCTCTCTCTCATCTTTTCCCGGTTCCTCCATTACAAACTCAACTAAAAACCCTCATTCTGCTTTTTTTTAAAAAAAATTTATTTGGAAAAAAGAGGGGAGGGGAATACTAGAAAGTCAAGAACTTCCAGGTAAAGAAATCCTCGAATTTGCGCTTCTTCTCACATGTCCTGTTATTTGTTTTTCTTTTGACTGATGTTGATTTTCATGATTATTATTGTGGTTTGTTTTCCAGTTTATCTTTTGCGGATCTCTCAGTCTATAATGTATTGTATTGTTTTTATAAAAATATATATATATTATCGGGGAAGGAGTCCTTTTGATAATATGCTTGAAAAATTCAAAATTGAATTTTGGGCCGTGTTCTTTTATATCTGTGTTAATTTATTCCTGATGCTTGAATGGGTGAAGTGAAAATTTTTCTTGTCCCCTCCCAATGTTGATGATGGACGATTGCCCTGGGCAAGCGGCGAGGTTCTTCTCCTCTCAATGTTTTCAACATCTTTTAACCTTTTATTTGTGAAATTCGTGGAATTGATTGATAGTTTCCAGAATGATATATTATATGATCAGAATTGATTGATGTAATGATTTTTTTTCTTACTTTTTTTTGGTTTCGAGAAATAATTGTGGAGTGTGAGTTTCTAACATGTTGGAAATCAGGAGTTGGACTAAGAAAAAGGGGACTATTTGTTAGTCAAGAAGATGACTGAGCAGTCCAAGAAAAAGCTAAGAAAAACAAGATGAATGAAGTGAATGATGTTGGGATTTCTGAAACTGAGCGGGAAGGCAATGGTGTGGGAGTAATAGAAGATGTGAAAGAAAGGAAGAATGATAAAAGAAGGAAAAAGGAGAATGACAATCCAGAGAAAAGGAAAGTAATAGAAGACAGTCACAAGGGTATTGTGGAGAGGAAGAAACTTATGAAAAGGAGCAAGTTAGAAACCATATCATGGAGGACCAAGCTGGAAATGTTAACGAAAAGCTTGAGAACAAGAAAAAGAAGAGAAGGGATAATGGCCACTTAAATGAAATAACATATGTGATGATGTGAGTCAACAAGATAAAGAGGTTGTTGAAACTGAACAGAGGGTTTCAGATGGGAATCCTGTGGGGAAAGTTGGAAAGAAGAAGAGAAGAGGGAGAGGAACAAATGTGTGCTTGATGAAGGTGCTTCCTGGGAAGATAAGACTCAGCTGACTGAAAGTGGAAAAAAGGATATGGGAAGTCAAAATGGAGAACATTTAGAAGTATCCAATGATGGACACAAGAGGAATCTTATAGATGAGCTAGGAAAGAAGAAAAAGAAGGGAAAGAAGGGAAAGATGGGAAAGGAAATTAATGCTCAGTCTGCTGCGAGGGTAGGTATTCTGGTTAAGAAAAACAACCGAATGAGAGCTGATTTGACCATGGATGTGGAGCAGGACAAAAACATGGGGATTCTGAGTGGTAAAGGCAAGGGTGATAAGGAAAAATCAATTAAAAATGGTTCTCAAGATTCTAAATCACAAAAAAGCATCAAAAAGGTAAGATATTCAAGCAATGTCGAGGTTTTCCCATCATCTGAAGTTGTGCCTGATGAGAATGAAAAGAATAAAGAATCATTAGTACGAGGTAAAAGATTCTCAAAAGAAGAAGATGAAATTGTGAGACAGGCAGTTTTAAATTATATTGAGGAAAATTGTTTGGGAGATGAAGGTTTAATGATGGTCCTGAATAGTAAGTCTCACCCTAAAAAAGTATTCAATTGCTGGAAAGAAATAGGGGCTTGCTTACCATACAGGCCTTATATTTCTGTTTATCTCCGTGCTCAGGTTGTGTTCCGAAGGTCTAAGAATCGTAAGTGGACTGAGGAAGAGTATGAATATGTGCGGGAATTCTATAATAAGAATGGTCCAAAATGGAAGGCTATGGCTGATGAACTAGGTAAACATTGGTGGCATGTGAAGGATACCTGGCGTAGAATAAAACTTGCTAACCGGAAAGTGGGACGATGGAACCAGGAGGAGTATCAGGGTTTGTTTAAGTTAGTGAACAAGGATTTATTAGTGAGATTATCTGAGGAGAAAAATCAAGGTGTGGGATGTTACGAGATAATATATGTTGGTCTGGTATCAGTGAAACATTGAAAACCCCGGAGTGATGCAGATTGTTGTAAGAAATGGTACTATCAGTTATCATCACCTATGGTTGCTGAAGGGATATGGGCTGATTCCGATGACTATCGCCTAATTAATGCACTTTATCAGTTGGATGCAAGCTGCTTAGAAGATGTGAATTGGGACAATCTCATTGACCACAGGTCTGGAGATGTATGTCGGAAGCGTTGGAACCAAATGGTTCTTCACATTGGTCAGTATGCAACCAAGTCTTTTGCTGAACAAGTTGAGGTGCTAGCAACCAGGTACTGCCCTGATTTATTTGATGCAAAATTGGCCTGGGATAACAAACCTTTAGTGGATTAATTTGGTCATTGTACACTATTTGCATTTTTTTGCCTGTGGATTACTTTTGACAGTTTAGAAAATACTGAAATCTAGCTGCAGTCTTTTAGTTTAGTGCCATCTGAGAATTAGATCATTGTTTTCGGCTGCAGATTGTATTTTTTTGCAGTTGGTTGGTTTTCTCTGTGTCTGGTTATGGTGGTAATGAAATCCCAGTTATTATTATTACCCTAAAGCCCCATTTCAATCTCATCATCCACCATAGCTTTTGTTTTGCAGCAGAGATGCCATTGTATTGTCTATATATAACTTGATTAGATTAATTATAACTTACATATTCTCTTATTGTCTATATCACTAACAAAGAAAATCAAAGAGGAACACAGAAGAGAAAAAAATAAGGTAATAAATATATATATATACACACACACACATATAAACACAATGTTTAAAGTGAGACAATGTTATTTGAAAAGAAGAAGTACTGAAATTATAATTTTAATTAATTGGTTTTCTTTTTTGCATTTCTCAACTCCAGTAATCTTGACCACCTTCTATCCACTGAAGGTGCATATTTTGCACCCACATCTGCATTCCAAACCAATATTTGCTTAGGCATATTTCCACTTACTAACTATATACATATACATATATATATATATATATAAAAATCAGCTATGTTTTTGTATCCTTACATTGTAATACAGGTTCAGACTTCTCACATACTTCTGAACAAGTCTCCTACAAGAAGAAAAATGAAAAAAAAATTCAATTCAATCTTCTAACTATTTAAAGAAATAAAAAATAAATTTAAGATTCCATTGATATATATATATATATATAATCTTACATTTACTGCAGTTGCCAGTCGAATTGTATCTTGGATTAGTGAATCAAAGTTTACTTCATCTCCTGGTTTCACATATATAACCTGCATGCAAAAAAAAAAAAAAAAAGAAAAAAAAAAGGAAACAGAAAATTGTTAATTAATATTTAATTAAATCCATTTCATCTTCTTAATTATTAAAAGTTACTAAAATTAGAAATAATTAATATTAGTAATTAAGAGAGACTTAATGATGGATCATCTCCGCCTATTTCCGGAAGTTGATTCTCTGAGTTCTTTTGCTTGCTTGTTGGAAGTACCCAAACATTGAAGTTTGTATTAATCTGATCACCAAACAATATACCAAACCATATATACATATACATATATATATATATATATATATATATATATATATATAACAAGAAGTAGAACGAGAAAAACCCGTTATGAATAATAATATTTCATTAAAAAAACTTTTTACTAACTCATTTCTCTTTAAATTTTTTTTGTTATATTTTCTATTCCACTCTTAATTAAAGTTACAATAATTGATATATTTTTATATTCACGTAACATAAAATGTTATTGAAAATATCAATATAATATATACTTTGTATATATATATAAATACATACCTCTCTGCAGAAAGGTGAAGAACAATTGCAACATTTTCTTGTGAAGGAAGTGATGATCTTTCCATCCACAGACAGTCCAAAGCCAGCATGCTGAAGTTAATATATAACAATTATATATATATATATATATATATATATATATATATATATATATATATAAAGATTCGATTCAAGTTATATTTACATAATTAAGCTTTAAAAAAAAGTTTACAATGATCTTCAATTTCGTTTAACATTTACGGAACTTTTTTTCTTTCTATGAAAAATCAAAGAATGATATATATATATATATTTATTTATTTATTTATTTAAAGGTATCTAGATTCGACTTATATTACAAAATTAGATTCGACTCAAATTATAAAATTAAACTCTTCTAAAGTCCTTATTCATGACTCTCACGTAACATTCACATCGAATTTTGACAATAAAGACCTCATAGCATTTATAATAATACGATTTTTTTTTGCATGAAAATGAAAGGATGATATATAAACCCATAATATATATATATATATATATATATATATATATATATATATATATAAAGGAAAAAGGAAAGAAAAGAAAAGAGAAGGGAATGGTGAAGAACCTTTTGAATAGAAAGAGTGATAAAAACCTGAGAGACATTTTGCAAATCTGCAGCTAAATCTTGTAAGTGAAGATCACGTAGAGAGAATTTGTAGTCAATGTTCCATTTTCCATTCCATCTTCCATCTGCTGTCGATATCCTAATCAAACGCTTTGGTGTTTTTTCACCCTTTTTTGTTATCTTCATCATCATCATCATCATCATCACAAATCAAATCATATACATATATACATATACACATATATATCATTATTATCAAACTTGTATGGGCGCTTGACATATATATATATATATATATATTTATCAATGGATAAGATATTGGTGGCTCTAAGTTCTCTAGAAAAGGAAATACTTCTTGTTCTTTAATCCTAGTGAAATTATGCAAGCCAGAAAACAAACTTAACAGAGACATATATATATATAATTTGGTAAGAAACTATTTGAAGAAATGTATGCAGTGTGTTCTTTTTTCTTTTTCTTAAAAAATAACTGAAAGAAAATGAAATATATATATATATATATATATATATATATAGAGAGAGAGAGAGAGAGAGAGATTAGAAGGTACCTGAAGTGACTGAGGGGCTTCATTTCTTCTTGAAAAAGCTCTGATCTTTGAGGATTGAGGAAGCAGATGATTTTGGGATATTTTGTGTTCTAATGACTGTAATTTAGGTATAGAATTCATGGTTTTGGTTTTTAAGATACCAATTCCCTCAACTTCTCTCTCTTGAAAAGATATATATATAGAGAGAGAGAGAGAGAAAAAGAGCCTTATCCTCAAAGGGTTTCCTATCTTCTCTCTTATTGGGTTCTATGGAAAATAGTCTTTTTTAAAATATATATATATATAATAAATATCATGAACAAAAATATTCCACATCGATAAATCAATGGCCATGGAGAGACAAGTTTTGAGCTCTTCTAAATTTTTCTACGTTCCAAAATCTTTTAACCTAATAAGCCTAACTTCACTTTGCATATCAAACTGAAAAGATTAGAATGCTTTTTAGGGCAAATTCTGGAGTTTTCAGTTTCACATTTACTTTGTGCAGTGCAGTGCTTTTTTTTTTTTGTTTAGTCTTGAGAAACTGCTAAAAACAAGGTGGTTGTTAATTCATGGCTGCCATTTTCTTCTCTTCCTCAAGATTTTGAAGTTCTTTCAACCTTTCAGTCCATGCCCTTTCCCTTGCAACTGCAGCCATTTTTCGCTCCACTCTTTTTATGTTCTTCTTTCTTTTTGCCTCCTGTAACTCAGCCTTACGTTTCTTTTTCTCTGCCTGTGGATCATGGAATAACAAATGTAAAACAGCCTACTTTAATGAAATTTAAGAAATGTATGGATCTTGAATCTTATAAAGCACCTTAAAAACTCATAAGAAATCACTGTGTACAATAGACAATCAAAAACTTCTTAAGAAGGTGAATAAATAGAGAAATTCAGAACTTCATCAAAGAAAGAATTATATAAGATGATTAGCTATGATTCATATATATTACAGTTATGCAGTAATAGAACACCAAATCAGCATGTCGATGTATGGAATAGCCCTCTGCTTTATCAGGTAATGCTTGGCCATTTTTCATATAGCAATATGACATTCTATACAAGTTGAAAGATAAATTATATTCTAAGCAAATAATAAGGCCTCACTAATTGAATGTAAATTTTACACCTAATATAATCCAAAATTGACATTAGAAAAAAGTTGTTATAATACTACTCCTATACACATACCAATATGATACCAGCAAATAAGGAAAAACAAGTTAGCAAAAACCAAACCACGGCTGTCAGCCTACAAAACTCATCCTTATTTACAGTCTCAAAAAGTTCCATAAGTCCACAGTAACTTAATAAAATTACAACTATACTCTATAGCCTAAACAAATTAAGTCACATTATGACAATGAAAAGATCTAGTTGTACTTAACAGCAAATCCGTCATTATGTGTAATTTCATGGAACCTACTTGTGTGTTACTGCTCAGAGTTTACGGAAGCAGAAATAATATTAATGGACCAAAACATAAAACACAGAAAAATTTGAAATGTAAGAGGAAAAAAGGTAGTATATTTTATAAGCTTACCAAAATAAATGCACGATGCAGTTTGATCCTCTTTTTCTCATTCCTTCGCTTTACACTTCCTTCATTTGGTTGATTTGGAAGTATTGGTTCCCCAGGAACATACTTTACCCATGCATATGGCCCTAAGTGACAAAATCAAAAATTGGTTCTGCTTTAAATTTTGAGATATCAAGTGACCAATTAGTGGTAACTTTTCCATTCAAAAATTAAATTTCAACTGAATAAAGAATAACAGTAATGAAGAATTATCTAATTTTTCAGTTGATTATTAATGAGTGTGAAATAAACTGAACCTGGGGGTCTTAAGCTGGCTCTTTTATGTCGAGGCTTGTCACTTGGCCGACGTTTAGGATAACGTGTGTCTGTCAAACTGTGGAAAGCAGCAGTAGATGGCAGAACACGCAGGAGATTCCCTTGAAACATATGGTACTGGCATGACTTGGAGGAGAAGGCAGGAAAAATAGTAGTTGAAAATGCGATGGGAGGACAAGCAGTTCGGGTTTGGGTTGATAAGATGGACCGGCATACTGTTCCAAGTATGGATTTCAGGCCTGTTGCAGATCTCAAGGCCATGATGGTGTCGCTCTACTTCTTTACCTACTAGACCAGAGTGTAAAAGACAGACTGGACAATAGTGTCATAAGTTAGGACCTCTCCATGATTGAAATCACAACAGTATACATCAATTGAAAATACTAATTTAAAGTGCATCAAATAAACTCCCTTGACATGACAACCTAAAATTACCAAATTTACATACACAAGGAAACAAAATGGTTGGTCTAAACCACAATATAACAAAGAGAACGTAAATGTAAAATTGAGTACATTGATACCATAAAGCACCATGACGTATATAGATATAAAGAATTCTTATTATTTGAAGAAAGAAAAGAAATAAAGGGAGAATGAATGATTATACAAGAAAACTAAAAGTTGAGGCAAAATTTTAAGACACAAATTATAATGCCCATCAATAAAAGTAAAAAGATGAATAACTGAAAGAGATAAGAGATAAAAGATAAAACTGTTGATCCACAGAACTGCATGACGGTCATAATCAGTTGCGAAATTAGTCTTCTTTGCTTGCAAGGTTTTATACCAGCCACTATCAACACGGTTATGGTTTTATTTTTATTTTTTCTGAAGTACATATGTTACTTGACTTAATGTTCCATATGAACAAAAGTCTCCATTCCTAATTCAAGCTAAAACGCAGCCATGAAAGCTCAAGGTCTGGCTTTGAGTATCCAACATACTGCTGGTAATATTTCTGCTTACACTTGTTATTCTATTTATATATATATATATATATATATCTTTCAGTCGGAAGGTTTCCTCACACAGGGAAAAGGGCAATAATGAAAGAAAAGACATCAAATAAAATGATTCTCTTATCGCAAATTACAAGCCGAATGACAGAAAATTCATAATCCCTAAAGCTTTACACGAAAGTTCTCAGCAAATGAAATGAGAAACTAGTCTAGCTCAAAATAATTCAAAAGACTTTCTACTACTTTTCCCTGCCTATCAAAATTCAAAATAACTCAAAAGAACTGCAGACCAAACATAGTGGCGTGAGATTTTTCTATTCAATGTTAACTAGCGAATCTCAAAGAAAAATTAACACAAAAAATTTATGTGCAACACAACTAACTCAAAAAAAAAAAAAAAAACAAAAACAATTTCATTCATCGATACATTGAGGAGGAATTGGACGACGGATAGAAACAGAAAAAAAAAAAAAAAAAGTGGTACAGCAGTGGATGGAAAATTAAGAAGGACCAATTACCTTAAGAAGATCTTCAGTATTCTAGAGTTGCTGTCGAACAGTGTTCATAGCAAAAAAGAGGGAGAGGAATGAACAAATTGCGAATGTTCCATGGGCAAGGGAGGAAAGCGGCGTTGGGTGACGGCGGATGGCGGTGGTAAGTGCCAGAAGTGGTTGTAGGCGGCTACGGCTTTGCTTTGCAAGATCCGGTATCAGTCGGAGTTTCTTTTCCCAGTCCCCGCTGCTGTAAACGCTGTAATCGTAGAAGAAGAAAAAAAATAATTTCCGAAACATCAAAACGTAGTTATATGTAAATTATATTTAAATGTGGAGTAATAATGCAATTTTAACAAATTATAGGTCATTAGTGAAATTAGTTCTGCTAACTCATGATCTAAAAAAAAAATCTAAAGATATTTTTGTTTTTTTCATATTTAAACGTATCAATCGTTAAAGAGTTTTATACAATAATTTAATAACTGCTCTCAATTATATTTTAATTATAACATATGAAATATTTTATTATTTTATATATTTATTATATTGGGACTGATTAAGCGACTTGGTCCGAATTGCACCTATAAATTTCAACTCATACTCAGGAGAAGAGCTTAGCAATCTAGATTTAGTTCAATTGCACCTACAAACTCCGACTCTTAGTGAGAGTAGAGCACTTACAAATTTCGACTCTTAATGAGGGTAAAGTTTTAACGACTAATCTAGATCTATCGAGTTGCATTTGTAAATTTCAACTCTGGCTCAGGGTAAGATCTTGAGACTAATATAAATTTAACCTGAGTTGCGCCTACAAATTTCAATTCTTATTCAAGGTAAGGTCTTATAGACTGATTTATATTCAGGGTAAGGTCTTATAGACTGATTTATATTCAGGGTAAGGTCTTATAGATGATTTAGATTTAGCTCGAGGTTCACCTGCAAATTTCAACTCTTAGGGTAAGGTCTTACTTAGAGTAAGGTCTCATAGACTTATCTAAATTTAGCTCGAGGTTCACCTGTAAATTTCAACTCTTATTTAGAGTAAGGTTTTATAGGCTAATTTAGACGGATTAAGCAGACTTAGTCTGAATTGCACCTATAAATTTCAACTCATACTCAGGAGAAGACCTTAGCAATCTAGATTTAGTTCAATTGCACCTACAAACTCCGACTCTTACTGAGAGTAGAGCACTTATAAATTCCGACTCTTAATGAGGGTAAAGTTTTAACGACTAATCTAGATAAATTGAGTTGCACTTGCAAATTTTAACTCCGGCTCAGGGTAAGATCTCGAGATTAATATAAATTTAAGCTGAGTTGCACCTACAAATTTCAATTCTTATTCAGGATAAGGTCTTATAGACTAATTTACATTCAGGGTAATGTCTTAAAGACTGATTTAGATTTAACTCGAGGTTCACCTGCAAATTTCAACTCTTACTTAGGGTAAGGTCTCATAGACTGATCCAGATTTAGCTCGAGGATCACCTGTAAATTTCAACTCTTATTTAGGGTAAGGTTTTATAGGCTAATTTAGATTTAGCTCGAGGTTCACCTGTAAATTTCAACTCTTACTTAGGGTAAGGTCTCATAGACTGATTTAGATTTAGGGTAAGGTTCGCATGCAAATTTCGACTCTTATTCAAGGTAAGGTCTTATAGACTTATTTAGATTTAGGTCAAGGTTCACCTGCAAATTTCGACTCTTACTTAGGGCAAGGTCTCATAGACTGATCTAGATTTAACTTGAGTTTCATCTACAAATTTCAACTCTTATTTGGAATAAGGTCTCATAGGCTGATCTAGATTTAGCCCGAGCTTCACATGCAAATTTCGACTCTTATTCAAGGTAAGGTCTTATATACTTATTTAGATTTAGGTCGAGGTTCACCTGCAAATTTCGACTCTTACTTAGGGCAAGGTCTCATAGACTAATCTAGATTTAACTTGAGTTTCATCTGCAAATTTCAACTCTTATTTGGGATAAGGTCTCATAGACTGATCTAGATTTAGCCCGAGGTTCACATGCAAATTTCGACTCTTATTCAAGGTAAAGTCTTATAGACTGATTTAGATTTAGGTCGAGGTTCACCTGCAAATTTCGACTCTTACTTAGGGCAAGGTCTCATAGACTGATCTAGATTTAGGGTAAGGTTCGCATGCAAATTTCGACTCTTATTCAAGGTAAGGTCTTATAGACTTATTTAGATTTAGGTCAAGGTTCACCTGCAAATTTCGACTCTTACTTAGGGCAAGGTCTCATAGACTGATCTAGATTTAACTTGAGTTTCATCTACAAATTTCAACTCTTATTTGGAATAAGGTCTCATAGACTTATCTAGATTTAGCCCGAGCTTCACATGCAAATTTCGACTCTTATTCAAGGTAAGGTCTTATATACTTATTTAGATTTAGGTCGAGGTTCACCTGCAAATTTCGACTCTTACTTAGGGCAAGGTCTCATAGACTAATCTAGATTTAACTTGAGTTTCATCTGCAAATTTCAACTCTTATTTGGGATAAGGTCTCATAGACTGATCTAGATTTAGCCCGAGGTTCACATGCAAATTTCGACTCTTATTCAAGGTAAAGTCTTATAGACTGATTTAGATTTAGGTCGAGGTTCACCTGCAAATTTCGACTCTTACTTAGGGCAAGGTCTCATAGACTGATCTAGATTTAACTTGAGTTTCATCTGCAAATTTCAACTTTTATTTGGGATAAGGTCTCATAGACTGATCTAGATTTAGCTTAAACTTCACCTACAAATTTCAACTCTTAGTCAAGGTAAGGTCTCATAGATTGATCTAGATTTAAACCGAGTTTCACCTGCAAATTTCAACTCTTACTTAGGGTAAGACTTTGAGACTAATATAAATTTAGTTTGAGTTGCACTTATAAATTTTAACTCTTATTCAGGGTAAGGTCTCATAGATTGATTCAGATTTAGGCCGAGTTTCACCTATAAATTCCAACTCTTACTCAAGGTAAGACTTTGAGACTAATATAAATTTAGTTCGAGTTGCATCTACAAATTTCAACTCTTATTTAAGGTTAGGTCTTATAGATTGATCCAAATTTAGGCCGAGTTTCACCTACAAATTCTAAATGTTATTCAGGGTAAGACTTTGAGACTAAACATAAATTTAGTTCGAGTTGCACCTGCAAATTTCAACTCTTATTTAGAGTAAGGTCTCAGAAACTGATCTAGATTTAGCCCGAATTTTACCTGCAAATTTCAATTCTTACTCAAAGTAAAGCCTTGGAGACTAATCTAGTTTTACTCTCGAGTTGCACTTTTTTCCAACTTTTACTCAAGAATATCTCACATTAACTCTTACAAAATGTTCATATTAAGTATCGCACCTCAACCTCGTGTACGTTTTTATTGTGACAAACAAATAATTTAAGATATAGTGTGTGTGTGTGTGACCCGCAATATTCAAAATTGCAGATTTGAATTCTTGAATAAATACCCACAATGATGTATATATATATATATATATATATATATGACCCACAATATTCAAAATTGTAGATTTGAATTCTTGAATAAATACCCACAATGATGTGTATGTATATGTGTGTGTTTGTGAGAACTCTTAAGATAAGCTTACTTTATAGTCAACTATTCTCTAATATTATAATAGGAAAACAATTAATTTAAGAGGATTTGGTGGAATTTTATCAACCATGATTTCATCAAAACAATTAAAAAGACAAGGAAACTTCTTATGATGTTTTTCTTCTTGACTTTTTGGATCATTGACTTTTTGGATCATTTTTTTGGCTATAAATTTGGATTTAAAGTTTTTTAGCTTCAAATCTCATACCATCCCGACCTTAGAGAGAGAATATGATGATTTGTAAAAAGACTATTTTAACCCTCGTTTTCTTCTTCCTCTTCTTTTCAACTTTCTACCTTCAACTTGTCCATTCAAGGTTTCCCGGACATGGAAATCGTTCAAAACTAAAACACCCCTGCCGATCTTGTTATTCTAAGCCCTAATTGAATCAATCATATATATATATATATATATATGGTAATTGTTCTAATTATATTATTTAGAGATTTGGAATTACAATACTTTCTCAAGAGAGAATTAAATTATTTACGAAGTTATGTCTACTTTTGTTGGAGAAGAGTTTTATGGTCTTGTTTCTTTGTTCTCGTTCGGGATATTCGATGATTATTTTGAGATTTAGAATTACGAGACTTTGTTAAAAGAGAACTAAGTTATTCACGAAGTTATACTTACCTACTTTTGTTGGAAGAAAGTTTTATTATCTTGTTTCTTATATGGTGTTGCTAGTAAAGATAATTGTTTTGTCAAATGTTTGCAATTTATAAAGGGATAATCCTAGTATTGTATGTTTTGTTGTTTTTAAGGAAATACAAATTTTAGTTTCCTTCCATATTTGATCATTCCAAAATAAACAAAAGAAAGTAATGCATTAGTAAAATTTCTCTAATATTTATTTTTTAAAAGGGAAATTCTTAGTAATAAATATTTTTCCGTACACAAAGTTTAAACTCAAAACCTTATTTTAAAAGGAACTAAATTATTTCCACTTGTAGTAAGAGTTTGTTAGTAATTTTAACGATGAATTTATTCCTAAATAAAAGGATAATTAAGTAATTTTACTTGAAATATCGACGAAATTAGAGTAAAGAGGTTACAACTTTCATCAACATAACATTGCCAAAAGGCTAAAAAAGACTTCATTTTTATTAGGTGCTTCATTATTCTTTAGCATTGGCTTTGTGCCATTAGTGATATAGCATTCTGGAATAGTTGAAATTCTAACATTGTGTCAGAGCTTATAACTTAAAGAAGAATCTTAGAGAGACAGTTTTTATGCGGCGTAGGCCTCCAAAAAAGGTGTGCAAAGATTTCTTCAAGGCGGGTGGAGATTGACTATCTATATAAAAATAGAAAAAAGTACAGTTTCTATATGGTGTAAGCCTAAAAAAAAAAATGACAAAAGTGTACAAAGGTTTTTTCATGTTAGGTGGAAATTGACTATCTGATACAAAAGTAGAAGAGAACACAGTTTCAATGCGGCTTAGACCTCAAAAAAATAATAAAAGTGTGCAAAGGTTTCTTCAGGCTAGGTGAAGATTGACTATCTAATACGAAAATAGAAAAGAGCACAGTTTCTATGCGGCGTAGACCTAAAAAAAATAACAAAAGTGTGCAAAGGTTTCTTTAGGGCGGGTAGAGATTGACTATCTAATACGAAAGTAGAAAAGAGCACAGTTTCTATGCGGCGTAGACCTCAAAAAAATAACAAAAGTGTGCAAAAGTTTCTTCAGGGCGGGTAGAGATTGACTATCTAATACGAAAGTAGAAAAGAACACAGTTTCTATGCTGCGTAAGCCTAAAAAAAAAATAACAAAATTATGCAAAAATTTCTTTTGCCGGGTGAAGATTGACTGTCTAATGTAAAAGTAGAAGAGAACACAGTTTCTATGCGACGTGGCCTCCAAAACGTTAAAAAGTTTTTAAAATATTTTAAACTAAATTTGTCAAAAATATAATTTTTGGGACCAAATTGAGTAATTACTCTAATTTACTATTATAGAATTTTGGGCTTTCATTGTAAGTATATTCTTGGATCTGCTCTGGACGGTGTGAAGAGCCCATTAGGGTTTTAGAGTCCAGAGAAACACAACTATATATATAAAGCTCCCTTCTTTAACGCAGAGCCTTTTCCATTTGCCGTTGGCGGAGTAGATTGCCGAGCTGAAATTCATCGGAGCAGCGGGCAACAACAGCCGAAATGGTGCACGTCTCGTTTTATCGCAACTGTAAGTAAAGACGTGTCTTCTTCGTTGTTTATTCCCTTGATATATTTCGAGTATTGATCGCTGATCCTTTCACGATTGAGGTAGTTTGATGTCGTTTTGCATGTCTGTTGTCGCCTTGTCGTCGTCGATTTGTTTTCAGTTTGAAACAGACTATCAATTGAAGTCCTGGATATGATTTTCTTTGTTTCTGAGGTTTGCTTTCTTTGGAGTACCTAAAATTTATGTATCTAGAGTAAAGAAATTGTCTTTGAATTGGAGTTTTGACAAGATTTCATTTGGCTGCCTTAGGAGAATCTAAGGGAGTCGTTTTAAGTGACTGTTGTTTGTTCGAACTTCTACAAGATATAATTTTTAATGTATTATAGTATGATCCGTTATGCGAGACTTGTTGAGTAGTATGCTGTTTTTGTTTAGGGTTTGTCTTTATGCTGTGTCAATTGCTCATGCAAGTTGTGTAATTACTATTTTCTAGGTCTCTTAAGTACCATTCTTATGTTGTCTTTCTAGATGGTAAGACCTTCAAGAAGCCTCGTAGGCCTTATGAGAAGGAGCGATTGGATGCTGAGCTTAGGCTAGTGGGAGAGTATGGGTTACGATGCAAGAGAGAGCTTTGGAGGGTTCAATATGTATTGAGCCGTATCAGAAATGCTGCTAGAAATCTGTTGACTTTGGATGAGAAGGATCCACGTCGTATCTTTGAGGGTGAAGCCCTTCTGAGGAGGATGAACAGGTATGGTCTACTGGATGAGAGTCAGAACAAGCTCGATTATGTCTTGGCTCTGACCGTGGAGAATTTTCTTGAGCGCCGCCTTCAAACTCTTGTATTCAAGACTGGAATGGCAAAGTCTATTCACCATGCCAGGGTTCTCATTAGACAAAGGCATATCAGGTATCAGTTGATTGTCTTTATTCATTGAGCCACATGATACTTCTCTTGTTTTTTTTATAAGCTGCTTGTCCATTTCTCCACTAATTGATTGTATATTCAACATGCTAATCCTGATATCTGTTACTAACTAGTTGTTGTTGCCTTGTGAATCATTATCTATAAATTAACTTTTGTTGTCCTTATTATTATATGTCTATGTGACCACTGAAACACTATAGTATTCTGAACAGTGTAGTGATGGTTATTGCCTCTACATTATAGAAGTGCCATATCCTTTCTCTATTTTTATTTCACCAAATGGTGAGCTAATATTTTATCTTCTAGAGAGACTTATGTGAGCTTGTACCTGGTCTAGGTAGATGTTTATATTCATTCTGGATTTCTTTTGGTAATCTCTTTCTTGGTTTTTGTTGTTTAGATGAAATTCACAATTATATCTTTTGTCGCATACTTGTGAATCCTGATATCTGTTACTAACTAGTTGTTGTTGCCTTGTGAATCATTATCTATAAATTAACTTTTGTTATCCTTGTTATTATATGTCTATGTGACCACTGAAACACTATAGTATTCTGAACAGTGTAGTGATGGTTATTGCCTCTACATTATAGAAGTGCCATATCCTTTCTCTATTTTTATTTCACCAAATGGTGAGCTAATATTCTATCTTCTAAAGAGACTTATGTGAGCTTGTACCTGGTCTAGGTAGATGTTTATATTCATTCTGGATTTCTTTTGGTAATCTCTTTCTTGGTTTTTGTTGTTTAGATGAAATTCACAATTATATCTTTTGTCGCATACTTGTGAATCCTGATATCTGTTACTAACTAGTTGTTGTTGCCTTGTGAATCATTATCTATAAATTAACTTTTGTTATCCTTGTTATTTTATTATATGTCTATGTGACCACCGAAACACTATAGTATTCTGAACAGTCTAGTGATGGTTATTGCCTCTACATTATAGAAGTGCCATATCCTTTCTCTATTTTTATTTCGCTAAATGGTGAGCTAATATTTTATCTTCTAAAGAGACTTATGTGAGCTTGTACCTGGTCTAGGTAGATGTTTATTTTCATTCTGGATTTCTTTTGGTAATCTCTTTTTTGGTTTTTGATGTTTAGATGAAATTCACAATTATATCTTTTGTTGCATACTTGTGTGGTGCTTGTGGATTTGGGAATTTGTTCTTCAATTTCTTTCTGTGACATTTCTGAAATGCAGAGTTGGGAGGCAAGTTGTCAATGTTCCTTCATTCATGGTTAGAGTAGATTCACAGAAGCACATTGACTTCTCTCTTACAAGTCCCTTCGGTGGTGGCCGCCCTGGTAGAGTAAAGAGAAAGAACACAAAGGCAGCTGCAAAGAAGGCAGCTGGTGGCGATGGAGAGGAAGAAGATGAAGAATAAGCAAAACAGCTCTTAGTTTGATAACTGGTGGATTTCAATCAAAACATTGTTATTTTTTCTCCATATGAATCTGCACCTAAGAATTTTGTAGCTCCTTTTTAAAAGACCTTTCTTTTTTTGTATAAGAAGTTTATAATGATTCTTGTGGCTTTCTTGACATCATATTTCTAGAGTTTATCTTCTTTGCACTTTTTTATCTTACAACTTATTAAGAGTTAAATTGGCAAGCTTGAGTTTATTTTTAAACTATATATTTTCTTCGACTGGGGTGGTGATTGATTATCTAATGCAAACTTTAAAAAGTTTTGAAAAGTATTTTGTACTAAATTTGTCAAAAATATAATTTTTGGGACCAAAATGAGTAATTACTCTAATTTATTATTATAGAATTTTGGGCTTTCATTGTAAGTGTATTATTGGATCTGCTCTGAGAAGCCCAATTTCTTAAAGCGAGGGACGGTGTAAAGAGCCCATTAGGGTTTTAGAGTCCAGAGAAACACAGCTATATATATAAAGCTCCCTTCTTTAACGAAGATCCTTTTCCATTTGCCGTTGGCGGAGTAGATTGCCGAGCTGAAATTCACCGGAGCAGCGGGCAACAACAGTCGAAATGGTGCGCGTCTCGTTTTATCGCAACTGTTATTTTGCTGTATGTTCTCTTCCCTTCTTATTAATTACTGTTATTTTTATATGTATATTTCTTCATTTATGCATATGAACGTGTATTTTCTAGTGAATAATCTTTTGTTATGTTGATAATAAGAACTCCCAATTCCTTTGACAATGAGGAAAGGTGATGTTATTGTTTATTTGATCAAATAGGTACTTACTTCATAGGCTAACTAGGCTAACCTTGGTGTTAAAGCCAGGTTGGAGATCATGCGATTCTTTTTCCTTGGAAGAAGTAATGGGCTTCATCAAATTATTCAAGCCAATGAGAGATTTGGTGTTGCCTGTAGATCAACTAGAAAGTTTCATTATGTTTCAGAATCCGATGCTGCAATTGAAAAAGTTGCTAGACTCATAAATGACCATCCATTTCATGATAATCAGCTGGAAGATGCACTTCTGCGTGTGATTCCTCGTGAAAATTTGTCTACTTCTTTTGTGGAAAATGTTCTTGGTCATTTGTTTGGGGCACACTCCAATGGCCTTAGAGCCTACCAATTTTTCAAATTCTCCATCATGCATTCCCAATATTATCCAAGTTCAGATGCTTTTGAAAAGACACTACACATACTTGCCCGAATGCGATACTTTGACAAAGCTTGGGAGCTGATGGAGAAAATCAAACAAAAACATCCTTCCCTTCTCACTCTTAAATCCATGAGCATCATGTTGTCAAGAATTGCAAAATTCCATTCTTATGAAGGAACTCTCGAAGCATTTGAGAGAATGGAGAAGAAGCTATTTGTAGGGAAGAAATTTGGCACTGATGAATTCAACGTACTTCTTCGAGCTTTTTGCACGCAAAGACAAATGAAGGAAGCTCGATCAGTGTTGAACAAGTTTCATTTTCGCTTTCTCCCCAGCACAAAAACTATGAATATCTTGATCTTGGGATTCAAAGAATCAGGAGATGTTACTGCAGTTGAGCTATTCTATCATGAGATGGTTCGAAGAGGTTTCAAGCCTGACAATGTCACCTATAATATAAGGATTGATGCTTACTGTAAAAAGGGATGTTTTGGTGACGCATTGAGGCTTTTGAAGAAATGAATCACCTGGACTTATTGCCTACAACAGAGACTATTACCACTTTGATTCACGGAGCTGGAGTTGCTCGAAACGTGATTAAAGCTAAACAGTTGTTTGATGAGATTCAGAAAAGAGGTTTAACTGCTGATACTGGTGTTTATAATGCTTTTATGAGCTGTCTAATCAGATGTAGAGATGTGAAATCTGCTGCTGCCTTAATGGATGAAATGGAGGAAAAAGGTATTCGGCTTGATAATGTCACTTATCATACTATGTTTTGGGGTCTTATTAGATCAAAGCACACGGATTCTGTATTTGAACTCTATCAAAAGATGATTGATCGAAAGTTTGTACCCAAGATGCGAACAGTTGTTACGTTAATGAAATTCTTCTGTGAGAATCGCAAGCTTGATTTAGGCTTAAACTTATGGAGTTATATGGTGATGAAAGGTCATTGCCCGCATGTTCATGCACTGGATATTTTAGTGACTGGACTATGCTCTAGAGGAAGGGTTCAAGAAGCTCTTGCGTGTTCCGAGCAAATGCTAGAAAGGGGTAGGAATATAAGTGAGATGGCTTTTAGAATGCTGGAGAGATATTTGTTGCAGGAAGGCGAGATGGAAAACTTACAAAAGCTAGAAAAGTTGAGAAAGAGATTATGTTCAATTTTACCTCATTCTGACGCGCATGCTGTTGGAAGCTTCTAAGGGATTTTCCTACTAGAAATGGTAATACAAAAAACTCTACTTTCTCATATTTTCTGCCTCACCATGATATACAGTTTACTGCAATCATTTCTGAAACCATAAAAACTGTAATTCTATATTATTCGTATTAGAAAGTACTGAGTCCAGTACAAGTCTTTGCTCTGGAATGTTTTTTCTGCTTTTCCAGGCTACATGGGATAAACACTCTGGTGTAGAAACCTGTGAGTTTGCTGTTTCTTAAGAGAAGCTTTTGTCGAACAACTTCCGAATTTTATAGATACTCTGTGCATTTGTTTGTCTGTAATCCTAAGTTGAAATTCTGATTTCTCCGTTTTTGCTTTTCCAGTTCTTGGGGCAGGATAAGAAGTACTCTCCGGCAAAAAGTATTAGCTCTCCACCCCACAAGGTTGGTTCCTTAAACACACTTGATTACATCTTTACATATTTTGGATTTTGAAATATGAAACTGGATGCCTCTGGCACATGATGAGCATGTTCTTGAAATTTATTTTGGTGGATTCCCTTTGGAACGTGTTGAAAAAATGAAAATGAAGAATGATGTTTGAGTCTTTAAGATGTCAAAAATGGAAACTACTATTCTTGGAATTCACTATAATGGCAAGATTTTTCGAGCTTGAAGAAAAATTACAGTTTTGATTCTGATGATACATTAGTTTTATTCCTTTGGAAACTGCTTGTTAGGACATAATATGCTGGAGAGCTTTTACTTGGCCAAAATATATCACACGAAGGATCAAACGGCTGGTGTTCATCCGAGCTTTTGATCTTGCAGACTCAATTCCGGACCTGATGATGAAGAAGGGATGATCAAATTAGCCCGGCCTAGTTCCTCACGAGTCTCGAGTTTTTTCTGCTGGTTTGTTGTTGAATGGCAATGAAATGGAGCAGAAGCATATAACAGGTAAAATGATAAAAGGTGAGACATTGAGGGAAATAATGGTGAGAAATATTCATGTTCCTGAATATATATATATATATGCAACTGACTTGTGGAGAGTGAAGCCCTTGCAGTTCTTGTTTATTTTTGGTGGGATTTTGTTTTTGGTGAGAGTTAAAATGATTATATCAGTTTCAGGTGTTGTTGGTAATAACAACTGAATCATCATGTGTGTTTTAATCTTAGTTTTTGGAAATTTGTTTGTCATGTTTATGTAATAACCATAATAATGTCACTTGGGAAAGAGACTTTAAATTCCTTTTTTTTTTTTGGTAATTTTTCTATTTAGCCCCTTATCAATTTTTAGTTTCTTTGGGATGGTCTTCACTTATTTTTATGTGCAATTTGATTCTTTAATTTTTAATTTTCCTAATTAATCCTTTGCATATAATTTATAAATTTTAACTAATATATATATATATATATATATATATATATATATAGTCTTCACTTATTTTTATGTGCAATTTGATTCTTTAATTTTAATTTTCCTAATTAATCCTTTGCATATAATTTATAAATTTTAACTAATATATATATATATATATATATATATATATATAGTCTTCACTTATTTTTATGTGCAATTTGATTCTTTAATTTTAATTTTCCTAATTAATCCTTTGCATATAATTTATAAATTTTAACTAATATATATATATATATCATAATTTATATATATATAGTCTTCACTTATTTTTATGTGCAATTTGATTCTTTAATTTTTAATTTTCCTAATTAATCCTTTGCATATAATTTATAAATTTTAACTAATATATATATATATATATATATTATAATTTATATATATATATATATATATATATATGATGTTTTTATTACCAAATTTGTCCAAACCTTCTTAATTTTTTATTTAATTTTTATTTTTACACCAATGGAGAGGAACAACCATGACAATAGTTTTTATTTTTTTTGGTTGTAAGTTGTTTTGGACAACAATTTAAATTACTACCAAATAAACT